>JBBMOE010000001.1:14435485-14548781 GCA_037975065.1 Chaetodon trifasciatus
AAAAAAAAAAAAAAAAAAACAAGAAAACTGCATCACCCCGTCGAGCAGCTCACATTTTTGCAGTGTGAGAGGCAGAGTGCAGGAATCTCGAGGATTTGTGCGTGTCTGCTCTCTCGGGAAGAAGAGATTGTAAAAATGAATAGGTTGAAAATAGCGTGCGAGAGGAGTTTAAGGGGCTACGAGATAATAAAAGAGTCTGGTGTAATTTGAGGCTTGTAGGAGGCAGCTTTGAGCCAGTCAGTCGCCCAAAGCCTAACAATGCAAACATCAGTTTACAAATTTATGCAAAGGCCTGATTGACATTACTCCATCAGTGGCCATATTGAGAATGGTGTAGGCTAAATCAAAAGAAGACCAGCCAGACGGAGGCCTTGATGCTTTTAGGGCCTATGCATCACTGAAAAGGGGGGTGGGTGGGGGGGAGAGGGGGAACTGACAGGGTCTGAAGCTTTTGTGTTACCAGCGTTCAATTGCGCCTCTCTGTGGGAAGGATAACTGTCCACGTGCCAGCCTCAATAGGCATACATCGATGAGTGGCATTGCAAATTCAACACAACCTGTGGCTATGACAGCTCGCGGATATGACAAAGAAAGGCAGAGTAGCTTAAAATGCAAAATGCTCCGTAGATGTGGGGCACATGAAAGCCCTTGACCATCACCAGAACTGCAAGGAACAAAACAGTGCATTCAAACAGAGGGCAAAGCCTCATAATCGTTTCTAACGTGCTTGAACCATTGCTCTCTGATGGGGACTTCGCGGAGCCACGCGCACTACTTGTCAACTTTTAGAAACATTTATTGTAATATATTCAAATTAAATGAAATTTAACTTTATGTTATTTTATTTACGCGTTAGCCAGCGTGTGTGCGCGCATGCACGCGCACGCAACCCCAGACAAAGCACAAAGGGAAACAGAGGAAATGAGCAGGGGTGAAAGTATTTAAAGATAAAAGCTGCTATCGAGAAAAGTCATATAACTTTATAAAAAGATAACAACCATTATATTCCGAAGGATTTGGGGATTTAAGATGCTGATAGGCGGCAATATTAACAAGGAGGGTGTCAGTCATATGTTCGGGCTATAGTAAACAGAGATGAAAAGGGCATCAGACATTCTTTAGGAAACCGTCTGAGTGAGATTATGCTATGAAAATATTTCTACATAAAAACTCAGTGTAGGTGGCTCAAGATGGGGTGCGCAACAAAAAACCGCTCGACTGATTATTAAAAGGAAAGTGCATTTGATGTTTAACTTTTGTGATGGAGTCAGTGAAAAGACAGTTTGAAGAGAGGGTTTGCAGCGCCTGTAGGTTGGCTTCTCCACTCAGTGTTGTAGAACAAGTTTCCTGTGGAGGGCAAACCCTTCTTAACTCGCTTAATCCATTTTTTTTTTTTTTTTTTTTTTTTTTTTTTTTTTTTTTTTATGAAATAGAGATGATCCACGCTGAAAAAACTTTTTGACATGGCTTTAATGAGCAGCATAGCAGTGGCCCATCACAGTCATTTTATAAAGCTTGAACTTGACTCGTTAGTGGAGGGAAAGACTTCATTTAAATTTTAAGAAAACACCTATGCTCATTTGCAGATTAGTCTGTGATCCTTGACTGAATGAAGCCGTTAATTCTGCGCTGTTTACACTACATCGCTGCACATATGAGAGGCTGCTGTCCGGCTCTCCATGCGTCTAGGGTGGATAGGGCAGCGCAGCCAGGTGCAATGGGAGCGCCCTCTTATGTTCAGCCTGACCACTGGGATCAAGCAGCGCATCAACTCTTCTACAGGAGCCAAGCGCCTGCGGACCAGCTGGGCTTTGCAAAAGCGCACCTTTGCTTCTCAGTCTAACATTATACAATATATCAAACTGCCTCGCGTGTAAATGATGCAAATGAACATGGTCGGGTTATTGCCTGGTCAAAAGAGATGCACACCATCCGCGGCGGACATCACAAACATTTCAGACAAATACTTCAACAGTACAGCCAGTCTATTAATGCCAAAGCACACTGTCCGAAACTGGGCGATGGTTTCTAGCCAGTGGACAGTTAGGGAGTGACAAAGAACAAAAGCCCAACTCAGATCAAACTTGAACTTGAACCTCAATAGCGGAGCATCCTGCAGAATTCAGCACAGCTGATAGATAGATCAATATTCAGAAAAAAAACACGATTTGACGAAGAGTGAATATTTTATTAAAAATTAACTTTATTGTTATTTTTTAGATTCGTTATATTTTGTCTGTGAGGTGCAACATGTTTTACACTCTAGATGATTTTCAAGCAGCATGCTTTTTAAAGCGTTTGTCTCCTCGTGCACAGGAAACACGTTTTTTTTTGTTTTTTTTTTTCAAACCTTTTCCATGCATTTCATTTCTTAGACTTTACTTTCAAGAGCAGCATTTGCAAATATTCCACTGCTGCATCCGCCTGTGGCCTCGTAGTTTCCTCTTTATATTCTTGGGTCATGTTTGGTACACGGAGAGTGTTCTTGAAGTGGACACAACTCTGTGTGGTGATTTTTTTTTTTTTTTTTTTTTTTCAGCTTTTTGTATCAAACTGAAATGCATCGTTTGTAATAGTCATAGCTGCTCTTTTACTTCTAGTCTTGCCTGCTTTATAGTGTGTGTTATTACAGATTATTTATTCATCATTCAACCGGTTTTCACTTTATTAGAGATGTAGAAATGTATCCACAGTAGAAATCTGCCCTCAGTGTTTTACATGACTGAATCTTGTGCTGCTCATATTGCTGAGCATTTTGTTTTTAAAATGCTTTTATGTTAAACGCATGTTGATAGTTTTTCCTTTTTCTTTCTCTTTTCTTTTCTTTTTTTTTTGCCTATTTGTTTGTTTGTTTGTTGTTGTTTTGTTCCAGATGTCCTGTATGTCTTGTTATGGGAATGTTCTGACTACTGTTTTTCCTATTTGTTGACTCTAAAACTGCCTGCTTACAGCAATATGTTGAAATATATTCCTGATGAATATTTTATTTTTGTGTGGTGATCCCAGTATATATACTCTTGGAATAAAATGTCAATATTAAAATGCTTCTGGACAAAATTCGATGCATCATCTGCCCGTTTGTTTTTTACATCTTTTAGCTAGACATCCTGAGATTCAAGTATTTCTAATGAAAATGGGAAATTGTTTAGCACGTGTTGAAGTCAGATCGCATGCAAACCAGCAACGCAGGAGCAAAGCTGACATCGTATTTCAGAATGCAGGCTGAGGTGAAAAAACAGGACCTGTTTCCTGCTGCTGGTGTTGTGATTTTAGAGTTTGGAATAGAAAAAAATTGACGAGCGGCCGTCTGGTCAGTCTGCCTCATTTACATGAGAAACAAGAAGGCATATCAATTCGTCTCTCTCCCTCTCTCTCATCCATTTACTCGTCCTGCCAGTACTACCTTATTAATGATCCTATGCATTATTCAAAAACAGTTTGGACGTTTGCATTTTCGGAAATATTGTCGTGTTAACACATAATCAATCCACATCTGATGTCTGTCAATATTTGGAAAATGTCGTAAAACATCCAAAAATGTCCGATGATTGCTGACTCGACTCGAATGTCCGGAATGTTTCATCCTGACCACTGCGATGAAATCGAATCAAAGCACACACACGCCACACACACACACACACGCACAGACCCCCCCCCCCCAAAAAAAAAAAATCAACGAGCGTGACTCTTTCTGTCTCACTCTTCTCCTGTCTCTCCCTCCTTCTAATGTGTGTGTGTGTGCGCGCGCGCGTGTGTGCGTGCGTGCAGAATGGTGTGTGTGTGTGTGTGTGTGTGTGTGTGTGTGTGTGTGTGTGTTGGGGGGTATATTTTAAAACGAGTTGGAAAAATAAGACATATTATTTTGACATATTATTATTATTATTACTATTATTATTACTACGACTCCTGAGGTGCACAGTTGCAAATGTCTCCCTCAAACCAATGTTAAAAAAAAACGTTATACACACAACAACAGAACCAAACTGCCTGCCAAGCCTCAGCGCAGCCTCATCTCAGCAGCTTCATCTCAGCAGCTTCAAGTTCATAATACGTTTTTATAAGAAATTCATTTCCAGTTATTTTATCAAACTGCAGTAGTTTTTGATGCAATCCATTAAAACCTCCTGATAATGCAATCTAAGGATTGCGTATGCATTTTGTTTATGTGTCTTTCTAATGAAGATGCCTTAACAACAGACGCCTGGACAGATCTCAATATGTAAGTGCACCCGGACATAAATTCCAAGTGCACGAATAGCAAAAACACTCCGCAGTCAAATGCGCAAGAACGCTCAATAAATATTGCAAAAAAGAAAACGTAGAGAAGCTTGTGAAGTCTGCCATTAAACCACAGCGTTACAAATTATGAGCGTTTCACGCCAAACTGTCAACTAAATATGTAGTTTCTAAATTACTTTGAGGCAAATACACCATTAAGCGAAGATCAATTTGTAAAGAAAGAAACAAGCACACATCAGGCCTTCTGACAACACGCGCTGAAGGTCGGGGATACAGTGAATAATGGAGAAATCCTGGGAGCTGCTGTCACAGGCTCTGGGTGAGAGACAAGCAGGACTCGTGGGGTTTTACGCGCTTTGGAGAGGCTCACTGAAACAGAGGGATCCCAAATCAGAGCCATATGACCACTCCAGGCAACAGCAACACTAGCTGGTGGTACACCGACCCAAACCGAATCACGGATCCCAGCAACGCCAAAAAAGCCCGCTCCAATGCCACTCCGTGCTCGCTGCGTCTGCACTTGAATATAACAAACTTAAAGAGAGTAATTTTCCTTGATGTCGAGCAGAGCCCCCAAACAACAGGACGAGATGAAAGATGACAGGTGGAAGCGACACAGAAGGCAAATACAGATCTAGGATTATCGCCAGGGGTCAAATCCAAACCGTGCGTCACACGCACACACACACACACACACACACACACACACACACACACACACACACACACACACACACACACACACACACAGCCTCAGGATGCCTCAACATTGTCTATCCACAGTATATGGGGTCAAACAAGACAGCAATAATTCCAAGTTTGTCCTCTGACAATCCACACACACACACACACACACACACACACACACACACACACACACACACACACACACACACACACAACACAGTGAAATCCAGAAAATGCAACATTTCGCACACAGCGATTTAAATAACGTAGCACACAGTAGTTAAGTTTATAAGGCTATAAACACGCCAAATTACACACCCAATTGCCGATTATTGGAGAAGTAATCAGACATAATGAGTTGTACAATTCAAATCAATGACGTTAATCTGAGGACAACAATGATGCAAATGACGACGAACTAACTAAGGACGAATAGTCTGAATGTAATGGACCAGAATGGCCAGGTCCAATGACCAGAGTGAAAGCTTTTGGTTTCTCTTACGTGGCTCTTCAGTGACAGTGACATAGACCCAGTTGCTACACACACATCCACGCGCTCACAACCACGCACTCAGTGGGCTGCTATTCAAACAAGTGAGAGAAGTGAGTGAATGCAGGCGTCGTGCAGAATTTTACACACGTGGAAATCAACAGCTCACATCACACTATCCCACACAATGCCCTGCTGATGCAGAGACAGTCTCTGTGCAGCATGTTGGTGAAGAAAACATACCCAACAAGCTCATGTGCAGCCTCATGTGATCAAACCTCCAGAGCTGCAGAGGAGCACCATGCACTAAAGGCCACCTAGAGTTGTGTGGAAGTCATTTTAGGTGGTAGAGGCTATTGAGGCAGAATTATGGATATATAACCCCCATCAGCTATCCTAAACTTTGCCTCTGTGGCAGGTGATCTCACCCATGCTTGCTGTGGGTGGTGAGTGGGGAGGGTAGGGGTCATGGAGCATTGCCTGTCCATCATCTGGTTTGGCCCCTGTGCTCTAAATACCTCAGTGGAGGTGAGCCCCCCTTATAGCCTCAAGTGTTCCTGCATGGTGCCAATAAAACCAAGCGGTTAGTGGAGCTGTTCCCTTTTTTAGGTGTTAGATCGTTAAGTGAGTTAATAGTGAAGGTGTTTACTTTTGCATGACACACAGGAGGAGGGGGCTAAGACCTTAAACCAGGGGCCCTGCACCAGTCCATCTACCAATGCTGTCCTCACCTGAGTGTTGTTACTACTCTATGTATGCATGCAGAAGTATGCAATAATGGAGCCAAAGATGGCTCTGGTAGAAACACATCAACCGTCTCATTCACGAGCTGAGCTGTATAATTCTCGTCACGCTGGCAGTCACAGAACTTGCATCTCAGACGCTAGGAAGACGCTCAAGAATGACACCTGTATCCTTGCTACCTGCAGCCCCAGCTCACACGGCCTGCTTCCCTGCCAAGATCGCCTTTGTGTTATGAATTTCAGCATGTGTAACAGTCGGCTGACCTCATTCCTGTGGCAGAAATGCTACCCTTCACCTAATTCACATAGCACAGCACATACTGTACTTTTTGTTTAGTGAAATTGTTAGTCTGTTTGTCTGTCTGTTGTGCATGAGACAGACAGGAGGTGTAGCACTGTAAAGAGCGAATCATGGCAGCACAAAGGGCTCCTCTCTTAACTGTGTTAACATACATGCATGCACTCACATGGGTGTGACTGACATCGTATTAGAAGAAATTAGGAACAGTGTAATACCACTTCTGATTCTGTCAGTTATGGGGCTACTGAATAATTTCTAATGTTGTGCATAGCTACAACCTTGCACTGTATCAGCTGAGTGCAATCCAGTTAAACAAGTTGTTTTGCTGTTTATGAAGGCAAAAAGATATCAACGCGAAAAATGTTCTTTGAATTGCAAAAGGTCAGACTCTCCCTGTGGTCAAACGACAGACAGAGATGTGATATTCTCCTTCATAGCTTAGAGGTTAAAATGTGTGCATCGGATCACAGACGCACATTAACTCAATTCCTGGCAGCTCGCAAATTAAGCTGGAATCGTCAAGTTGAGTTGGTCTCTTTCTCATCTTGAACTTGAGTTACAATGTGCAATGATTTTGTACTTTTTTTTTTTTTTTTCAGGCCTGTTTTGCCATGAAAGAATCAGTTAAAATACCCCACTGTGTGCTTGTTACAGTGAGCTAACAGATTGAGGCTTCCTCAAATCCAACCAATAACACGCAACAGATTTCCGCACAATGTGATGGTGTTCTACAAATATAGCCGTCTGAAAGTGAGGGACAACAGATTGTTTTCTCACTATGAAATGTTTAATTCAAATGTAGTGTGACTCTAGATTTTGCTTTTGTTTGTCGTGTCTGATGATTGTGGTTTCATTTGAGAATGTACACCAAGCATACAGCCAGCATTATCCGCACACTGAATATATACTGTTGGTCTACATGTTTAATCACCAGATTTTGTTTTGTTTTTTCATGGATGTGTTGCACTTTCTGCTATGAATTTATAGAATAAAACTGATTCTATGATGAGTGTTAGTCAACTATATTTTTTTACATCTATTTCATTCTGTATTGAATTTGACCAGACTTATGGACTCTAAGGAGGTACATGACAAGTAGAGACAAGGATTAGACTTTTAATTGCAAACTAAACCATCACATGTGGACATGAGGAAGATAGTGAACTTGATATGTACTCCTAACCCCAGCCAAAAGAGCGAGACACTAATTGTGATGGTAGTTTAAGATTTACCCTGTGTTCAGAAGTATATATTGCAGTCCATGCCAGAATCCACTGTATTTCTCTGTAAGATACAGCACAGCTGCCTGAGCCACACACTGATAAAGTGGCATTGTGAGATATACAGGCAGTGCTTGTGCATTTTGAACATTCATGTGAGATATAAAGCATGTAGCAAGACTGATAACCTGTGTTTTGTCTATTTTTTGATCTTATGTTTTTGAATATGTGCAAATACATTTCCTCAGGAAGAAAAGGGGGCGAGACAGAGGAAACTGGTTTTTAACGTATTCTGTTTAGAATTGTAAATGCATTGCATAGGCCCCGCTGTCCAATTACATATATCTTTCATGTATGAAATCATGCATGTCTTTTTCTCTAAAAGGGGGAGGGCTGGCGCAAAGGGAGCAACCCCAACTGCAGCAGAACAGTGTGCAGCCCACATGAAAAATAAGGTCTAGTGTTGGAGCCCTGGAGCCCTGGGCAAGGAATGCAGCTCCATCAGCACACAGGCCAGGGAGGGGAGCTGCTATCCTCCAGACAGGAGCCCTCTCCACTCCTGACTCCTGCTGTATTACCGTTGTCCTATTGTGAGGCCGCTGACCCTTTGGGTCCTAAATCAGACTTTATAGAAAATACATTTCAGATCACGTCCTTAATTAGCTCCACAACAATAAATATTGTTTTTGCTCTTTCAAGTGTTTTATTTTTCCCCGCACTAAAAATAATCTTTAAAGATGCAGGAGAAAGAAAAAGAATGGCTGTGTATTTATTTTCTCGTCTTTCATTCTCATTTTCAAAACAACAAGCTGCTGGGTACTAAATTTCAGTGACCCAAATTTTGTAAAATTACTTTGAACTTTTCAAACAAAGCTCTTTAGATGCTTAACAACATAATTCATCTCATTCAGGGTGTCCTGCTGCTGTCACGGTCATTATTTTATAGTATATGCACGTAATTGAATACACACTTTTTATTTTTTAATTAGGCCTATTTTCAGAGCAAACAGTAACAGCGTTTTTCTGTAGCCGAGGAGCTAAAGTTAACCATTTTACCTTTTGTCTGATGGAGGAAAAATGCTTTGCCACACTGGTACAAAGCATAATTTCAGTATCCTTACATCAGGTGCTATTTGAATCCAAGTCACTGCCTGAGAAAAAATAAAATCATACAGATTCTCTTATCAAGCAGAATAATTTAATATAGTCCAGATAACCTGGGATCAAGCCTTAATCACTGAGTGAAAACATGTTGTCAGTCTTCTGCAAAACAACAAGGAAAGCAGACCCTAATAAAACTGGAGGAGTGACACTGAGCAGAATCAATTTCAAAGTCACTCTGAATGGAAGTTTTGCAACATGTGCTATGAAATCCTACAATGCATGTGTGCATCCAAAATGTGCCATTTTTGCACATTTCTGATACAACATTCAAACACACGCTCTATATCTATTCTTATAACCACCAGACACAACATACACCCATCTGTAAACACACACACACAAACAGCGGTGACATTTTATCAGCTCGAAAGTCACTTTTGTCCCCCAAGAAGACTAAAAAACAACCACGTCTAGGAACATTCACACATCCCATTACTGACAGCATTACTGATAACTGTTATAGAAATTGTACAGTACGGTGTATACTGTAGATCTGTCACTGAAACCATAAATAAATGTCATTTCATTTAATGAGAATAAGTTCATGTATGTGATCCACCTGGTCACGCATGACAAGTCATGTCACGTTTCTAGCACACATGCTCAAGCTCTGGCTGGTCATTGGCCAAGTCTGCAGGCAGCCTGTGAAGAACCCAGAGCGAGTGTCTATCAACCAAACAACTTCAACATATTCAGAGCCTCTAATCCGAGAGGAACAAACAGGTGAGCAGAGCATGAAAGTGGGGCATTTATCAGCCAGCCTTTCCTTTACACAAACTCTGAAGGCGGGCTAACTGTGTGGGGGACACAGACTGGGGACAAGTTAGCTTCAAAGCACTGAAGAAGTTAAAGGGCTTAGGGCTTGGACAGCAGGAGCATGGGGGACTTCACAGCCTTACCTGATGGGGTTTTTGGTCTGTGTTGCCGCCACGCGGAAGCCTCTCTGACTACGTTTTCTTTTCAAGTGTCTGTTTGAAGTCAGCAGGCAGAAAGGTCACGCCCTCTTGGTCACAGCAGGTTTGTCGAAGCAATGGTGGATGGCCAGCGGCTATTGCTAACGTTCAGACTTTCGTCTTTGTATACACACAAAAATAAAATAATAAAGGAGAATGTAAAGCTATTGATCCGGTGCCTGGGCACCTTAAGAAGTTTTGGTGACGTACTCCTAGAACTCCAGGTATTTCCAGGGTTTTCCAAAGCTATATGGTTTGGGATTTAGGGACTCCCGGGTCACAAAACGAACAAATCAGGATGACTCCATCATCACCTGGAACAAGAAACACAGAAAGAAAAACACAGTGAGAAGCTTGTTTTGAACACAGCTGGAAATCATGACAGCAAAGAAAGAGTTCCATCGCAGTCCTGTCGGAGCAAACAAAGAGTTCTGTACCTCATGCCTGCAATCTGAGCATATAATAAATGTCTTTCAGGAGAAGCAAACCAGAGCAGCATGATACCATCAAGACTTCAAAATTAATCAGCTGTTTTTAGGGCCAACAAAATTAATCTATAATTATTTGTATAACCACTACGGCAAGAAAGCCTCTTATGATATCAAGATTACATTAATCGTAAATGAACTGCTGTGAGTAATTTCTCCTCTCATACCACTGAAGACTTTTAAAATGAGAAATGAAAAAGATTTCCGGAGAAACTTAATTTCCCTGTAACCAGAACAAGACATATTCCTGTGATGGCATATATAATTGCCTGTTCTGCAGAGGATCTCCTGTATATGACAACAAAGTCTCATAGACAATACATATTTATTCAACTGTCAATTCCAGCGATGAGGGGGGAAAAATACATGTTAAAAAAGACTTTGAATTCCACATGGGCCTGGTTTGTGAAGCTGGGTAAATATGCTTGTCATATGTTCCAATAGTTCCACAGCGACAGATTTAGTTAGGGAATACAGGCGGGAGAGGCAGACGGTTTGTGATAACTGAATAGCTCTTTTGAAGCCACTTCCATTTGGAAACCTTGTGCGATTATTTTTACCTCTGTGGTTAGACTTGAGTTAAAGCCCATGTTTAATTGTTCCCAAGAGTTCTTATTGTGGTGCCGATAAGGAGCTCAGGGAGCAGCGTTTAAAACTGCAACAAAAATAACTAGACTCCTGCTCATTGGCCACAGGTCTGAAAGAGTGTCAACAGATGATCCATGCAGCAAAGAGAAAGAAAGATAGGTAAAAAGAAGAAGACGTCAGACAGACAGACAGACAGACAGACAGACAGACAGACAGACAGACAGACAGACAGACAGACAGACAGAGACAGGGGCAGAGGTCTTTCATGGCTATGATGGCCTTCTATCTGAATGGTTTTATCAGTTCCTCTTGGTCCTGATTTAACTGTGTGCTCAGCTTTTCAGAATCACATCACTTCTGTCTGAAATATCAATTTGAATAATGATCCTTTTAAGCCGTCTCAAATAAAGAGTACGCTTTCCAATCAATGAATAAATTATTTTTTGACAGTGTTTTGTCAGCAGCCATGGCGGACAGAAAGCAGCGCTGTCAATTTGTCGTCTCCCTTCCTCACTCCGTCCAAGGCCATGACTTCCTGGTTTGTCAGAGCGACCTGTGGGAGTGTGTGTGTGTCGGATCAATAGCCCACCCACAGCAGAGCCGCGGGCCATCCCTGACCTGGGCTATTGATTAGGCCTGGCTCAGCTGCCAATAGCAATGTGCTGGATGTGACACCAGGCTAAGACAGGAGCTGAGGAAGGGGGATTCTGAATTGCCAGTGGCAGCCCCACAGCACACCGCAGATAAAAGTCAATTCCACTTAACCAAATCACTGACAACTAAATAGTTAGCAGACGGAAGAATGCAGAGAGTCTCTGATGGCAGCAGCTGGATGGCTTGGGGATTTCCTAGCCCCTGACCTGTGTCCGGGAGCACAACAAGCCATGGGAGCAACACTGTGACATAAGCAGGCCTCTATTTGTGCAAGCAGCATGACCTCTGTCTGCACGTCAGTCTGTCTTTTAATCTGGCCACTTCTCATTCTGCAAGATACACCTGTGTCAGTAATACTTCAGGGACACCTTCTGTCAAGCTTTATCTCTCATGGCCCTGTTGGTGTTGTTCCTACATCATAATTAATGTCTCTCCAGGACCATCATTTCAATTGAGCAAAAAGCATCCACGTAAGGAGGAGGTCATGGGTCAAACACAGGACTTTCACCTGGGAGACTGGGATTTGTGTCCTGTGTGGACCTTGCTGTTATACTGTTGACTTATTATTGATGCTTTTAGTTCACTTATAAACTTCATTTTCTTTTTTGGTATTTTCAGTTTTCTGACACAGGTCAGGTTTAGGCAACCAAACTACATAGTTAGATTTTAAAAAAGATCATGGTGTGGGTTAAAATAGGCCCCTTCACAATATTAACCATGTGTTAAAAAGACCAACTTTTACTAGGTTAACATTTTACTTCAGTGTTTTTCCCAGAGTTACAAAGCTATGACATCACAAAAGCATGATTGGTCAGTTGCAACAATGGTCCTGGAGCAACGTTAATTATGATGCTGTAGGAACACCAACACTGCAATATCAGTTCATGCTTCAATGACTCCATCTGGGCTGATTATGTAGGATCATCCCTAGTATATTCAGGTCTTTAGTGACAATGATGTTCATTTCATTCCTTTAACAGTATATGTAAATGAATCTACGAATAAAATAATGAAATCATTTGAAAGATATAAAAAGTATGGTTTTAAGGATAATGTAAAGAATGCTGCTTCCATTAAAGGAGACACAGAATCGTGTTAATACTGCATGACTGGCATGTTCATAATTTATCCTTGAGGCAAATCATCAGATCTTTAAAAGCACCAATCGACCATAAGCTTTACAGTAGTGTTTCCTGTGGCTGCATGCACAGATGTAATGCAGTCCCACTGAAGTTGTCAGACTCCTTTCAATCCATCTTGCTCCCAGTCATTACCAGTCCATATTAGAGTAGTTTACATGTCACTTTACCGGTCCTTTGCCTCATGAATGTAATTCTGTGGCCACTGCCTCCTTGTGCATTCAGCACCTATCTATGGCTCCATATCTCTCCCAGTAATTGCTGAGTGACAGAAAGGCAATACTGACCACTTCATTATAGGACAGCCAGACTGACTGGACACTGGCCTCTTGGCTCTAGGTCATTCTGGCCAGACTGACCTTATCTGCCCAGGTCGTCAGGGGTCAGTCACCCAGAATTTATAAGGACTTTACTAGAGCTGCCGTGGGTGCCATACAGCAAGGTCGCCTGACCCTGGCGGACTGCTTATATCAGGTATTGATTGCAGTTTGTCTACTTCAGTTCAGGCTGGACTAATCTCCCAACACTGGGATCTCAGGGGCAAAGGCTTCAGTGTAAAGTTAAGTATTGGAAGTAACAAGAGTGATGGTGGGGCGAGAGGATACTAGTGGCCATAAGAGGGACACAACAAGAGTTGTGGGGCTTTGGGGTTTAAAAAAACAACATGTGTAAGAACAGTGAGATGTAGTGGCTAGACTGGAACTACAACTGCTGTTCAAACCTGGAAAAAAATCTTCTATTCGTAGGGTGCACTTGGGGGATGAAGCTCTGTGCATGACAATTTTATTGAGTAATGAAATAAAGGATGTTATAGCAAGATGTATTGAACAACTGCAGCACTGCACTTTGACTGAATGAGGGTCTACAGTCAGAGAATTTGTTTCGTCTTACTGCCTCCTAAACAGAAAGACACAGACTGGATACCAATCATCTGCGTGTATGAATTCAACATGTGCTATTGTTCAAGTTGCATTTAACTGTTTGGTTTCCTGTTGTTTGCCACTAATTAAGTTAAGCGAAGATGGCATTGATCAGTATTTGTTGAAACCATCAGGACTCATACCCAAGAAAATTCATAAATCCAGCTGCAAAAACAATTAGCTGTGAGCCTTTCTGTCGACCGTCTTTAGCTACAGCATGTGAATAAAGATATGTGTGATTGTTAGTCTGCAACTGAATGTGTATTTGTGTGTGTGTGCTGCCATCTGTACCAGCTGGTGTCTGTGTGAGACCCTTTATGTACATACTAAAGCATCCCTGATGCTCGTTAGATCTTGTCTCTCGGCAGCTGCTTGGCACCGTTCATATTAAATCACAATAATGGCAGATGAGCTCTCGCACTAGAGAGACAAGCATCTGTTTGAAACTGCACTTTATTACACTTTGTTCCTTTAATCAAAAAAACTACGCGAAAAGATAACCCGGTTTTAAAAATCCCAGATAAACAGCAACGATTGCATCTTTAAATAATAAATGATCCCCTGCCTCTTACAGACGGGAATATAACTGAAAATAATTGAAGACAACAATGTCCTATAAGAGCACCACTCGAGCAGTGCTGATTCAGAATCCCTCATAACTTCAAACATTCAGTCATAAAGTATGGATAATCCGTAAAAGAAAGACACACGTCTGTTTACAATTTCCTTCTAATTAAGGCTACAGGATGGGGTCTACCTTTGTTAAAGTTGATGTGTGTTTGTTAGGCTTCCTGAGAAACTGTACCACTGGCAAATTAGGGGTGGAACACAAAACGAAACAAACAATAACACTCTAATATGATCTGCAGTCAAGGAATAAATATTTCACAATCTGTCTACATTTGACACACTTTCAGTTGAGAACAAAGGATTCCAAAACAACAAATTGCCCAAACTTGGTCTTGAGACAATAACCTATTTGACCTGCATCAATTCACAAAACACAGCAGTGACTTCCACTTCACGACTGCATGTCATCTGTCCACGACTGGTTTGCAATCTAAGGACTTATTGTTACTTCTTTTTCAAGTCGACAAGAAATTTCTGTCGGCAGTCACGGAAGGGAAGAGACTGAAACAGATCAAGAAGTTAACAAACAAAAACCCAGAGTAAGCCAAATCAGGATGGTAAGGCACGTTTAAAGATGCACACAAAAACAATGATGGTGCGCGTCATTATAACCGCTGATACCCAACACTCATTAGCCTCTACATGGAACCTGAGTGAATGACTGGTCTTAGGCAATGTCCACATGAATATGTTCTCATTTAAAACAGTGTTTAAAATGAACGTATGAAAATGCATATCACACGACCATTCACGTACACTAGGCACGCACATGCCAGTGTTTGGTGTTTGCCTCCTGTGCATGGAGGCAGTATTTGCATTATAAAACGCAAAATTCAACTGCACAACAGTGACAAATCAGGGAAAGGACATGTCATGACTGACAAGACCCAAGGGTGGATGTCTGCGTCATCGTGTCTGGTAGCCTCCATTTAAAGGCTTTTAAAATGCCGGAGCAGCGTGGACGCTTGGTGTCAATGTTGCAAAAGTTATGCCTTTCAGAACAAAAATGGATGAGTCTAGATGTAGCCTTAAAACCTTGATGGTGATGCACATTTTACTGTTTGAGGCCAATGGTGAACTAAACAGTATGGGAAATCAGGTAAGCTCTGTGCTGATGAAGGTGATGTTTTCCGTTCTCCCCCTGTGAACCAGGCCAGCAGTGTGTTGTGTGTCTAAGAGGGATAAGGCAGTGCTTGATGATTAATCACTGGCCATAATAAAGCTCCTCACCATGGGCACACAGTCCAGCTGATTCTATGATATGATTGGGGCCGATTAGAAAAAAGAAATAATCATTCCTTACAGTGCATTCATAGTACACTCTAATGATATCTTCTGATTGGACCTTGCAGAGAAGATAATAAGGGCCGTCTTCAGAATGGACTCTAAGATTATTTCTTTAACTTCATGAAATGGGGCCACAGGCCTGGATGCTGCAGATTTGAGGATTAAGATAAGCTGACCTTTCACATTATGTTGCCATGTATAAAAGATGAAGTTTACAGTCCCTCATCACATTAGACCTTATCAATGGTCAGAGCCTCTGTGAAGCCCCTTTGAACATCACAATGGTTTTTCAGGCTAGTATACAACAGGCCTCTACCCCCTAGTGTGGGATTACTGTGCTTGTGTGTGTTTGTGTCTGTGTGTGTGTTGAAAGGGGTGTGTTGTGGACGTGCATGCTTGCTTGTTTGGACAATGCTAAAGCGCTAATCCAGTGTAAAACTTATTCTACCTCGTATCTTTTTCATGGTCGTGTGGGACAAAAACAACAACTTGAGACCGGTGGGTAACATATTTAACGCCTCATTTTAAATGACGTGGCTTATCACATTAAACAGATTTGGCAGCAGTGCAGTATTAAAACCATTCGATCAGTGAACATCAAACATTTTATTTTTCACGCAGCACCGTCAGGCCCTGCCCCTGAATGCCCACGACAACTCCTCATGTTGTTGGGACAGGTCGCTCTGCCCTGCTAGTCAGACACTCAAGAGGAGAACAGCGAGGAGCATTTCATTTCTACAGCTCTCCAAAATATCATTGTCATAAGTCTGGTATTGAATCTTAACATCTAAGGTTTCTATGAAAAATGAAAAAAACAACAACTCTCAAATGGAAGTCAAAGTGTCACTTGTTTCAAATGCAAACCAGCATGTTTAAAACATTTTCTTGGGTCAAGCACTATTATGTTGAAACTAGAGGAGTGATCCACCTGTCAGTTACAAATACTGTCACTTGTTTCAATCTGAAGACGACTGAAACTTTATTTGAAACAAGTCAAACGATATCACCCCGATGGCAGATTTGTTTTCTCTTGCTTTGAGGTAGACAAAACTAAATTGAACTAAAAAACTTAAATTTTGCTAAATTTTGGGTGCTCATGAACACACTGATCGTGAGTGACACTTTTGGATCATACATGTTCAGCAGAACCGCACACTCTGCTGGGCCGGGCTGAGGAGCTATAGGCTTTCGCAGGCATCAGACTACTGGCCAACATCTTCAGGCTTCTTTGATGTGGGAGGCATTGCTTACCCCTATAACTTACAGCCCAGCTCTGCAGGGACTTATTTTTATAACCTCTATTATTTTCTATCATAAATATTCAAATCCAGATCTTAAATCCAGAGCTTAGTGAGGAGAATAGCCAAAAACAACATGCAGCTCTTCAGCTTCCCCCAGCTCTCGCTCTTCTATAGAAAATCATTATGAAGATTAATACAGGAATCAAACAGAATGCTGAGACGAGACTGTAGAACCCAGTAAAAATAATGCACTCATATGAAAGACTCGGGATGGAATTTTTGGTCAAGGATCTCAGGATTTTTTTGTTCTCTATTTGTTTGAGCATTTTGACACATTCTGCATTTCCTCCTTTTGGCTGTGAATTAATATTTGCAGCTTGAATATTAATCCTGATTCAGTAGTGGATTAGTTTGCCATTGTCCCCTCTGTGCTGAGCCCTAAATAAAGGCGCTGACATGGAGAGGAAATCTATACCTCTCTGCCCTGCAAACAAAGACCTCTGCACCCAGAGATAACACATGTCCCTGCAACACAGACCCCCCTACTCTACCCACATGCTGGATCCTCCATCTCCTGCTCCCTTTTCTTTCTCCCTCAACCCTTCCACATTTCCTCTTCTTCTTACCTCTCTCTCTCTTCTCTCTCTCAGAAAAACTTTGCCATGGTAGATTTGCAAGGCAATTGTGCCCTTAAACCGCGCCTCTTCCTCAGCTTATACCGTGCATTTTCCAGAGTTTATCAAAGAATACAATGGGGTTATGCTTTCACCATTATTCTCCAGGCAAGAACAGTAATTTAAATGCACCAGTACTACTGAGGCAGGGCGCAGCCCTGCTGTCTCACTATGGAACAGAGAGAGATGAAAATGCGTTACAAAAAACGCACTGCATTACTTTGTTGACCTTTCCTGTTCTCATAGTTTACAAACAGCTGTGAAGCTCCTTCCTCTGGGCTCTTTGTACATCAGAGACTAGGACTGATGGAGGCACGCCATGCTTAAATGAAGGGCTTTTTCTAACTTGCCTCCGTTGTGGCTCACAAACACAACCTGACAAACACACATTTACTTTATCTCTGCCGCCAAAGCAGTTGCCAAAGTGAGGGAGGAAATGCATAGTGAAACAGATATGATGGCATCCTTTCATGTAAGTATATATTTTAACACACAGTCTGTTCAACAACAAAAGAATAAAAAATCTAAACATATGCACACATCAATACAGCCACCCACACACAGAAGCAAGTTTAATTTTCTCATACATTGTAATCGCTTCAGCAAGTATTTTCTAAAAGTTAGTCTGTTTTCATTGTAATTGAAGCTAAAGTTGCTCTGCTATTTTGATGCAACTAAGTGTGTAAGCCTCAGTTCATCACAGACTCCTGTTTAAATTAATCACTAACTGTTGCCCTCAATGACACTGATAAGCACACACACACACGCACACAAACACACGCTCATGTTTTATCATGGTATTGTGAAAGCAAACCAGAACATTGAGTACTGTGCCTCACATGGTGGTTCTACACGTGTGATGTGAGACTGAATGCCAGGTGAATATTAACAGGGAACTGAGAGGAGGAGGAAGATACAGAGGATGATGAAGAAAAGAAGTTGCAAAGGTAATTAAAGAATGGAAAGAGCAAGGAAACAAGGAAGGAAGGAAGGAAGGAAGGAAGGAGGACTGAAAATACAGTAAAAAGCCAGAGAGAGTTGGTGGAGTGCAGCAGCAGACAGTTGGGGTTGGGCTGGACCAGCCTGGTCAGTCTGATGAGAATGGGCAGCCATAGTGATGCCATTATGTTAGTAATCAATCCATTGGTGTCTTTGTGTCTGGGTGGGCAGATACTCTCAGTCTAGAAGGGGTTAATGGGAAATCAATGAGAGGGATGTGCTTATGAGCAGGACATGGGGAAAAAGGGACAAGGGGGAGAGAGTGAAGAGAGATAGATGGGTGGGGAGGGGGAGATAGGAACATTGTTTCCTGTGATAGCAGCAGACTTCTCAGATGTTATCTGTCATTCAAAGAAGCACTCTGGTGACCAGATGTTTAGGCTCAACGTGGTGGAGTGGGTATACACCCTACAGGGGATCAATACAGGTCAAGTGCATGGCAATATTTATCACTAATCTACTCATACAAGACACTGATGTCTTTGCAACACGGAAACTTGAGCTGGGCAGGAAGAAAATTATATATATATATTTAAAAAATCACACCCTGGTGATATAGTCAATTACTTCAGGAGGATATATATCTGGTATGATGGTGTTTTCTCATTAATATGGATTGTACGTCTGGCCTGCATCAGCAGTATCTCCTTCTTACGTCCATTACGGGAAACAAAGGGGAGCGCTGATTTGGAAAGAAAGGTAAAATAAATACAGCGAAAATCAGCCAGAGTAGTTTTCTGAAGGCCTGGGGGCATTTGGGGAGGTGGGTGGGGGGCTGGAAAGGGGGAACCAGGAGCAGGTCCCAGTGCAGTAAGGCTCTTTGTAGTTTGAGCAGTCTGAACTAGCCAGAGGCTTACTGCTCTAACCCTTACCACTCAGAGAGCCTGTTTGGGGAAATTACACCACAGAGTAATAATTAATCAAGTAAATGCTGAACTGCTTTGATTTGGATTACATTAACATATTATCAATAATGTATTAATCAAATACAAATAAACACCTCTGCATAATAGCATCCTTAACTAACTACAATTTCACACTTGGTATAAAAGTTGGTCTTCTTTAAGCGATGAGAAACCCCCCCTCAAACTATACAGGAAGCAGCAGAGTTCTTGTCAAGCAACACCTCTTGGCACTTTACTGTCTCTGTTCATCAACTTCATTCTTCATCACTGAATCACCCATTTCAAGTGCTTCTACCAAGAGGCAAAAAATTATGAATTCATTTATTTATGCTTAACAATGGAAGAATGCATCACGCTGAATAAATAAACACACCACTGATGAAGCACTGAAAACACAATGCACGTAATTTGTGCAAAGCTACTCCAGGTTTGATTCCAAAAGTAGCTAAGTGGATTGAGGAAAAGAGTTAGTCACTTTTATCGTTTGCAGAGGAGTCGAATCAGCTCTGCTTTTGTGTTTTCACTTAAATGCATGTTCTGTTTTTCTCAGATAAGTTGTGTTGTTTAAAAGCATCCGTTCTCGCCTAACGCTTTGTTCATTGGGGGAACTTCATGCCCAGGGATTTTCTAAACACAATTCATCAAAGTGGAACGGCAGTCTTTTTTTTCTGCATTCCTAATCCTTTTTGCTGCAGATGAGAGATTTGCTGTTCAGACTCATTAAGATTAAAACGTTTTGCCAGAGTTATTTAAGAATGCAAAGTTCCATGTGAGACCTCTCAGAGTTCAGAACAGAAGAAAATCCTATCGACACGCTCGGCGCACTGGGGGCTGATCTTAGCCTATATTTCTATATTTGGTGTCAGTGATTGAGTGATAGCATGTGAAATGGTTTTTCCTGCTGCATTATAGTTTAAAGTGACAATCACTTTTCCATCCTTATCATCAATAGGAGGTCATGGGTGTCATTGCTCGTTTTGTCTTCCATTGTGTAGGATTAATTTGGTTACCTGCATCCTTTTGATTCTGTTATGAAGTCACCAGTTGGTTTTAATCAAAACCTTTCATTTATTGGGTTTGAAAACTAAGCACAAACTGGCAGACAAATTAGCTGTCCTTTGTCAAAGGAAACAATTGTAATTGTGCAGTTAACTAGGTAGTATTTTGCTTTCCAGCATTATTTTGGCAGCAGAGATGCTGGCTGGAGTAAGGGTATCAGTCATCTGGTTGGACAGACAATAGTTAATGTTTAGCTGGAAGAGATGGCAACATTTTAGCTGAAAAAGAAATTATCATTGGAATGGACTGAGTGTTAGTCTCCTGCCTAAGGATTTTTAATATTAGCTTTTTGGATGGAGACTCAGTAGTCTTTTGGCAGCTCTAAAGCTGGAGAAAGACTCAGATCCCGTTGTTGGTAGAGCACAGCTCCAGTCTCGGCACCTTTCCCAAACTTTCCAACTCCAAGTGTCGCAATCTGGTTCCATTTTACAGCTGGCCTTGAGATTGTAACAGAGCTCCTTTCTCTCCCTCCTCAACCGCATATTTAATCCCTGTGCTTATGTCAAACTTAATTACAGGACCTTGTACGAAAAAATAACAAGTGAGCCTTGTAGGGGTGGGAGAGAGGAAAGGAGAGTATTAAGAGAGAGAGAGAGG
The DNA here is from genome assembly GCA_037975065.1 of Chaetodon trifasciatus. Lineage (NCBI taxonomy): Eukaryota > Metazoa > Chordata > Actinopteri > Chaetodontiformes > Chaetodontidae > Chaetodon > Chaetodon trifasciatus. The sequence goes on from JBBMOE010000001.1 coordinate 14,456,464, forward strand.
AAAAGAGACATAGTGAGAATGCTAAGAGGTGTGAGGGAGGAAAGGAACAGCAGAGACATTTAATCTGTAGACTCAGTATGTTAAATGACCAAACAAAAAGCTTTCATGTGGAGTATCTCAGCTAACAGGCGCCGTGTATTGGTAAAAATCAATAGTGACGTTTATCGATACCTGAACCTATAAGATGTATACTAGTGGCATAGAAAACGACCAAAATATGTCCTGTAGCTGAGACATACATCAGAAGGATCTGATGTAACTATAATGGCTAACCTACATTTTAAAACATGGAGACGCAGAAAGGGTAAGAAAGTGTCTTAAGAGGTCCTACACTCACATCTTTTAACTTACAACGCTGCAAATTCTCCTGAACCCCCACAAACCAAAAAGAAATAATCATTAGACTAGGTCAGTCACCCAGTTTATGTGTGTGTGTGAGTGTGTGTGAGTGCGCGCACATAAAACTATTTACTCTGTAGAAGTGGAACAGCCGGAGAGAGAGCTGTTTAGTCTGTCAGTTTAAAACTATTACCTCAAACTCTGAAAATATGAGCTGAGCCTGTCGTGCATCGACACAGGGAGACAGCACTGTGAAGAACAAACCTTTGAAAAGTCTAAATCAATTTTTTGGGGAGTAACATAACAAACGCTTCACCGCAGTGAAGAAGAGGGGATCTCTTTTTTAACAGTTTGAAAAGCACATATTCATACAATCTTCATAAGGCAAAACAGCATAAATGCAGTATACATGAAGTCTTTTGAAAAGGGAGATGACAGGAAGGGATAAAGGGAGAAGACACAGGGATGCTCCTCAGAGAAGCAGACAAAACACACAGGAAGACCACCACCGCCATACGAAGCCCTCCGTACTTTTTCCCTATACCGCCCACATTGCACCCACCCTCCCTTCAGGCCAGCCTGCTGGCTCAAGCCTTCCCAGACTGGACTTGAGTGGCCGAGCATTGGACCGGAGGAGGGAGAGAGGTTCCCATGCCACTGGTGCTGGAACTGGCGCGCCACCCGGAGGTATTTATAGCAGACCAGCACTAAAGGGCCGGGAGAGAGGGCATGCTTGTTTTCCTTTCCATTCCCCAGGCACTTTCACCAGGCCTCACATGTGGGTGTTAAATATATACCCAAATACTGGGAGCAACATAGTGGGGGCAGAGAATAGGAGGCATTGGGCTCCCTCAGAACAGAAGTGGGTTGGGGGTGGAGGGGCGCAGAGAGAGAAAGGGAATAGGAGAGTGGTCTGGAGCAAGCTGGATGTAGAAGAGTTGTATGGTGTCAAGGTGGAAAGAAAGAAAGAAAGAAAGAAAGAAAGAAAGAAAGAAAGAAAGAAAGAAAGAAAGAAAGACAACCCAGAAGAAGATTAATGAATTTGTATACACTTCTCAAGCTCGAAAGGCATAAGAAAGTGAGGCAGGCTCAGTTCCAGCCACAGGATCCAGACAAGGATTAGAGGTTAGGGCAGTGCTCAACACTTAGTTCATTTGGACACTCCACAGTGGAGAGGCGGGGGAAAGTCCAGACAGAACAAGGGGGCATTAGCAGGGAGGTAGTGATACAGTCCTGTTGTTGTGGCCTCCTGAACATCAAATGATTCTTGGATCCAAAAACCAGCCCTCTCTATCTCCAGCTGCTTCCTCTATACACTCTGTGATGTATGTCTCTCTCCCGCTCTCTCTCTCTCTCTCTGCATGGGAATTCCAGAGTGACATTATTACTATGATGAAAACAGACCCTATAAATACTGAGCACTATGATGAATATAACAGCGATTATGGGGGCAGCGATAATTAGATCAGGAAAGAAAGAGAGACTCATTGAAGTTTGCTCTGTTTTTGTGTTTGGGAATTCCTTTCAACCGTGTGTCTTAATGTATGAAGAATTACAGAGGCAACGGTGGTGTGGTAATCATCTGGGTCTTGAGGCAGGCCTCTTGGGGCCTTTTCAGTGATCCTCTCTCCTGTTTCAGCTCTCTGCTCCCCCTCACATCTCTGTAAAAGCCACCCTGCTGTCTGTTTTTTTTAATGATGGTTTGGCCAACAAACAATTAATAAGCTGCCCCACAGATGCCTGTTAAAAATGAAACAGCGGGAACTATAGAGTGTTCCCACATGGGACCATCCAGCGGCTCCTGCTATCTTTCCATCCAGTTTTGCTCACCAGGTTTTGCCCTCATCAGCAGCTCTCTAACCCACCCAGGCCCAGCTTAGATCTTTAAGTCCTAAGACTACAGCTTTAAAAACACCCTGACCTGAGCCCCTGTCCAAATCCCAACTGTACAGCAGCCATCCCACTAGCTGATTGCGTCAGAAAGATTCCACAGTCATGGCCTCTGTTTTTTCATACTTGTGGGAAAATAGCAGTTCATGTTTCCTTGGATGCTTCACACATTCCTCACCCTGTCTTCACATTGCGGGGCCCCAGAGACTGGGTAGGGCCAAAGCCACTCAAGAGGAGGTGCTTGGCAGATAAGAGGTGTGGCTAAATGAAAAAGGAAGGCAATTTTTTATTGTTTATTTAGGAGTGAGTTGCTAGGCGATGTGAACTCAAAAAGGCACTAATTACATTTCCCTGAGTTTGATGAGTATAGCAGATCTTGGACAGAAACTTTCCAGCTCATTTAACCTCTCAGAGCACAGCTGGGAATTATAGATAACAGAACATCTGGAAGTCACAAAAATACTTCTCTAGTGTCTAATCCAAACTAATTCAAAAGTCACCACATCCTGCAATGAACGACATCCCAAAGCTAACTCAGTGACAGCTCTAATATTTCAAATTTTGTCATAAAAAAAAAAAAAAAGTAGCCATGTCTGAATGGCATTCCAGTTATTTGGGCAAAGGTTCATGCAGTCTAGATCATGCATCGTCTTTTGCTCAAACTTCCTAATTCGGCTGAAATGATGGTCATGAAAAAGTACCCTAAACCTCTACACTCCTAAAACAAACTCACACATGCACTTTAGCTCTGTAGAGTACAACTTTGTGCTGCACATGTTCACATATTCTTCAACATACAGCACATGAGGCATGTATGAACAACACAAGTATTTCAAACACTACATCTATTAGGTTCATGTAATGCAGTTGCAACACTCAGCACGCACTCAGAGAGATACGCAAACAGAGCTCACTCTACTTGGCCACATTCAAGTTTGGTCTCATCCCAAATTCCTGACCTCAAAATTTCAAGACAAAGGTAGTTAGCCTTGATTTATGCATGCTTCAGCTTAGGATGAACAGAGCAGGACAGGGTAGCAAAGCAATTAATTTTGATGCTGAAAACATTATTAATGGTAATGTTTAAAACATCAAAGCCCCGGCTGACAGAGACACAGCATCCCCGCTCTGACAAGATGGAACAGATGAGCTCACTTGAGTCAGTCAAGGTGAGGCACAGGGGAAAATGTAATTTGTCTCTCCATTGATTTTCACTGAGATTTCCTGGAGAAGCTGTGGTTCAGAGCAGGTTAAACTCATGTACCTGTGGTATGGCAAGACCAGCCACCATATGTCACTGGCGTGTGCACCACACTTTGGATATTTTTATACGAAAACTATAGTGTACACTCGTGATGGGGTGATTAGGAGGAGCTAGTAGTTGCTCTTTAGACCACAACACCAAATTCAACCATCAGCACCAGTTTGGCCAAGATGTAGGGGACAACAGAGGACGCACCATCAGTTGGAATCTGTGGATCTCAAGTTCATAATGACTGAGTGGGCCAGTAAAGAACCCCCTCCTCTATCTGTGTGGACTCCTCACTGTAGCTTTGGGCAAAGGGATAAAGCTTTTCTCACTCCCACATATTCATTTACCCCCCACCATCACACCAATTGAACCGGGGAGTCTGGGGGGAGCCACATTGATATTCACTACACATCTCCATCCCCCAGCCACAACCATCCCCACTGGAAACATTATTTCATTACATATATTATGCATTCAGCATAAGGGAGTTGGTGAATGTGCAGTGTGCAGATGTGTGTGTGTGGGTGTGGGTGTGGGCAAGCTCAGATGTTTCCTTCTATGTATACATGACTATGACAAGCCTCTTGTAAAAAGAGTTTTAAAGAGGGTGTAAAAAGATATAACGCCTCAGGGGTCCAGTCTTAATGGCACTTAGTTTACTTTGCGAGAGACAAGACAAAATATTTATTTCATACAGCTTTGTGTCAACATTATAAAAGAGATTTTGCAATTTTTACAGTGTGGAGGGACAAAGTTTCCTGCAGAGTTTTGCATGAATTTTCTCAGTTCATTTGAGTCTGTACATCCACATGTGGATGTGTATTGCGTGCAGAGTAGGAGTTAAAGAGATACACAGAGAGAAAAACAGAGAAAAGAGACTAGAAAGAGATGAAGATGGAGACACACACCGAGATTTTTCATATGCCTTGCTGCTCTTTGGGCTCTGGTCCAGATGTCACCAGAACTGTTTTTATTTGTTAATGTCTTGTTTTAAAAGCCCTCTAAAAAGTGCCTGCCGCCTTTCCCTTGAGTCTTTAAGTGGCTCCACACAAGACACTCTCGTCTGATCTGAACTGGAATCAATTTGGAAAAGAAACCATTTCACCTCTGATTAAGCACTGCTCTGTCTCTGCTGTGGCATGCTGACCTTTCCAGAGGTCTGTCTTGTGCTGCTAGGAGGGGCCAGCCAGATGATGCGCTGGGCTAATTAGATTGATTGACGTCAGAAGGCAGGGCCTGAGAGTGGCTTGTATTTGAACCCTCAGCCATTTGTCAGGACTCACAACCCCATCTCTGTCAGGGGCCTTTAGAGTCTAACACCTCAGATATGATGCTTAATTTCATTTCTATATATATACACTGTGCCCCAAGTCTCTCTTTTTATATCAATTAACTTTTTCCTCTGACTTCGGGGGCAATCAAAAATGTGACACCTGCCCTGTGTCTCTCAGTTTCACTGTCAGTGTGTTTCAATCAGACATACAACTTAAAATATCCTGAATTTTTAGGGCATCACATCACTCATACACATCATACTTGGGCCAGACAGCCCCCAGTCAGCCATTTTGGCAAATTCTGTCAGCCTTAGCATCATTGAGATGGCTGCATCTACAGCGACGTGTCTCTGTGTGATCCATGTGATCGCCACCTTCAGTCTCTGTATTCCTCATCAATTTCTTTATCTCTCACCCTTTGCTTTAGTTATAGCAGCTTAGTGGCTGTTCAACATCTGTATGTATCATGGACTTGTGTAACATATAAAACATGGAAGTCCCTAGAGCTATAAAATGTTGCAAACCCACAGTGCTTTGAGAAGAGAGTTCAGAGGGAAGGAGTCCACCAGAGATCAGCCCTCAGTCAAAATTCCAAGCACTTTGCCTTCTATGCCCAGAGAAATGTTGCCTAAAGAGAGGCCTGGTAGAGAGAAACCTCACCTCCAGTTCAAGCGGATTCCTCTGCCCTTTTATTTGCTCTCGTTTGGCTGCAGGGGGAACGTGCTCCACTCTGACCTGGGGGCACTCATCCAATCAGCTCGCTATCTGCTGCAAGAGCCTCCATAATAGTGACATTTTTCCACCTCGTCAATAAAGTGGTGAAAGCCACCCTCCACCCGCTACTTGACCATTTAACTTCTTCCTGAAAAGGCCCTTTCTTTCTGTCTGTCTCTGTGTCTGGCTGAAATCAATAAAAGCAGAGCAAGGCAAGAGGCCAATCCAGCAGCTGCATTAACTGGTGGTCTCAACTGCTGTACAAAGAGGATGGCTGGCAGAGAAAAGGATACAGGAGAGCTGGCAGCTCGAACCGTTCTCATTCATACAGCAGTGGGAGAAACCTGCTTCTTGTCTGCACTCTATGCTGTCACCCAGTGATGACAAGGAGATTCTGAAAAAAAGCTGAATGAAAAACGTCAGTCATGCTCAGTTACAACATGCTGCACCCACACTTATAGTAAAAACAAAAAAACTTCCATGTATGCAAAACAGACTGATGGATGACAATCATATGCTGTAAAACTTATGTATACATTAACAGATGTAAACTGTCTAGGCTCTAATGATCATTGCTTGCCATGACTCATTTAGCTGCTGCATTCACACATCACCACGTGTCTGCAGTGATTGACATAATGGCATCAGAGTGAGAACAAAATGTCTTCCAATAAAGGAGCAGGAGGGAGAAAATGAGAGAGATGAGTTACATCTATGCCTGTGCTGAAATGAGCGCAGTGCTTTGTTTGGCTATGCTGTCTGAGCTGAAATTGATTACTGTGAGAAGCATGCACCAAAGAGCCTGCATTCAGATGAAATAAATAACACACTCTCTTAGAGATGGCAGGGTTATGTGGAAGAAGGATCAGAAGGTGAAAATGGGATGGAGGAGAGGAGGGAGGAAACAAAGATGTATGAGGTCAGAGTGAATTTACAAGGGGAAAAAAATCAGAGATAAAAAAAAAAGAGAAGGAAACAGGCAAAGGTGGGATACTGAATGACATGTCTTCAGTCTAGCGCAGCACGAAGGAGAGACAGTCTGGAGGACATCTGGAGTAGTGGAGGATAACAGCCACACACCACTCCCCAACCACAGACAACATGATGAGGGATTAAACTTCATTACAACATGTTATGGTAATGAATGGGCTGTGGCCAGTTCTGGATGTGTTAAAGTAATTACCACTCTCCAGCTTATGTGTGAGTGACACTTCCTGCACGTGCTCATGAAGCCATGTGTCTGTCTGTGTGTGCATGCATGCTGATCACATTCGTGGCACTCCAGGTTTGAGTGAACAGGATGAGGCCACGGAGGTCCTCTCCACCATGCGCCAAGCAGAAACAACTGCTGCAGCTAATTAAAAGAATGCACCACTTAGACGGCTACTGTCATATGTATCATCTTGCATAATTAGCTTCACACTGTTTCGCTCACTGAAGATGGGCTGGGCCAGGCCCAGACTTTGTGGTTTGGGCCAGTGTCTGGGCATCTGGGTCTAGTGTAGGTGCCAGAAAGGGTGGGGGACAGACAAAGCCACACACCCCAGAGGGCTGAGGTTGACTCTGGGTCACAGAGGCTGCCTGGCCTTATGGCTGACAGATGTTCGTCTGGTTCAAGAAGAGTTATTATTCTGGAAAAAGTTACACCACACTGTGCTCCACACTGCAATTATCTTCTTTGTGTAAAGAAACATCTCATACATCATCACTCAACAAGACATAAGCAAAAGCCCCTCCCCGCATTACAAAGCCTTTGATAAACCATGTCACTTGAATCTGATATCTAATTGTACTGCACTGAAGTGTTCCAGCGTTTGAGTTAGCTGGCCTGTCAGTAGCATTCCCAAGTGGAGCAACAGTGTGCTTTAGCTGTGGACGGAGCAGAGCAGCCTGCTGTGGTTGGCATGCTGCTGCTAATGTTGCTAATGATCTCCACAGTGGAGTAACACAGACTGGAGCAGAGTCCCTTCATTTACGGTAAGCTTCAAAGTGTGAGAGTCGAGAGGGAGGCAAGGATGAGAGCCAGGGGAAGTTCTGTCCCCAGACTGCTCCCTGGTCCCTCATGACAGTACAGCAGGGACATGCTGCGGATAGGTGTTCCTCTGCACATTGCTAGCTTCTGAGCTTCACTATATTTGCACCTGCTGACATCTGTGGTGTGTGTGTATACATGTCAGTCTGTGTTTGTCAAACAAGGTTTCTGAGGTGACACATTCCCCTCAGTGGGCAGACAAGCACCAGGGCGGCATTAAGGAGAGAGAGTGTTTTACCACCAAGATAGGGGAGGAAGGGGACATGAAATGACAGTGGATCATTAAACCGGGATTGCCTGCAGCTTGCTAATTTATGCAAATTAATTTCTTGGCTGATGCAAAAAGAGAGAGAGTGCGTGCCACCGCTTGGCAAGCAGTCAACATCGAGCAGCGAAAAGGTTAAACTGCTGCACTCTGCTTTGGTGGTCTTGAAAGTTTAGCGGCATAAGCCAGGCAGGGCTGTGGTACACCAAGCAACAATGACAAAGAAACGCAGACTATGCCAGCCCTCTTCCTGGCAAGGCGGGTAGACAGACAGCCAATCAGGTTCGTGCTGGCTCTCTCGTAGGCGAATGGCATGGCATGCTGGCCCTCTCGTCACCCCACCTCCCCTCCCCACTGCACTGCAGCTGCCCAGAATGATTTTATAAACATTTTGCCAGTGGATCAATACCTGTATTGATCAACCATTGTGAGAGTGATCCGTCTAAAACCCAGAGCAGCCTAGAGCTCAGAGATGGGAGGAGCGAAAGAGAGAGGCTGCAGAGAGGATGGAGAAAGAGAGAGAGTCTGCAGCCACAGTGAAAGGGAGAAGAGGTACAAGGGAAGAGAAGCGAATCTGAGAGAGAAGCAGACGCAGAGCTGAAGGCAGGTGGGGAGGCAGGTTTCGGACAACGCTGCCAGGCCACTGGGATTGGGGAGAATGGTAATTGCTTTCTCATTAAGGGAGGGAGGGTGAGGGCGACTAATGACTACTGCTTTAAGTATGCGGGTAAGTGACTGATGGAGAAATAGTGCGAAGAAATGTTTATGTGTGCAACAAAGGGGGTGATTCCCACACCTAAGGTTGCTAATGCCTGCACTAGTTTGGCCTGTGATGTAGCACTGTCAGGTACATTGTTGCATGTGCATAAGTGTGCATGATTGCATGACATTAAAAGGGTGTGTAAGGAGGCAGGGGATGCGGATGATGGGCGATTGTGATGTTCTGCATGGAAAAAAACAATTATCCTGCTTTATTTATACTGATTTATACTGATTGTATTTTCATGTTTTATGTTTTGTCTAGAAAAAAACTGAACAGAAGAAGCTGGAGTGTCAAAGATGTGCAGGCTGTCTTGGTGACAACATGGGACAGGGAAGGCCCAGCACATGATGTGCTCATGAGTTCAGCTGGAAACTCCTGAGAAAATCAACGGCCGAAAGGAGTAGCCTGCATCCTGGATACAAACATCCATGGAAGAGGTCACAGGAAGATTTCTGAACAAGTTGAGTGCATAATCCAAAACATTTCAAACTCAGAGGTGAAAATGGTTGCAAGATGGTAGAGCAAACTGTGGCGAATAACAGCTTATTGCTGTTTTGAATTGATGCGGATAAAGCTGGCTTTGGGATGTTTTTCTGTCATTTTGACAATTCATTGGATTGGATTTAATCTTCATTATATTTTGAATTTTGATGGAATTTTACCAAACAGACAACAGACTGGACCACTCAACAACAGTAACGAATGTTCGATTCAAGGCCCGAAGCTGCGCTGCCCTGGAGGAAGAGTCAAAAGGCTTTTGGGATCACCCCCCTGATACTAAGGCAAATCAAGTTTCCATTGATTGATTTTAAATGTGCCTTCCTCGTGCATAATTGTGGAATTGAGGGGAGATATACTCTGCATAACTGTGGGGGAAGACCTTGACGCTCGTAAACTGACTGTGCACCGGAGCTCTGGTGTGGGAACACTCAGAGGCCTGCACTCTACAGGCTCACTCCTCTGTGAGCATGCAGCTGAATGAAAAGACTGCACAGTCCGTGCCAGGGACAAGAAGCATCTACATACAGTTTTGTTTAATAAACTTTAAAACAAATTAAACATTATGGTGCAGTGCACGATGCAAATCGTGTGCCAAGTGTGGCAATGCATATTCTTTGCTGTGTCCCACTACCACACTGCATGATCACAGTAAGAATACAATGTGGTGTGTCTAAGAGTACACTGTTTTGACAGTTATGATACAAGTAATGAATGACAGGCAGTTATGCAAGATGGTCAACAACTCACTTCAATTAAACTGTGACTTTGGAAGTCACATTTTCAAATTAGGGAAAAAAAACACAACTGCAATCTTTTATAAAGATTTATTTATTTTCTCTGTTGTTTTGTGTTCTGAGATGTTCCTAAAGCCATCCCATCACCATCCACACCCCACACTCAAACAAATCAGGCAAATTAGCTTCATGTATGAATCTCTTTGAGTGTATTTGGTCACTTTCTCAATGTAAACAGACTATGCTTATTCAAACTCAATATAAATCAATAGAAACTGCGGAAGTGGGACACAGCTCTTGACTAAGTCATGTACTTGTACTCCACTTGAGCTAGAATAGTTCAATGAATGTAGCTCAACTGAAGAGGGTAAGGTAAACATCACAGTACAAGCTTGTTTGCATCAAAGATGTTCAGTGTACACAGACTATGATTACATTGAGGTTCTCCTTCAGCTCAAAGATGAATAGAGAAGACATGAGAAAAGCCAGTGGTCGCAGGTCTGACATCTGATCCAGATTCATGAATCCTTGATCTGATGTGGATTAATATTGAGAAATGTACCCACAGCATGTAACCATCAAAGAACCCAACTCTAGGTAAAATGAAATGTTACAAAGCAAATACGAAACAATACACTTATCAAAGAGAAACCTTTCTACTCTAATTATTCGGATGAAATCTAAAATCTTTCTCACCTGTGGAGGGAGAGGCTATAAAAACTGGTGATCTCTTTGCCTGTCTATGTCACTATAGCATTAATGAAAGAGAACCAGTTGCAGTAGAAATAATGTTTAAATCAGATTGTGCCATAAATTAACTAAGAAGCTGAAGTCTTGCAAAATTCAACCCAATGGCTTACAGTGCAAAATTGTGTAGAAGCTAAATATGGCTGCCAGTCTTCTCAGCCATGCTTTCACTTGTTTTTGGTTAGTATATTGATATCTTGAATTGAGTGTGATAATGATTTATAGATACTAAATTGTGACATATAGCATCTTCATTTTTATGTATTATTTATAGCCAGTACATGTGGCCACTACATTAGGGTACAGAGAAAAAGACCCACTATTTTTGCCCATTAGAACAAATAATCAGAAAACATGCTGCATGGTTTTAAACACAATAACGTTCATTTTTTTAAACACATACTGATTCCTCACTATTGTCCCTATCAGTTTAATTACGCAGAGATAAATCACTGTTAAGTGTTATCACCTTACACAAAGATTTAATTCATGTGCTATCAAAGCAGCACTGAGACACTGAGTCATTTTCTTGTTTCCTTTCATCCTTTCTGTTTGATTCCTACTCTCAAAAACAAACCCTTGGATGAGTGCCAAACCATAAATTAGGATCTTCATTAGACACATCAAGTCTAAATTACTTTTCAATTAACAGGCCAGTCAACCTGAACTAATCAACCAATTAGGCCGTGTGTGTTCACAGAAAAGCTAACAAAAGCACACGAGTCCCCTGGGAAAGCAGTAAAACACTGCAGACGTGTGACAGTGCAAATGAGAAGCTACTGGTTTAGAAGAGAAAGGGAGGATCAGAAAGTGGCAGAGGATCCATGTGACACTGGGATCACATCACTATTCACCCCTGTCATTTTTCCAGAAATGGAATTCAAAGTTATAAGACATAATTAACATTGAGCACAGTGGGAAAGAGCGGATTCTCAACAAAAGGGAAAATGTGAAACAAAAGGGCTTTGATCAGTTTGCACCCTTTAATGGGTAGACTGTTTTCAGGCTAATGATCATGACCAATACCTCTATACTAATGAGTTTTGATTGAAAGGCATGTTATTCTTCTGATGATGCCTTACATTGCATCAAAGCAGCAGCTGGCACCATTGCAAGCTAAAGAAACAAACAGTTGCTTAACTTAATTTGATTAAGGAAATTGTTTCAGGGCAGGTAATGCATTACTTTTTCATGATTATCATGACAGAACAAAATAAAAGCTCTATATTTATGTATATTATCATTCTGCAGATCAGACAAAATATGATGCCTGAGTGTCTTTGAGCAGGACAAAAATTTCCCATTTCCCACCTCTGAATGAAGACTAGTTGGAAACACTGTCACATAATGTTTGAAAGCAGAGAGAATTTGTTGACTTCCCTCTGCCACTCATCTGCAGTTCATAGCACTCATCTCTGGTGAGAGCTGTGGCAGAGTGAAAGGCTTTGTGATGCCCGATTCAGTGTGGTAGGGCTGCTGGGACTGTGCTGAACATACCTTTGGGCCACAGGAGATCTGATAGGCGGCACAGGCTGTTCAAACGTCTTCCTCACACATGACAGAATGCAACCTAAGAGGGAAACAAACACACACATGACATACACACACTTACATACATGTACATGTGCTCACAGAGTAAAGACTGGATTTTTTAGGATGATACTTTCACTGATATGTTTCAAAATTCTCTGTATATGGGCCACTTTGTTTATACATACACATAAAAAGCATCTTGACACTGATGCCATGGATGTAGTGTTTGTTATTGTGACCAAGACACATACTGAACTGGACATTTCTACCCCCCAATCCAGCCCTCACATCTAAAGGTCTGAGATCTGACGGCGCCCCAGTGAAGGCCAAAGGGGGTTGTAAAGAAGAGAACATCATTATTGTACTAGTAAATGCCAGAACAACCCCATCTAATTGTGCCATTACTAATTCATGTTTATTAATGCAGTGATGTATGATGGCTCTGCAGACAGACTGAGCTTGTCTGCGCCTGTCATGTATGGCTTATTCTTTGCTGGTGAGGGCTGCAGGGAGTGTGTTACTGAGTGGTGGATGCAGTGGGTGTGGGGCATATGGTGCATGTAGTGACAGTGCCAAGTGGTGTGTGACTTTAACATGAAGGCAGTGGGGGTGAGGGAGTTGACTGATGGTGTTGGTGTCTTCTGCTGGCCCAGTGCCAGGGTCTCTGGTCCCCAGTGCCCCAGCCCCTCACTACCCTAGAGCCTCTGGGCAAGTACCACAGTTATTGTTTTCACTGCCAAGCAATTAGCGGCACTTAAGATTTATTTAGTCATGCTCTAATGTGTGGTAATTAGCTTGAGGCCCAAACAAGCCCCTCCATCCCATCACCTTGTCGCTGGCATCAGAGCAATGCATCAGCAGGAGACAGTGAGGGAATGTGAGAGAGGAAGCAGGAGGTACAGATGGTAGGATTGTGAGGGGGTGGGGAGGTGGAGCGGAGCTAGAAGGATTACAAGAGCACCAGCCCAGCTCTGTGGATCAGCACTTTTTAAGAGATCTTCAGGGGCCTGTTGGCTGAGCGCATAGCAGGAGGAAAGGGCAAATACAGCCCAGTTACACTTTTATAGAATGCTTTGTGGAAAAACACCCCTGACACACACCTCGGCCTGGCAGCTCAGTTTGTCATATGGCCCAGGGGGCTCCACTGGTCTATCACATGACCACTGTAATGACCTTAAAGGGCAGCCTCCTCAACAAGCTCAGGCCACTCCCACTGGCTGGACTGCTCTTTGGGAAATGCAGTTTGGGTCACTGGATAATGTGTGATGCATATGGCCTCAGGCTGAAATAATAATAATAATAAAAAAAAAAGCAATGTAGAAACCTGGCCAAAGAGATTATGCAAAAGCTGCCAAGCAAGGTAAAACAAAACCAATACGCCAGACAAGTGTTTCTTTAGGGAATTTACATAATATAACACATGATGTGAATGTGAACGTTCCATCCTAAATTTGTTGCAGCTGTCAGGGGCACCTGTAATAAGAGAGAGAGTTTGTGTGATCAAAGTTTCACTGATTTATTATTTGTTGGTACGTGATAGTTTTAGCGGTGTGATTGCTTTGATTACACGATTATATGCATCCTCAAGGCTCTGTGGTAGATGTCACGTGTCAGCTCCAGTTTGGTCCCCAATACATTGGCAGACTAGCAAGTGGTGATTTCTAACCATTATGGTCAAAGCAAATAAACATTACATTCAATGAACAACACCAGGCTACCACAGAACACTGGTGAAAAAAAAAGGAGGCCACCATGGGTTCACCCACTCTACTTTGGAGATGTATCCCCATACATCTCCACTGAAGCATGCACAGAATAAAGCACGACTGCACTTTTTGAATAATGATACATTGAGGCTTGAGGATTGAGTAGAATCAGCATGTGGCAGGTTATAATTTAGAGTATCCACTTGAACAAGAAATATTTTTCTTATTTAATCTTTTTAAAATGCTACAATGCAAAGTGTGCAGCGGTAGTTCATTTAATACATGTGAGAAGATGAAGGTCAAAGGCAGGTTCAACTGCATATGCACATCTTATACATATGCATAAACAAAACCCATCAATCTCTGCGGGTTGGAAGGGGTGGAGGGAAATTTGAATGACTAAATATTAAAAACAGCCTGTGAAAAACTATATAGCACATGCCAGTGATCAAAGAAAAACAGCAAGAAACTGCTGATGCGAGACATCAGACGAGCCATTTTTGTGTTATGTGTTTGACTGGTTGGTGCATTCTAATCATTGCAGAATTGGGCCTCTTCATGGAGCTATCACCTAAAATTGCTATGCAGTCTGGAAGGGTGGTGCTATAAATGAAATATCACTTTCCATTTTATCTGCAGGGCCAGCGTGATGCTCCGAACCAATCAGAACCTCACAAGCCAACCCTTGACCTTTTTCATCTCAATATGACTACCATTATCTTGCAGAAAATTAGAAGCGCTGCGCTATTGTTCAGTAGCGACAAGGGGTGGAGGTTATTTAAAGATAAATGCTCTGCTGTTCATGATCCATGCGGCAATCACACACCACCAACATGGAGCAGAGGTGAAACATGTCTGCTAATGCTGTGTGGCTGCATGAGTGCACATGCGCACATATGAGGCTACATGTAAATGGATTCATGTTGATTGTTTGGTGCTGATGTAGCTCTTGCCTAGTAAACCTGTCTGTCGGTGTTGGGCAAGCGGGTTTCAGTGGATGCTTTTTGTATTATTACGTGAGTACTAAAATGAACAGCTTTAATGCACAATTTACAGCTCAAATTTGGAAAGCAAACCCACATGATTATGCAGCCTTGATTTCAGGGGTCTCCACAGGCAGCTGGATCACTACTGGCTGTCTTATAAACATGAGTAGTGAGAGGGATAATATCCTCCCACTAACAACGCCATTAGGTGATGTCTGTGCATAGAGCGGATGTAAGACTGAACTGGCATGACAAAATGAAAACTAGCTGAGCATCTGTTAGCCTTTTGCACATTCTTGCACAGATGTAGACACACAGTACATGTATACGTCACACACACATGCATACTTAAAAAAGGTAAATACTGGGCACACAACTCGGTTTAACAGTTTGCTTTCTCTTTTAAATTGTTATTGTGCTTCTGCACAGGTGTTAGCTGGAACACTCACAATGAATCTTCTCATAACAATGTTTATTATATCATGTTTCATTGCAGTTGTATTTTAATAGGTAGTTTTACTGCAAAGATTGATAACTTGTATTTGAAATACATGCTTAAACTGAACCACTAAACTAAACTGAACTCACTGCTTTACTAAAAAAAAGACTGTTCTTTATGAGCTCTTAACCTTCAATGTCTGCTAACCCCAATATTAGACGTCAGATTTTATTTGTCTTTGTTTCATTTTGACAGACCTATCTACAAACAACACTCTGAAATAGTACTAGTCTACAGATGTTCCTTTCAGATAGCAAATTTTATAAATATACTGAATGAATATCCATAGATATACCAGAGAAGGCCTGTCTGCTAGGCTCGTCACAGTGGGAGAATCCTAACACAACTGCTGCAAAACCAAACATATTGTGTTACTAATATGTAGCTTGTTAGCTTGAGACCCTTCATGGCTAGATATAACCTCTGCTCATCTGCTTTCTGGTGTCCCTTATTATGTCCTCTGAATGCTCAGCATAAATACAGAAATCTGAATTGGAAAAGTGAATCAAACTTTTGCATCCAGTTTTTTATTAAGCCTTCTCCATTTCATTGCTATAAAGTCATTTACTTACTGGTTAAATATGAGAATAAATGTGTAATACCTTTTCCATGTTTGCAAATCCAATGAACCTGAACAGTAAGTGAGACAACGGCAACAGAAAATCTACCATCTTGCTCTCGGCTATTCTTAAAAATATTAAATAACCAAAACTTTACACAAATGTTTTGGGGAAAAAGACAGTTTTATGTTTAAATACATATCTTGTATTTAAACATATGTCTAAACAAATACATATTTTATTAAAAAAGTAAAATATATATACATCATTTATGACTTCTGACATTAGCCTTGGAAATAATTACTATTTGTTCTTAGCCAATCCAATATTATTAGTAAACAAACCAAATGCTACCAGTTTCTAAGGTTCTCTCATATTTAAGCTGCTTTAACAATAGCAAAATGCATAATAACCAATATGTTAAATAGACTATTAGGGCAAGAATGAAACTGACCATGAATTTGAAGCAGTTCTGCTGAAGGACTTGCAAATGCTTTCCTGAATGTCATAAAACAGCAGGAAATCAGCAGTTCTATCCAACATATGTCAATAGCAGGATATGCTTCCTAAATAAATGAATATATTAATATTTTCTGTTCTTTTTTACTTCCAACATTAGTTATTATCTATTATGATGCATACATAATGTTACAGAGGGTCACAGGATAGTTCTGCTTTAAATGTTATATTTCCATGATTGGTTCATTCTCTCCATTTCCTGTTCATTGTGTGCGAGCAAACTCCATTGTCTGTGGGTAGATTCTGCCTGGCCCTCAGAGGGGCCATCCCTGGGGAGCACTGCATCTTTTATTAATCAGGGGCGCTACGCCACAGCCCCGCTTATCTAATTTAGCAGCCCGCCTCAGATACAACTATGTTGGGCTTGGTGTGGAAAGAAGGGACAAGGGTGTGGGGTGCAGTTGGGTGTAGATAGGATGGGGGTTGGGGTGCTTCCTTCGGTTTTTCCATATTGTGGGTGATGCGGGGGGGGGGGCTTTGAGAGAGCGGGAGAGACAGAGGGGAGGCAGCGACTTATCAGACACCTCGTCACCAAGTTTTAGGACTGAATCACAATACAGCAAATTACCTTCTGCTGACAAGAAAAAATGAGCATGGCCCCCATATGAAAAAATAGGATTGTCAGGAAGAGGTGACACATTGATTGCTTAGTATGCGCATCCAGAAGGCTGGGGTTCAGAGGCGTCCTCCCTATATATATGTAGAAGAGGTGCAGTAGTGCACAGCACAGCCATGAGGGGGAATGAGAAATTGAAATGCCATGTTAGATTGGAGTCCCCTCCTCAAGCCAATCTCTCTGGTCTGGCCCAGTCTGGGCCATAGCAGGCCACTATATCATAGTACAGCCATATGTGTTATAGTGAACTCACATGTAGCAACCACCAACACAGAGAAGACAATTTGGCATTCACTAACATCACGATGTGCAGGAATATACTCAGCATGTGCACTGCATTCATTTAAACATGGAACATAAGGATCCACTAATTCAAACAAAATACACAAGCATAACCTGCTCTCTCTGTGTTTTATACTTCTTTTCTGGTTGTACCTCCTCCCCCTTCTCTCTCATCTGTGTCATAGCTCAGATGAATCAGTGTCACCGGTGTTGAGAGCACTTACTGTCAACCCTGGCGCCCCAGGCTACGGCACTGATGGACACAAACTATAAAATATCAGCCCCCTGGGGAGACATCGCTCAAGCACTGCCCCACAGCCCCGAGGGGGTGTGATCTGGTCAGTGTGTATGTGTTTGAAAGTGTTGAGACAGCAATAGGGCAGTGGGTTTGTCTGTGTATCTGTTGTGATCCAGTAAGTATGGTCCAGCGTGTGCAATCAAGGGGACAGTTTCCACACCATTTGCAAGAGAAAGATTTAAAAGGGAAGCTCATGGTACAGAAGAATATATTTTTCAATATTGGTGCATAACCTCATTCTTGTTTCATATATTTTCTGTGTAATAGACTACAGAAAAGATAATAAATGTAATACTGATACTACTTCATGACCCTCACCTGTTAATACTGAGCCCTTCAACCAAATTCCATAACTGTCTATAAGCTCAGCCTCACTGACAAAAACTCCAAGCAGGCAACTGTATGGGAAAGCCGCAAATGAATCAATCAATAAAATCAATGGCTCTGTCTGAGGACATGTCCAGTATCAGCTGATAAGTGGTACAACCTCCCCCCTTCTGCTCAGTCAGGCTCAGGGAGGGTATGGATAGAATCCACGGTTAGAATTGGAAGAGGGAGAGGAGGAAATCAGAGAGAGAGAAGAAGCTTTCCAGCCCTCTGATGAAACACCCTCGTCGTCAATTGGTCACTGGGCTGCTGTTCCCGTCTTTCAGTTCTGCAAGGTCAATGTTTCTGCTTGCTGGGTGTGTATGCCCAAACATGTACAGCTGCATGTATGTATAATATAAGGAACAAACCATAGATGCATAGTCTTACACTTCTTATAGATTAAATATATAATAAGAAAAAAAAAAAAATTTAGACAGATAAACCTGTCTCTTAACATGCCTTTACCATATCTCCAAATATTGACTATTCATTTACACCGTCTGCAGTCTGTTGCTGCTTGATTCACCTAATGCAAGTATATTAACAAGGCTCCTTTGAGATTCAAGGACAAAGGCATTAAGAGGGGAAGGAAGCAAGGTACAGTGCTCTGCATTGTTGCCCTGTGGCAATGGGACATATGACAAAGCTTATGTTGTGTTATACTGTTATACATTACTCTGTTAGTGGTGGAACTAGGACTTGAGCTTGAGTGGCTTGGAGGAACACATGAATGAAAATAGATCAAATCAAAGGAAAATCTCAGATTGCTGTTTGTCTTCATTTTTTCTCTATTTTTTCTTCCACAGCTCAATGCCATTACAGCAGGGTCATCAAGCCCAACATGAGAACTGCATGATCAAAAACAGTTATTCTTAGTGCCTGGTTGGTAAATGACAGGAGACAACAAAGTCTGCTCTGTTTGATCACATGTATTCAAACGTAGATATAGGTGCTCAACGACTAATCAATTACAGCTGTCGTGGGTTTTGCTTATGGATTTTCATCGGCTTGAGCCTGACCAATACTCACTAGATGGCATTTTAATATAGCTCTATCCATGTTTAATGAGCGGGAATTGCCCTATCCCTGATCTGATATGGATAAAACAACACCTCATCTTGTACGAATGAGCCTTAATATGGCGCTCCACTGGTGTCCTCTGATCTGGCTAAGCCTCTGTGAGGTAAGAGAGAAAAAGAAAGGGGAGTATCCAGCAAAGTGTGATATAAGACACAAATGCCTGATGTTAGTACAGACAGCCTCAATAAATGTTATTTCCAATTGGAGGGACGGGGACTGTTTCAGGGGGGAGGAGGGGGTCTGCAGACCCCTGTAACAGTCACTTAAGTTAAGCACTAGTCTGCCAGGCCTGCTGCCACACAGTAAAACTCATCTATAATTTGTGATGAGTGTAATGCCATCTCCACTTCATGATTATGTGATATTCTTCACCTTCTGCCATAGCCAATGAGGCCAAGAGCTGGCAGTCTTAATGAGGTGCCTCAGAGTTCAGCTTAGGGGAAGGAGAGGTGGGAAGATGGGTGTGTGGACAGAAGAGTTAGGATGAGAGGACGAGGAGTGTGGGCCTTACACAAGCTGGATAAAACTGCTAATCACAATATGGAGAAATACATAAAATCTTGAGCGTGTTTGGTGAATTATTATCTCAATAAACTATGATTGAGTATAGAGTGCTAAAAGTCAAGGAGTTTAAAATCTGCTGAAATGAGACATGGTCACAATAAAACAGTGAGGCAAAGTCATTAAGTCCTTGCTCAGTGATACAGACCCCCCCAAAAAAGCACTTGTTAAGGGAAGCATGGCATCCTGGTTTGGCGGAGGATTATGTCCACCAAGGAGATCTCATGAGAGAGCCCCTTAGACTCATTTTCAGTGAAGTGCATTGCTGTGCTCTTATGTCTGCTCTAGATGTTATGAATAAGTAAATAACAACATTTTTCCAGTCGTTTAATCTCTGAGCACTGCAATTAGTAAGTCTGTAGTTTGTGCTGCCTTTTTTCAGCCCTTATTATTGTTATTGAAATGTCACGCTCTTATTTAGCTCAAGGATGAATAATAAATAAGCTATAATTACTGTCTTGAATGAGCCGACGGCTTGGCTGGGTCAATGGTAAAGGGAGACCTGCCCCCCCCCCCATCCACTCTCTCTCTCTTTTCCTCTCTTCCCCTTCTTCTACCTCTCTCTCTTTAATTGGATCTTGTAATTAGTTTCTCTGATGGATCTGGGAGGTCTGAGGCATCCTCTACAGTGTTCATTAGTGTTCTTGGAGGAGGGCGAAGCTTTTTAAAAGCTCTGCCTGCTCCGTCCCTCACATGTCATAACACCAGATATGACTCTGCCCAAATACAATAAGAGCACCAGTCTGTCTTGTCTGGCTCAGGTTTGCCTATATTCCAACTAAACAGAACAGCTAAGCACTGTGGGCCTTGAGGGGAAACATTAAGGCAGTCCCTGTACAATACACACAGAAATGCACACTTTTTCATCGTTTATCTATTTAGGAGAACTTTGTGCTCCAGCTAAGAGAATCCAGCACTGCACATTAAAAGCCTATGTAGCGACGGTTAGCCCAGTGAGAGATTAAGAGATTCTCATTTCTTTTAAAGAAAGCAAAAGACTATCAGACACATCGAGACAGTGCACCACTGCAGGTAGCAGTGTGATGTGAAATCTGAAGTAAAATGTCCTTTAGGCTCACTATTAGAGAAGTGACCAGCCTCTACAAATTCTTTTTTTTTTGAGATGCACACTCATACAACACACACACAAAATGTTCAGACCTATAATATACAACCCCCCTGTAGCACCCCAACACCATTTCCCCCTTTTCCTCTCCACCCTCCGCTGGCCAGGCTACACTAGACATCTCTCCCTAATCAGCAGCCTCGTCTCGCTCAGACTGGTTGCCATAGTAATATGCCGGCTGGTCGACATGGCAACCACTCTGAGGTCCACTATTAAATGAAGAAGAGTGGAGGGAGGGATAGGGAGAATGGAGTTGGGATGAGAGAGCGAGAAAGAGAGAGGGAGGGAGGGAGAGAGAGAGAGAGGAGGAACGGGAGAGACAGTGAGAGACAGAGAGAGATTGTCCAAGATGGGGGAAGGGGGTATCGGGGTGGGGTGGTGGTGGGGGGCAGAGAAAAAGGGGGAAAAAAAGCATAGAAAAATGAGTACAAGGAGCGGGAGAAGAAAAAAGGAGGGGCAGCTGGAGGAGATAGAGAGCATCAGTCGTGCTGTTTGAGCTACCTATCGAGTCGTACGCTATTAAAAGCTTCTGATACATGTCGCAACAATGCCATTAATGTAAGGCATGACGTCATTTACTCAAAGTCCTTACACTTATAAATTTTTGCACATGAAAAATGCATGTGCAGCCTGTCCCGATGCAGATGAAGGATCGTAAACTAATATCATGTTCTAAGAGCTACTTACAATATTATTGTCAATCCACATCGGACATATTGAAAAAATGGTACAAAGAAATGAATATTTATAAAGTGCAAAGGTTTTATGGACCACAGATCTGTGATAACGATCAGTGAAGGCATGTGAAAAGTTTATGTTAGAACAAGACAAAAGGGCCATATTAGATATGATTTAATTTCCTTTGGAACCAAACAAGGAAGCAGTTGCAGTGTTTTATCAACATCAAAACACTGCCCTTTAAAATAACATTATTTTCTGGCTGCATCCTGAATTTGTGTTATGCTTTCAAAACGTTTGGCACCTCCCTCTCGCTCCACTCAGTATGGCAGATTGGAAGGGATATGTAAAATGTGTCCGTAATTTCAAAATACAGTGCAGGCCCGGCAGTTTCTGGAGCCATTCTGTCATTGTGCCATCACTGGTGCACCCTCTCCGAACTGAATTCACCAAGCCGCACATATCTCCATGTGTCTACTGCAATCTGCCGCCATCACTCCTTCCTCACCCCTTTCTCTTCTCATTTTTTATTTGCACCTCACCCATATCTTGGTGTCTCCTGCTACCACTGTGCATTTTTCCCCCTTTTATCACAGTCCCTCTTCTTTCTCTTTGACTGGATCTCTCTGTCTTGCTTTGCCTGAATGTCTGATTCTTTAATGAATGAAATGCCATTCCATCAAGATGCCACCACAGCAGTGACACAAAATAGCATTTGTTGCCTTGTGTGTGAAAGTCCTTTATGAATTGGAGCCCTCTCTTTTTTCCCCCGGAGCGTCTTATGAAAGATAGCTAATTGCATGTCCACATTGTGCCATCAGTCCCTGCTTCCCTAGCGCACCATTCAGAGGCAATTAAAGTGAGCTTAAACAGAGTAAGAAAGTGCGTCATCCTCTTAATGCAATTAAGGAAGTGTGCACACAAACATACAGTAATACTCAGAAACACAAAAACAGGAACACATAGAAAGAACACAAAAAAAGGCAAGCGGAAAGGGTTCATTTATCAGGCAGTGTTAGCTCTTGGCTTGGCTTCATCATATGTGACAGTATCTTTCATAGTCTGGGTTTCATTGCTAAACTAGGTTGTGTTAAGGGTTTAACAGAAAAACATAAAACTGCCTTCTGTCTAGGCAAATTGTAATCATTTTTGCTTTTAAATATTGCAAAAGCCTCTGTGTGAAGGTAAAAATGTAGTTGCTTTCTGTATGTATACCCCCGAAATCATCTTTCAAGCTTTAATATGGACTTCTTGTACTTGCTTTGACTTCTGAATGTCAGTCATGAACTATGATATTAGAATTTTTACATTTATACTGATTGATTCGTAGTGCTATACCTGACTGATTTTAAGAGGCCTTCCGAGGCCAGTTTCTACCAATTTTGGAAATCTTTCAAATCTTGAGTTATTATTCTGGGAAAGCTAACACACAAATCACTGGTCTTGCCTATGTAGAGAAATGCTTCCCAAGCTCCTGAATACAGCAGGAAGAATGAAAGTATAACAGGTATGTACTGTGGTTAGTGGCAGAAACACTTACTAAATAAGCCTACATTTTTTCTGTGTATATTTTTCTCTGTGTATGTGTTGTTGTTGTTGTTGCAGGTGGTGAGAAATAGCTTCATATAACAAACAACACACACCTTGAATCATACACAGACACGGGGTGCCTCTGACTCACAAGGTGAAATGACAGGGCTCTGGTCAATACACATGGGTTATTTTCACTGTAACAGTCATGCTCCAACACTTAAGCCTTAGCCTCTAGCATACAGTATGTGATTACAAGCACTAAATGATCAGCTAAAATCAAGCAAGGCTTCATTACAACACTGCACACCAATTTGAGAAGTGGAGGCTGCTAGTTGTAGGATAATTTCACGTGTGCAGATGCCTTGTGATTTGTGGGAAAGCCTAACTTCCACCAATCTCTTCTTATTTTGGTGGTAAGCAAATTTAATTTGAGTTGATTTTGACTCATTTTATAGTGCCTATTTAGGCTGGGGAATAGTTTGGGAAATCTCACCACTTGTTACTCTCATTTCAGCATTTTGTGCGCTAGCCTCATCCTCTCAGTACCTTCATTAATATTTAGTGGCACAGCCATTCCCAGCCAGAAAAGACTAGAAGCTGCCCAGTTTATGGAGGTTGATATGACTGTACTGAAAATGACAACACAGAGGGCTCCATGTGCTTAACACTACATGGACTACTGCATTGCTCATTTGCTCAGTCTCCCATATACGCACTGACATGAATGCAGAAGCACATTCATGGAAATAGCTGCCTTATACAGGTCACAAGCAGTAGTATGGCATACACACAGTGCTATCTTTTGTTAGACATGAAGGTTCCATAATTAGCATTGATCTGCTCATTATGGCGTATTACTCACCAATTGGATTTCCCTAAGTTTCAAGTCAAGTCTATTGCCTTGTAAGTGACAGGACCTAAACTGAGATGTCTAGCAACACATCTGTTTCATCTGACCTAATCTTCCTATGAGTCACCATTCCACATACAGCACACAGTACACAGATGACAATGCAAGCATTCACACTTATATTGTAGCACACATACAAACGTAGTGCAGCTGCTGAAAATCATTTCTAGCTCATGCTTTATATTTTTCAATTCACAGTTCCAGAGTATTGTTAGTTTTTGGTCTGTCTTTGACCTTTTCAGTTTTGTCTTTTGTCACCAAAACGACGTGGTTTTTGTCCATATGCATGTAAGTTCACACACAGGCATGCACGCACGCACGCACGGACACACGCACACATACACACACACTTATATATAAATACTACAGGTGTTACGAGCAGCAAGTAGTCATGCAGTGTACTGTATGTGGCATTTTGATACCATGAAGCCAATTAGGATATTTTTACCTTTTCAGGACATTTTTTTTGTGGAACACAATTTCATTATCATTTTCAACAAAAGGTTTCAAGGGTTGAGGTGTCAAGGGTATTCCTGTGTTCTATGAAATCAATGTAAGAAACCCCTTCAAAGGTGGTACACTTTCCTTACAGGCTGAAAGTAAGGCAAGTAATTCAACTATTATGATAAAGAAACTGTAACTGAAAATTAATTCAAGACTTTCAAAGCCTTGGCTATGGGCTTTTGCATTAAATCGAGATACCAATATATTATTACATTATTGAATTCTACCTTACAAATTCTTAACAGGGTGAAGAGCCTGATTACACTGATAGACTACTGCATAACAAATGTTTCGAAACATCTGTGACAGTGGCCTGTGTGTTAAATCTCACATATAGCTTCTACTCTGACTCTAAAACACCAAAGGGACACAGGAACTCGAAAAAAAGAGCAGCAATGCTCTCCTACATTGACAAGATGTGCTCATCCAGTGCTGTGCATTGTGGAAGCAAGAATGTTCCGTTCTGTTGGACTATGGATATTTGTTTGTACTGTCACAGAGCAAGACTTGGCTGTGGCCGCTGTGCCCTGGGGGCCAGGAGCTCTCTGTGGCAGAGGGGGCATGCTGTCTGTATACGTATATCTGTACAATGCATGGAGGGACCCAAAGGCAGAAACTGTGACCCTAAGAGCGCTTAGGGCTCTCCTCAATTAGCATGCAGCAGTGCATCCCCAAGCACGTCTCCTCATGCAATTAAAAACTGGCCAATTTATTAGACCACAGAGTTTGTTCCACTAGTATGACCCCCCGATGTTGCTGTCCTTTGCCTCCCAAATCACCCCACACACACTGACCTCTTCTATGTACGGGGATATGTTTCATTTAAGCCATTTCTGCAAATATTAAAGAGAAGTCTCTGATGTATTTTGAGCAAGCAGTTAATTACTGCTGGGTTGTTGATTTATCTGAAGAGGAGGGCTGCTGTCTTGATATTGACTTCTTCATTTATTCATCTGAGGTATACAGTGAAGAAGAGGAAGAGGAGGAAGAAACAGGAAAAAAGAAGCAGAGCTTAATTTTAATATACTGTTCATGTAAATAAAACATATGATGTGATGAATAACAATAAAGCAATTGTATGTATGTTTTTACACACAAAGTGGATGAACCACAAATTGTTAATTTCAACAGTTAATTTGGATAAACATACAGAAACATACAACTACAATTCTTTTCACCCCGCAGTTTGCTTAGGGCTACACTCTAGACCTTTTGTAGTCCTGGACAAGCTGGGCTCTAAGCCCCAGGGCATCCTGAACAGAGCCGAATCTCAATTCACCTCAACCTTACTGTTAGCCCACAGCTAGCTAACGCTGCTGGGTGTGCCAGATGATCCTGTAATTTAGCCACAACATAGCATAGTCACTACTTAAACACATGAGTGGTTGTCAACATACCAAGAAAAAAGCTGCCAAATGCAAAGGTTCATTTGTTTGGTTTTGTGATAATAATAACATGTGTGTGTTTACTCTCTACAGTAGTACATATTATTATAGATTATTCACTAATTTGAGGGTTTTCTATACACCATCTTTCAAAGCCATTGTAATACAGAAAATTACATAAAATGACAAAATGTCACAGAAAGAGGAAACATTTTCAATTCTCTATCACACGTAAAAATCCTAGCATATAAAACCTTGTTCATCACTGTGGAAACAGACTCCATACAATCATCAATCTCTGCAACAAATAATTATACAAATCAAAACAAGTGGGTTTGCTGTTCTATGAAATGACTCTCAGACTCTTGATATGATTTAGTAGCAAATTCAGTATATCTGGAAATATGCTGCAGTAGCATTGAAAGCCCCAGAGAAACAATGTGTAAATACTTGTTGGAATCACTTCTTAAAAGTGTGGTAGATTACTTGTTTTAGCTGGTTTCCAAAATTATGCCACGACAGTTCCAAAGACAAATGGACAGCAGCTGAGCAGACATACATGCAGACTATTCATAGCTGCCTCACAATGAGCTACTTGACTGCAATGGGGGCTTTGTCACCTCTGTTATTCAGCCAGCGCAGTCACCATCACAACCTATTCTGACACCAAATGTAAAGTCCAACTGCCCTCCAAATCCCTCCCAATTATAAAAGGTCCTTGAGTTGCTGTTTTGCCCCCTCTCCAGCTCCTGTCTGATTACTGAGTGTGGGGCGAGCTGCGCAGGCAATCAGCCGCAAAGCGCAGAGGACCAAGAGGACTGGGGAAAAAATCAAATCCAAAACACTGCAAAAAATAAACTAAAGGAGGACTTCTGGACCGCAATTACAGGCCATCCAGCCAGGCCTCTGCTCCAGCACTCAAGAGCTGCCGTGATTTCCGACAGAAAAGGTTATTAGTTTTTATTGGAGGAAATAGATGCTGGGTGGCTTTAAATGGCACAGTAATGCGGGGGGGCTGGAGGGAGGCCTCCTGACCCAGGTCTCCCAAGGGTCCCATTGCACTGCCGGAGGGACACACAGAAGCCATCTCACACCCTCTCTCCTTCCTCCAGCCCTCATGCCCCACAGCTCCTGCTTGAACTCCAAGGCAGCGCCCTGGTCTTCGGCCTTGAACTCGACCTGGACACCCACTTCTTCTTTTTTCTGACATCCCTTTAAACATAGGCATCGCTGCTGCCGAGGTTTCTCCAGCCTCACATTCTTCCTCTGTCCTAACTTCACTGGTGAGAACGTCTGGAAAACACTGTCATTCTCTCCGTTTTAATATTTTATCTAACTCAGGCTTGTGGCTACTTTTCGTTGAATATTGAGATGTTTTTGGGAAACAATTAGCTGCATTTGTTTTTAAAAATTAAGTGATTCATGTGAAACCAAAATTAATTGTTTTGAAATTACAATTTGCTTCTGCAAGTGCATTTAAATTAAAAGCGTTTGTCACAAAATAAAGTGAGCAAAACCCTGGTGCTGACATGGTTTTATTTCAAACAATCCCTTTACATTCATATTCTTTCACATACCTTTTACCACTACATTTTCAAGCTGTGTTTGTGTATCTGTGTACACACACACACACACACACACACATGCATATGCCTCCAACATAGCAGTGGCACATGTGAAAACATTAGCAGCGAGCGTGGTGGCTGCATGTTTGCTTGGCTCGGTGTAATGACTGCCTGCAGATTTCCTGTCATAAGCACGTGAATCTGTGGCTCCAGAAGGAGACGAGAAGCATGCAACCATATTTGCCTTTGTGTTGAGCTGCCAGTGTGTGTGTACTCTGCTGTGTGTGACGTTATTCCAGAATGTGTAAGCTATGATCTGCGTGCACCAGATGAAGTGCTCTCCATGGGGGTCGGTGTGTCAGTATCCAGTGATAGGCAGTAAGGCATGCCTTTATCAGTCAGAGAAAATACACAGAAATGTTTTGAATGATTTTACTGTGACTGTATTCCATGCATACAGTATGATGCAACATCTCAGTCACTTAGGTGTGCAAAATGCAATTACTCTGATTATGAGTGTGTGTCAAAATGTGTCACTGTATGTCGAGGTAGATAATATGTTGATGCCATCTTTTGTGAGCGTGTGTGTGCTGGTGTGTTTGTCTTCATTGTGCTTGCTGCCCATACTCTCCTCTCCTAATCTGTATTCAGGGCAGGTAGGCTCCAGCGTGGACCCATAGCTCAGTAACTAATGGAGGGGCTGATGGGCGCCTGATGACGACCACAGGGCCATTTGTACACACGTACACACACACACACACACACATACACACATACACACACACACACACACACATACACACACACACACATACACACACACACACACACACACACACACACACACACACACACACGGTGCACATATACAAACACAAACACTATGGTCATTTCCAGCCACATCTGCACCCTGCATCATGGAGGTAGTAGCCAGGTAAGTTAATTACATGAACATTTAATACTGTCAATTTTTTGCAATGTGATCAATTTGATCATCTTTCTGAGACAGCGAGTAACAATTACAGCACGGGGCATCATCCTCTTCTGCCACAGTTGATTCTGCTGCAACTGTTGTTGCTGCTACTGCTTAGATTTCTGCCTTTAATTGCCTCCACTGCAAACTTTTCCAGCGAACCACTGCCCCTCTAAGTTGATTGCCAGGAAGTGCAGGGAATTAGAAAATTAATGTCACACCAGGGTCAGTGCATTAGAGTGGTACACACATAAACTAGTGCAACGGGTTTGTTCTCTAACTTGCAATCAGACTGTTACACCGGTGTTTGAATACATATTGTTTTGCAGAACTTTCTGCCTCAGAATTAATCCACTGCATATTAGTCCTATTGTCTAACATAGTTATAAGTGTTTATTTCTGTTTTACACAAAGACTGTTTTAACCAAACCAAAAGCTCTCCCCAAAACAAAACAAAAAGAAAAAGAAAATGAGGTCATAAAAGTCAAATATGTGGACCTAAGGAATACCCTCGAAAACTTCACAGCTGTCTTTCATGTACCAGCAAGCCTGTTTGCACAGTTTCTATCCACTTTTCTCCTGTCCTCTCATGTTCTATCTTGACATCTTCTCTCATAGTGCATCTGTGGATCTCCTCTAGTCTACTTTTCTTTTCATTTCCCTTCCTACCTTTTCCTTTCATATTTTTTTTCCTTTCCTTTCCTTTCCTTTCCTTTCCTTTCCTTTCCTTTCCTTTCCTTTCCTTTCCTTTCCTTTCCTTTCTCTTCTCTTTTCCTTCTCCTCTGCTGAGCTTGGGCCAAAGAGCTGACAGCCAGTGACCTAGGGGCCTCCGAGGCTCCAAGGGAGAAAGGTAATGGGCCCAACCCCGGAACGCACTCTCACTCTCGGCACACATGGGGCTGCCGGCAGCTTTGATCCAGTAGCCCCTGCTTGGGTCTCCTGACGCCCGGTGAGGAAATTCATAGGAACAACTGGAAGAGGCCTGTGTTTATTCAGCTCCTTTAATGAGGAGGGAGACGGATTATCGGGGGCCTGGATCTCCCCAAAAAAACACAAGGAAAGAAAACTGCTGCTCCTTCCAGATGTTGCTCTATCACCGGTCACTCGAAAAGAATCCAAGATAGAGAGAGAGGGAGAGAGCGAGGGAAGGTTTCAGTATGCAAGAGGGAGAACTAGTGGTCGGCAGGAGAATTTCCTTGTGTTTTCTCTGTTCTTCTGTCTGGCCAGATGTGGGAGCTGGCCAGCCCTCTCTGGGTGAGCCCAGAGGAGAGCAGCCGCCCAGGCACAGTGGGGAAATCTGGGGGCTCTAGGAGGGAGCTTTGTAGACATTTTTTTTTGTGACGGGGGGTGTTGTTACATGGTGTAGGTTACCAAAGCTCCAAGCCATAAGCTTTACTTTAAGCAATTTGTGCTGTCTTAAAGAGAAAAAGAAGCTATTTCCTGAGCCTGTCATACAACCTCTAATGTGTTATTTTTTCAATTTTTTACACATAGCTTCATTGTAATCTTAATTAACGTGGCGAAGCAAGTGACGTAGGAACTGACGTGATGCCTGTCTGTACCAAGAGTGGAAACAGAAGCCTGATCCAAACATACTACGGCCTAGCATACGACTACAGGTGGTGGAAAGGTGGAGCCCCATTAATGGTAAAACTACTGTACCTGCAGACACGAAGCAGACTCGTGCTACGTGTCAGGCTCTTGACCCTTTTGCCAGGAGACTGACCAGATCAATACGTCTCTGTATTGTCAAACCATTTAGGAGAGGATTACGGGTCAGCCACTGGTCACAGATCCTCACACACAGAGGGCAAAGGTCAATCTGCGGTGCACATCTACATGTGATTTCCACACATCAGATCTTGTTAAGGGTATCACCTGTGGTGGACAAACAGCTTTAAAGCGCAGTCTGGAGTGACCCAAACTCATTCCAGCCTTCATCCTTTTTAGGTCCCACTCAGTCCCTGTTATAATGAAGACCCTCCTCAGGTTTGCCCTCTGAACTGCTGTCTGTGCAAGGTTCAAGATCAGGACAGTGACTGGTTGAAGAAGAGGTGTCCACTGTGTGTGTTTGTGTGTGAAGTGGCTCATGATAGGTCAAGCTCTCTAAAGAACAGTAAGTAAGCGTGAAGATGTTGACAATTAAATTACTCTGTAATGGTTATCCAGACTCATGTGCACGTACATATCCATAAAGAACTGTTGTGCCTGCGTGTGCAATCAAACAAATGATCATGTAAGTGCACTTCAGAGCTATAAAATTACACTTGAGTAGATTATTGAATTAAACAAAATAAAACACCATTTCACTGGTGTTGATTAGTACATCGGCTCAATACAGACAGCTAATTAGAAAGGATTGCTTGAATTGTCAGTTGTATTAAGCCATCATAAAATTATCACATAAGGACGGCTCGTGTTCATGTAATTATCAGCTTGCCTTAAAATCAATCCCACTCTGACATAAAAAAAAAATTAAAATGCTGAATGCGTATCTAAGATATCAATAAACAAGTCTTCAGTAAGATAGAACAATTAAATCAACCACCATTGCACATAAGATTACTTGCTGACTCAATATGTTCTCTTATTTTCTTAAGATTTAGATCATTGCACACTATCCTGATAATACATTATGATCAGATTTGTTATTTCTGATAATGATTTGTGACTGAGATTTAAACTTGTTGGAATATAACATTAAAGTAACAAATGTGGGAAAAAGCTTTGCACATTTTTATATCACTATTAAGTACACACAATATAAAACCATACGGCATTAATTACATCTTTGGACTGCGCTGACCCTTTTTTCATTTTCTATTATGTGCTCTAAAAAGATAAACAAAAAGATGGAATATGCTAATATAAATGGTTATTGTATTATATATTCATACATATCTGAAAAATAATCAGTTTTGTAATATTCTCCTTGATGCGTTTTAGATATTTATTTTACCTTGTTTTATTTTAGGTCAAGAAATAAATGCAGACCTTTTGATTATCTTTTTTACTTGAACAGTGGGACAAATGATACAATCATTCACTTGTTTGTTTACTCATGTATTTAAGATGGAGCTTGCCAGCCATCTCAGTCGTCGGGATTAATTGTAATAAATCAGTTACTTTGTAATTAGATGATAGGATGTTTGTTAGGTTTTACCATTCACTCACTACTTGCAGTTTGAGGAAATAATGTTATTTATGAAGAAAAAAAATGAAGAAAATCATACATGAAGTGTATCTGTTCTACCCGTTCATACATTGTTCAGAGTAAGGACATGGTTCATTCCAAAAATGTTACCCAACAGATCCTTAACATGCTCTTTTTGACAATAATACAGTATGGTTTAGAAATAATGGGACATGCACATGTAATGGATATATCAGTAAAAACTGTCTGTGCACCCGCTCTCATAGGTTAAACTCTAACCCTCGAGCTGATCTTTTTTTTTTTCCAGTAAAGTTCTAAAGAGATTGTTTGGAGATTAAATATCTACAACACAAACTTTCCTCATGAAAGTCTTACTCCCAGTCTCACACATGTGGTGAAACTACAATGAAGAAAAAAAAAGTTTCAATGAAACACTTACCAGCTGTGAAGCAGAGGAGACCGTCCTTCACAGTCCTGCAAAACATGAGAGAAGTACATCATTGTCCACAGTCTTCAACTGTTCTTCAAATAGCTGTGTCTAGGAAAACAAAAGTGAACCACAGGTCTCCCTGTTCATGTTGCTTTATTACAATTACAATTCATACGATTTTTCCAACATCCATCTTACTGACCAATAATATCTGCCCCAAGGCTGTACTAAGGCTGTACAAGATCTTATGTTTGAATGGATAAAACCTGAATAATCTGGCAAATCACAGCCATTATCACCATATTGTTATTTTGCATTCATTTCTGTCTGCAGGCTCTGAGATGTTTGTTATTATGAAGTTATATTATAACCTGAGGATAAGAAAAAGACACTGCACAGATATATTATGCATAAAATACATAACAGCCACCAGAAAGACTTCTCTTTCTCAGAAAAAAAAAATGTATTTATGTATATCAAAAACTCTTCTTTTATACATCCATTGCACTCTCGAGTCATCCAAAAGACTTTCGCACAAAAAAAAAAACAAAAAAAAAAACTACTGACTCCTGCACATTGTTCCTCAGTTACCCAAAATCTTAGACCTCCTTCACCAATCATTAGAGTCTTTGGACCTCAAGCAAAACAAAAAACACTGCCCACTCAAATACACACTGTTTCAAAAACAGCTTGTTCCCCACCACTACTATGGGCATGGCATTTGTAATATGTGTTGATATTTCTTATTCTTGGTCTTTCTTTTTGACTGTGTGTGAGAATGATGAATGTCCCCTTGTCACATACACACAACTCAAACTGTACAATACCAAGCTAATCACCATGATGTACCAAGAGCAAACCCCACTAGCTGTGGCGGTGTAGTCACAAAATTCAAACTTACTGTCTAACAGGCAATTTTCGACAGGGAAAATCTCAACCTTGAAAATAATTTCCTTTCTCCTTTCATTTAATGTGAAATAATTTCTGACAGCACAGCAAACAACATACTCTGGTTTAATTTTGATGAGCTTAGACAGCACAATTGCTAGCTTCACACCAGCAGAGGAAAAGTTGCGCCTCAAGATGCTTTGAATAAAAGACAAACAGGCAAATTAATTCAATTAATAAATAGAATATAAAAACGCAGATGGAACATACTGACTTTACTGTTATAGCAACAGAAATTAATCTACAGTATTCCATGCAGTGCTGACATTCAGACTTCATTTTGAATTATATCTGTATTATTAATGGTGGGCTAAAATCAACACTTCCCTGTCTCTCTGCACAGTACGGTGTGATGATGCTACAGCCTCAATCAGCCTTTAACCCCTGCCCTTAGACAAGGTAAAGGCATCCATTCCCCTGACTCCAGGTCAGTAAGTAAGCTTGTATTTTTGGATGGCTGCTGCCGATTGCGCATACACTTTAATAAGCGGGCTGCAGGTCAGGCAGATTTATAGGCCCATGGTGGGGTGGAGGGACCGGACTCCCTTGGCCTCCAGCTTCCCTCTGCGCCATTACGCCAGAGTGAGATATAGTGGGATATTGATCCCAATGCCACTTCATTTCGCAATAACTATTACACGATATTCTCCCGGGCTGCGCGTGGCTCCTGATTTATGCTGCCTTGCTATTTACATTAGCAGTAAGTGTTTTTCTATATCAACTGCGGAGGGTCTTACAGCTGCACAAATGGACATGTGAACATTCACATTCTATACCATACCTGTCTTTTTGCTGCCTTTGATGCCTTTTCACAGTGGCAGGGGTGCTTAACACACCGCTGACTTCTAGGTGAGTAATGGAAGATACAGACATAAGCATGCTGAAGAATACGTCCCAGCCTTCATTACAGTTGTGAGATTGACCTTGAGGCAATGTTTCTCTCCTGTATTATATCTTATTTAAAATACCTGCTTGATCACATCCACTCTTTAGACTGCTATCATATTCAGGGCGGTGCTTTTAAATTATTTCATATCATTTCATTTCCACTTTAGTGGATAGAAAGCAATCTATGCAGAGATGATTGTTGCATCTGTGTGGAGAAACAAAACCATAATTTGTGTTAAATAGTGCAGTGTATTTGCATTTAGATATTACATTTATTTAACACATCAGATTTACAGTACATCCACCATCATATAGCTTTGTACTGTAGCTAGTAAAACTCAGAACATTCAGATAGAGACATTTTCACTGTGCTACTGAGTGAAAATATGTCTTAGCCAGAAGCAAATTTAATTGAATGCTGACAACTTGTAAATTATATCATATGAGAGAAATTGTTGTCATGATCAGGATAATTAGGATAAGCAGCCAGTGTCTCCTGAACCAGCTGCATACTCCAGAGCTGGGTCTTTGCCAAAGTGGCTTCCCTTGCAGTGCCAGGCTGGTGCTGAGTGTTTGTTTACACACAGAGGAAAGCTGTGTCAATGGCAGAGTAGGAGACATGAATGGGGAGGAAGGGTGGGAGACAGACCCTGTTAGTGCTGACATTCCCACAGGCAGCCCCCACAGGGGGCACTGCGCCTCAGATGCCATCACTGCTACATTGTGCCACAACAGAAAACAAAGGGACTAATGACCCTTAATTGCTTTGGAGCCATTTAAAATCAGATGAGTGTCTCCTAAACTGCAGTATGTAAATCAAATCCCCCTCCTCATCGCTCTTCCCAGTCTACCCCCTAAGCTCTCTCCCCTGGCACAATCAGGTCTTTTTCTCATAAGGGGGCGGCCAGCTTAGCAGGCTCGCTGCCAAGTGAGGGGAGCTGGCAAGCGTGGTAATGTGCAGACACTTGTTGCTACAATGCCTGCCTGTTACGGCAGCACATGGTAGAAATAGGGTGGCTGAGGGGCGTGTGTGAGGAGCAGATGGGCATACTATAGCCTCCACGTGCTACCATATTAAACATGGTAATAGAAAGGAAGTGTGCTCTGCTCTTGGCTTTCAAAGCTGGCAGACACTGCGTGCATGTCCCATTCATTAATAGGCCCATTCATATGCAACATGAAGTTTGATTGTACACAAATGTCCCATTAGGGAGGAAGGGGTTGGTTAGTGAATGCAAGTCAGTGAGTTTGTGTGTGTGTGTATGTGTGTGTGTGTGTGTGTGTGTGTGTGTGTGTGTGTGTGTGTGTGTGTGTGTGTGTGTGTTTCTGCAAATGCAGTTGCTTGTGCCTGTTTGCATACATGTTTGCATATTTTTGAAAGTCAGTTTGCTTTGTGTATGCTTAAAGGGATGGTATAAAGTTAAGATAAGGTTGCCTACTTTAGATTGAATAGTAGAGGACATTTTAATCATACAACTCTATATAATTATTACAGAGACCACACCAATGTTTATTAATAATTGCAATTATGAAAAATAAAAGTAGAAAAACATTTGAGATATTTCTATTTTTCAAATTGATTGCAATATATTCATAATATATTGCAATAAAACATGTTACAATAAAAAGAAAACTACAAAAGACTATGAAGAAAATGTTATATATTTGAAGATTTTGAAACGAAAACATATTTCAGAAGCAAAATAACAGACCAACTGAATGACATCAGCTGCTGAGTTTAACCACAGTAGACTGAGCTGCACACCAGGCAGGCGTCTGAAGCCCTTGACCCAGTGAGGTGAGCAATGTCCTCCTGTGTCCCACTGCTCCCACCACACCCATTAACATCAAGCCTTAATGCATTTCCTATATCTGCATGCTTTTCTGCTATATGGAGTCCCTGGTGATTTAAAGACAGCAACAAACCTGTCCTATTTTCAGAGTGACATTATTGATAGACTGTCACTTCAGATTGTAGGTAACTGCTAATGGTTATTTTATGGTGCATATGTCAAATCTGATGTGTACTTTTTCCCTGTCTTGTCTCGTACTCTATCTTTCCCTGTTTTATTTGAGTCTAATGATTGCCTGGAGATCACTACCACACTTTTATTAGAACAGAATACAGCTCCCTTACTATGTCATAATATTAACAAAATTAACCTTTTCTGGAAAATGACCTTCCAAGTACCGCTGCAAAAATAATCCTTTTATTCTTTGACTGATATGTTATTGACTGTAAAACTCTCATATTATGACTTACCTGTTTGCATTGCTTATTCCTTTTGTCTTATGTATACAAAGCTGAATCAAAGAATGCGAAAATGAGATTCACTGGTGAATCCGTGCAATCCCACATTGATTAAGTATGTATTTGCTTTTAATGATTATCATGCTAAAAGCCAGCTCCAAAACAGACCACCACCTCCTCTTCATCCCTCCACTCTTTGTCTCCACTCTTGTTTGTGAAGATGTCAAGATTCTCAGTCACCCCCTCTTGTCATGGATTAACCTACACAATAAAAGTCAAAGCAAAAATAAAAAATAAAAAAAAGCTAATTTGGCTTTACACTATGAGAATGAAACTATCTTGCTCTTTGCTGAAGGACAAGGCATGCAGAGAACAATGTTTGATAAAAAAAAAAAAAAAAGAGAGAGAGAGTAAAATGCTATGACAGGACAAAGTAGACTAGGTCAGAGAGAGGTCTGGAGAGAAAGGGAGAACAAGAAAGAGATAGCAGAGGAAGCAAATGAATAAATTCATGGGGCACAAAATGAAAAGAAAGATGGAGGGGAATGGAGTAAAGGAAGGGAGTTGGAGTCATCAGTGGAAGATTTTTATTGTCCGGACACAGGAGATGCACACAAAAGCACTGGGAAGATTCAATTAAGTATCATATGCAGTGACCTTATTGCCATGGTTACGGAACAGTGGAAAATATTAATCAAGCCTGCACTTGCAACAGGGAGAAAGACGGTGGAAGGAGAGACAGAAGGAAGACAGCGATGAGAGACAGAGTATGGACGGAGAGAGAATAATGGCACAGTCAATGTGTGTGTGTGTGTGTGTGTGTGTGTGTGTGTGTGTGTGTGTGTGTAATTTCATGCATGTTTTAATGAGCACATTTGCAAATGTCCATGACTTTCCTCACCTAGCTTTGGACGTCTGTATGCTGACACTGAACATGCCATTTGTGACAATGGATTTTCAACTCCAAAAATATATTTTAGTAATGAAAAATAAAATAAAAAAAAAGCTACCATGCTGCCATCAAAACTCGTCTGGCTCACATTTGCACAAAGAGGAGTCGCAAATGTGGAATGAGCTCAATTCAGATTTCATTTCATACAGGGGTGAACTCACTTTTCAGCTCACAAAGATTTGTTTTAGCTTGCTCTCTGTATTTCAGGTTGAACTTCATGTGCCCAAATGTCTGTTGATGCTTTCTTGGTAAAAGGAAGAGAAAAAAAATCTCGAATCCATCACACACGAGTGAATTCATTAATAACAAAACTCACAAATGTTTGCCACATGCAAATGAAATGTTTTCATCCATCAATGTGTTTTTTTCTGTGCAATCGTAAACTTACACATGGCTCTAAATAAATCCTCTAAAAACCAGTGCTTGCATATTGTTACAGACTCTGAAAAATTATGACGATCATTTCAATCATATTCCATTATGATGTTCCTCTCAGTCACATTTCCCTGCACACTGCAGAAGGGGAAAGTTGAAG
Organism: Chaetodon trifasciatus; assembly: GCA_037975065.1. Classification (NCBI taxonomy): domain Eukaryota; kingdom Metazoa; phylum Chordata; class Actinopteri; order Chaetodontiformes; family Chaetodontidae; genus Chaetodon; species Chaetodon trifasciatus. The sequence continues at coordinate 14,493,816 of JBBMOE010000001.1, forward strand.
ATTGTTCTGTTTGATGAAGCTGTAGAGTGTTTGCTCGCTGTCTGCAGGGACTGTCTTGAAAACAATCTATCTGAAACTCCCCCGCTGAGCAAAATGTTAAATAAACAAAGGCGGGGATAAACAAAATCCCTCCATTTCAATGTCACTGAGAAGAAAGCTAACATTTTAATGCTGCGATTGTGAGAAGGAGGTGGCAGCCATAGCGCGATCATAGTTTAAACTTTGGACACATGGTGGAATTATTTTGTTTTTCTCAAAATAGTTAATTATAAATATGGTGGCTGTAGTAATATAAGTGTTGCACTTGCTTCAGCCGTGAGGCAGTAAAATAATCTCTCTTTCTTAATTTGCCTTTCCTTCAAGGAGAACCATTTTAGACTTCTCCTGATATCGATAATAGCATAGATTTTAATAATACATGATAACAGATTTTGCAATTTGCAGAAAGAGAAATGGAAGGATGCTAAAAGGTGAAATGAAATGAAAGAATTAATGCACCTTTAAAGGTTTAAAGCCAACATATTTTTGCAAAACATGTACAGTAATTCACATTGTGGTCACATGGAAAAAATAACATACAGCAGAATCAGTATTACAGGGTAAATGTAACCGGATGCACCAGATGGTTTGTTACACACAACCATCTGGGAAGTCATCCTTGGAAACTGCCTGGAAAAGGGCAGACGCTTTCAAAAAACACCTGGCAGGTAATTGGATAAACCATCTGTCTATCACCATCTCTCACGAGCGAACAACGAAACATTTGATGTATGTTAGATTTCAGCCAAGAAAACGTCTTTTCTCTGGAGAAAAGCCTTCAGTGCCGTTCTTTGCTCTTCTTTCAGTGAAGAAATACGCTCCAGTTATGATAAAACTGATCCTATAGCATCTATGCTAACCTGTTTAGGAGCCACCAGTCGCCTCTCTTGCTGTAGTCACACCTAAACCACGCCTGCAGCTGCCAGTAGTTCCTTGTAGGATGCTGATTGGTTCAAAATGACTGTAGTTTGGCCACGTGCACATAGTTTGAAGCCTGGCGAGATGGATTCTCGTGATCTCACGAATCCAGTTGCCTCACACAGTAAGGGTGTACAGCTCAGACTACACCTCAGGCATAACATTAGATGTTTTTTGTCAACTATTCTCTTAGTATTGTTGAAGTCACCTTGGGCACACCCCAGGGTATTATATTTAGACCACTGATTTTTTTCTAATATAATGTTATTCACTGAGACAACACCAGATTTCACTGTTATGCTGACCACACTAGGACTTTATCTCTCCACTGACCATTAAATTATATAGTCACTATTGGTGCTGTGTTAAAAACATGATGACACACATGTCATAACTAACCTCAGATAAATCAGTTTTTATTATCATTCTTGACTTACCAAATGCTGTGAACTAAGTGTCATCTTTGATAAAAAATTAAGAGTGGTTATATGAAAAAATAAGACAAATGAACAATATTAAAATGTTTGATCATGTCATTCATGCTTGCATGATGTGGTGGCTTGATTACTACATATTTATTTACACCAAAATGCTGATTTAGTCTGTAGTTAACAGAGATAGCTGCAGCCAGAATCACACAGCAGAGAAGAAACTGTTCCTATCTTTGTGACCCTAATATCCAGATGCTAAAGATGACTGCTTTTTCTTAATGATGGATCCTTTCCTGTCTGAGGAAATTAAGAAAGCCACCTGAGCCGAATCTTTCAAGTCTCAATTAAAAACTTGCGCCAGACTTGCTTCGACTTGAACTGTGTCATTTTCTCTTTTAGAACTGTTATGAACACTTCACCCAGCCGTCTACGTTGATAGCACTATTTTAGTCTCAATCTAGCATGGCAGGTATACTTAATTAATGACTTAAAAGATAAACTGATTATCACAATTGCTGTTAAGTGATGCTGTGTCATTCTGCATATCAATGAATCAAACAATCACTCCAGCTCTAAATTACAGCTAAATGTTATATTGTGATGTATGTATTGTATGAAACTAACTTGCACAGATCCTTGAGAATTACATCACAATGTGCAAAAAGGTTGCAGGCTCAAGAGGCAGCAACAACCTGTTGTGCAGATAAAAATATTCAAATCATTGTGAAAAATAATTTGATGAAGTTTAGGGGTTTCATTAAAGCATGAAAAAAGCATTTGAAGTTTTAGCATGTAGTTACAAAACTCCAGTGAAAAACTTCACTGAACATTGAGCTGCAACACAGAACTTCGACGACAGAAGTTTTTTAAGAAGTTGGCGGAAGTAGGTTCTTTTATGAGTGATTTGAAGAGTGACAGGCAGTGGTCATGCAGGAAATCAGCCAATAAAGTCATAACTGAGTGATTTGAGTTCAACATTGGTTCCATCCCCTGCCTACTCTAATCCTGAGCCCTAGTGTCTGAAATTCCCCTGCCCATCCCGGGTAGCAGAGCCTAGAAGGACCTATGGGTGAGACACAGACTGAGGTGTATCAGGAGAGGGCCTGAGCAGAGTGGCTGTTAAAGTGCCTGATGTGACCATGACCACTTCCAGAAACAATTTAATTCCACAGCTTCAGCCATCTCCAGCTGATCTACTCCTCCAAGGTCATTAACTGTGGCACAGAAGGTCACATGATTAATGAGTGACAGACCCTCTGGTGCAATAACGTGTATGAATGTGGCCCATTAATTAGACAGGGGGGCCAGAGAGAATGAATGGCCAGGGACAGCTTGGCCCCCTCACAACCCCGTCCTTTCCAGACCCCATTTTTCATTTTCATCTGCACAAACAGACACATATAACCACTTATAATATTCCCAAAATACCATCTTTTCTCTTAAAAAATAAAACAAACCAATATTTTGCAGCATCCCAACAACATATAGCACATCACAACATTTACACCAAACACACAGTCAGCCCAACTGAAAAGCAAGCAGTTTTCTGAGTCTGACTGGCCATGCTTCAGTGCAGCTAAATGGGTCCAACTGCTGCTTAGAAGTGCTGTGAGCACTGGCCTCAGGTTGATCTGGGTATCAAGCATCAGAACTTTGTGTTGTTGCAGTCTTTTTCTAGGACTATGATAAGCACGCTGCATTACTGAGGGCAATCTCCAAGAGGAAATGAAACATTCTGCTGCCACAGACTGGCTTTATTAGAGACAACAAGTCCAGCCTCTCAGGATATACAGATCAGGAAATTTAATTGATGCTGACTGACTGTCAATGCACTCCTATAGCTGGGAGAAACAAGAGTGTTTAACACTGCTCCATTGTAAATAGTATTCATTTCTCAGTCTAATCAACTTAATGCAATTCCAATAAGTCCATTTCTTAGAGTGGCCTTGTTGATTTGAAACCTCATAGCCCTCTGTTTTATTTTCACCAGTGCCAACAAATGTAATGGCTGCTAAGTATATTGGGCAATAATATAAGAATGCTCTACATCCAGTGCATGCATTTCAATTTTACCTTGAGGTCATAGCATTATGGATATACCCCAGTGGGGTCATTAATCATAAATACATACACTGTATGTAATAACAACCAGTCGGGAGAAATAGACTTCAGGGAAGGTTTCAGATGAGGACTTGTGTAAGACCGGGGGACATTATGGCTATCTATGTAAGCAAATCTCATCAGTTCACCCACTGCACCTGGGTCAGTATTTTCCCAAAGCTGGTGCAGTCAGTATATGTATATAGAAATACAAATTTCCAACTGTCATTGTCCCAGAAACATAATAAGCAGTGACAGGGTGAGCCAAATTCGCTCAGCACTCAACCAGGAAAACTACATCTTTTGGAAAACAGGAAAAACACGAAGATGTTGAGATGTGTGTTTGTGTAATGATGTTTTATCGTGAGACGAATTCTAGGTCATAGGATATTTATCTGTCATTATGAATATGGAGGAATAATAATTTATGAGGCATGCTGATAATAAACATAATTTTGAAAGGTACGGCTGACATTTTTACACTACTTTTTATAAATGAACAACAAAAATAAAATAAAAATATTCTTGCATCTTATCAAACAGTCACAGAACCCCTTGACCCTTCTGAATAAAGCCTCTCTCTGGAGATTTGACACACATCTCTCAGCACAGATCTGAAGACAGCCATGAATGTTGTTTGCCCTCTGATATATTTTTAATATTCAGATCATATCAAATATGTCCTCTTTCAATAATTGATCTATCTATCTACTGGCAACATAACACATGCTGAGCTTTGGCATGTGATTTCTATGCCCCAGTCTGTATATCTTCTTCTCTTTTTCCAGTATGATAAGGAGAGCTCAGGCTGCTCCCTAGATGTGATGCACTTGGCCAGGGGAGATACCCCGGGCATGCTCCACCGAACCCTGTGACCACAAACTAGCTGTCAGTCATTTGCTGTGTCCACACTCAATATCAGAGATGAAGATGCACCACTTGATTATGATTATGAGAATAATTCAATATTTCTGTCCTTGCATTAATTGATATTAAAAATTCTCATTTTCTTTTCAAACTCACACAAGCAATTCAGCAGCTGAATGTCTTATATTTAAAGTCAGTTGTACTGCTTGTTAGCATCCTGCCTGATGAAAACGTGTTCATTTGGAAAGGTCATACATGCACTTAGGCATTTTAAAATGACAACCACTGTAAAACCAAATATCTGTTGTGTAAGATATGTTCTACAACAGTTTTTTCTAAAGGAACACAGTGCAATACAAACATATCAGAGTCTAATGGAGTGAGTGTTTTTCATCCTGTCTTTTGACCAACAGCATCTCCTGTGGTGGCTCATTTCCTTAGTGCAAGAGGTTCCCACCCTCCATCGCAGCCAGGCTTCAGGGGGCATGGTGGATAGAATGCGAGATGGAGGGAAGGAGCAAAGTAGAAGAGGGAAACCATGCTGGGAGAAAGGAAATCTTCCATGTGCAGAAGCAGAGTGGCTAGAGGACATTTCACGCTAATGGCGGCCGGGCCAATTGAAATGACTGCAGCGCTGCATGATTTGAAGGTCAGGAGACAGCGGATTATATTCCAGTGGTGGCGAAGGGGGATTGGAGGAGTAAAATGGTGCCTCTCCTCCACCCGGCCCCTCCTCCTCTCCTGAATTATTGCAGAACAGCCAAGATGGAATCAACATAGCACCAAACCCCACCATCATTACACTTACACAGCACACCATGAAACATATAGCACTGCTCCAGTCTGTTCTGCACCCATACATCATAATGAGAAATTTGCTCTAGAAAATTCAGAAGCTCAGTTTGTGAAACTAAACAAGACAACAAACCACCCTGCTCCTTCTTCAGCATATCATGCTTTAACTGTTTCTAATTATATAACCAAATTATATGTATTCTCTTCAGGAGTACCATTAAAATATATTCAGAACAATATATAAGATCTCAAGAGCAAATTGTGATAAAATGTTGTGTAAAAGATTACTATTTTGCTTGTGAAGGCCAAAGCATGATGAGGCTTTTTCAGTAAACTGTCAATGCTCTTATTTTTATCCTTGAGAAGGCATCACAATAAAACAAACAATTAGGTTTCCTCCTGTAGACATGGGTGACACAGTGGATAAAACACCATGGCTGAAAAAGCACAATTTATGGTTGGGCTTACAGATGAGGGTGCAAAACTTATTCGCACATGAGAAAAGCATCAAGTGATTATGCACATGACTGCAGTAATCAGCTGTAATAAGATGTGGAATGACCATACGTATTTACTCCAGACACTGCGAGGCAGGCCAGCATGATTACATCGGATTTTCATCCAATGATATTAGAGATTCAAGGCAAAAGAACCTCGAGCAAAACATGCAAACACACATGAAAACAACAACAAATGAGGCGACAAGGATGTCAAGCAGAATTTCAGAAATCCGGGACATTAATGTAATTAAACTAATCCCTTGGAGGCATCAGCTCCTCTATCTGCTTGAAGTGATTTCATGACTTACAGAGGCTGTGCAATTTTAGCAGCATCCCCATTAGAAACTGCATGTCTGAGGGATTCTGACCATCAAAGTGGCGACATATTTAGTGTTATAGGTGCAGTCAGAAAAACTGTGTCCAGTAACAGGTATTTAGATGCAGCTCTTCCCAGTGTCAGAAAAGACTGCCAGTAAATACTTGCAGGCGACATCCAATCCGAGCTGCTCGACAGCACTGACAGCACTGAGGTGGACATCTCATAGGAGGAGAGCGGATGCCACTCTTTGTGACGGGCCAGTAGGGGAGTTTGTATCATTGAAGGAGGAAAGCACACACTTCCAACCATGGCAGCATTCACACACTAACACAAGCCTCACAAGCAAATCAGTGAATTTAAAGTCATCTCAACTATCTTGTGTTGCTCTGTTGCAGTATATGTTATACAAAGAAAAGGGAAAAGGATGGATGCTAGAAACCTTATGGAGCCAAGAGGTGCAAACACAAAAGCTACATGCTCTGTGTTTATATGTTTTTAGAAATGAGAAAAAAGGAAGAGAGAAAGAGAGATTGGATCATGCCATACTGTGCCACCTACAGTAATGACTTTTTTATTTTGTCATATTTATATATAGGAAATAAACTTATTTCTGGTGAGCTCCCAAATCCTCAGAACATCCAACATTATATTACCAACATGACGAATCAATTAAACTGCAAAAGCGGGACTAAAAATGTAGTTTTGTTCTTCCACTTGCAATTGATTCTATTAACTTCAAATATTCAGTCATTTCAATGAAAGTGACATTTAATGAAAATGAAAGAGAAAAGGGGCATTTTTATACTACAGAAAACTACAGGGTACATTGTGTTTGATCTAAATTTTTAGAAGAAAATATTTTTTATTACAAAAACATGGCAACACTTTGCAATTAAGATACAACTCTAGCATGCATATCAGTAGCATATAGGCTCTTAATTGGTCATTGTGAAACACTTATTCTGTAAGACCATATTCTACAACTACTAAGGCATTAAGCAAGAGTTTTCCCTCAAGAACCTGCTAATTGTTTCTTATTGATAGTAAGGAAGAAACCCTAAAACTTAATAACCCTAACCCACAGAGTAATGCACTAGTAAGTGAGTAAAATATAACTACTAATAAACAGCCAATGTGGTAATAACATGCAAGCTAAAAAGCAACTGGTTAATGGTGAATATGTCTACCTTAATGTAAAGTGTAACCAAAAATATTGGTTAGCACAGAAGCATACCATGTCAGTCCTGACAAACAATAAGCTCAGGTCAGTAGTGTTTTATGGCCTGTGCTGTCATGCGCAGGATGGAGAGACACATGCAGAGATGGTGCTAAAATTCTCCTTCACTGGATGGTGCACTTGTAAAACTCTACAGTAGATAACAGGCGACCAAGGTAGCCCAGTCAATCCAGAGCATGTTTGAATGGCTGACCATGTTAAGCTCTTAAAGCAGGCATTAATCCAGGATTTCAGGAGCAGAGCTAAGTTTGGCATGTTATCATGGTAAGGCCCAGACCTCAGCTGGAGTTCAATCACCATGCAGACGCACCAACAGCCTCAGCCACACAGGCCTCAGACATGACTAGCACTACAATTGGACTGCAAAAAAAAATTGTGCCCAGACAAAATAACACAAAATCCTTAAATGATCAGTGTCTCAAAGTGATGTATGTGACTTTTTACTTGATTCATTAGTTTCTCTGTATCATTTGAGTTTATCTTGATTCACTAAAAATAGAGAAACCAAAGGATTTCTAGTGGTTATATGTCATAATTGAGTGAATGCCCCATCTGTAGTGTTAGGTGATGCATTCTAGCACGGTCTGCTCAGAGTACTGGCTCTCACACAGCCTGAGCAACCTCTCTGGCCAGCCTCAGCCTCGCCCCTCCAGACACAGACAGGCCAGACCTGAGCAGAGCACACACCAGAGCCTTCCCTGCTCTGCCCGACTCCAGATACACACAGGCCAGCTCAGATCAACATCGAAGATAGCTGCGCAGACAGACAAACATATTAAGAACTGACAGCTCCTGACCATGCATCTGCAAAAGTAGCATCATCACGTGTTAGCAGTGGCACAAATACCCATCAGCCAATACGGCAGCAACAAGCGCACAATCATGTGACTGGATGCACAAACTAATGTATATGCAGGGGCCCACACATGCACGTACACACACATATACACACACACATGCACACCGATCCTGGGGTGCAGTCAGAGGGCTTGGGCCAGGGCTTAGGGCTAGAGCATTGGCTTAGGGAACTGGGTGTGCTTGCTGGCAGATGGGGGATATTAGGGGCAGTGTGTTGACTGATAAATCTTCCTGCACAGTGTAGGACCTGAGTTATCATCTGACATATGAAAAAATACCAGAGAAGCTGTGGAGAAAGGAGAGGAAATTAAATGAGAGGGGGATGAAAAAGGGGAGCAAACCAGCATTGTAGCAGGCATCTGTTTTGCTCCTCATCCTCTCCCACAAACACACACACACTGCATGTGGAAGCAAACACACTGTCAGTGCAATCTACATATCAGATTTCATTCATGTTTCTACATTTATTCTGCTTGTGTCTTGAGCACAGCTAAAACACTGTATGGCTAATACTCGTGTCAAAAAATAGTCATGTACGCTTGTAAGAATACCTTCTACTTCCTGTGTGAGATTTATGGAGCTTAGAATCTGGATCATCACTGTGTGACAGTCTTCATTTATGTATATTGTTTACTGTATCGCAGAGGATAAAAAGACACCTACTGATAGTTATTAAAAATTGCATGACATTTTGATTTAAACTTTAATTATAATGGTAGTCTCACTGCAAAGGAGGGAAATATGGAATTGAATACTCTCTTTTATTTTGTGTCTTTCGTCTCAGTTTGGCAGGAAAATCTCATGAAGCAGAGGGTTTGATGGCTAGTTTTTGGCACAATGTGTTGCAAACACTGGAGGATGGATACACCTTTAATTCAAGATAGGAAAGCAAGAAAAATGTGGTGTTCTGTATCTGTGAAAAAGTACAGTACACTTTCTGAAACTGCATGCACACTTCGATGCCAGTTTATTAGGCACACCTAAATGTAATGCATTACAATTCATCAGCACTGCAATAAATCTTTCTTTTAAGAAGGTAAAAACGTTCAGTTTCTGTTGAAACGAGGACAGACAGCTGGTGATTTAACTTAAGAGTCATTTTGAAGGTTATAGTTTATGTTGCTGTTGAATTGCATAGTGTAAAACTAAGCTGTGTTTTTAATGTTTCTAACCCTATTTACATCAGTGAGGGTAGATTCTGTTTGTATTTTTTATAAATATGCCCCAATCAAAATCCCTGTCAGTGAACACAGTGATACTTCTGATTATTTGAGCTTGTACACAGACAAACTATCAATATTACTCTGACAGTGTGCAAATAAAGAGTGCTAAAGTCCACAGTCACTAGACTAAAACATATTGTATTTTATTTTGAACACCTGCCCAAGAGCCATGTCAGCTCTGTGAGTGGACAGATAATTCTCCAATCAACACTTGTCGACTCCAAATAATTGCAACTGAAAAAAATCAACACTTATTAACACTGGGAGAGTTGCTGCGCATGGTATTTGGGTTTATGTGTGTGTTAGTGAGTGTGAGTGAGTGACTAAGTGAGTTAGTGTGTGTGAGGGGGGGACAGAGAGGGAGAGAGAGAGAGAGAGACAGAGAGAGAGAGAGAGAGAGAGAGACAGAGAGAGAGAGAGAGAGAGAGAGAGAGAGAGAGAGAGAGAGAGAGAGAGAGAGTCCAAATGGATTTCAGCCCTAGAATAAATCACTGTCGCCACAGAAACAAGCCGACAGCTGTGATGGATGGCTGAAATTTTTGTGTTGATGTCTTTAGTATTGCTGACAATTTGGTAGTCCTGGCTTTTCCACTTTTCCTGTGCTTGCGTGTGGCTAAACACATCTAAATGCTGGCACATACCCATACCTAGTCACAGTGTTTTGCACCTGCTCAAAGTCCTCTTTTGGGTAAAATTATCCCTTTGTGCCACACAAAGAGCTTAATATTATAAATTCATAAACTGTAAGTACAGTTCTTAAAAATTCTGATGACTTTTTTTGGTATGAATGAAACATTTCCCCCATTAAATGTTTGCACTGTAATGTCACAGAAACTTTCTGAAATTTCTGAATGCTTTTCCTGAAGTGGAACATCACTGTGAATACAACTTTCTGTGATGAAACGGTGGACACCATCTTGTGTGCGTGGAGTATGGTCACATGTTCTGTTTGCACCTGTTTGCACTGACCGTCTCATTGGGTAATGTGTCGCCATATGACAGTGACTGTTAGGTGTGTTTGGAGGATACTCTGTCAATGGCACCTACTCTTAACTCCGTACTCAAACTGAGGATGACAGTGATTTCTTCTTTTTTTTTTTTTTTGTCTACATGCTTTACTCCCAGTCCTGTAATCTGGCCTACTCCGGTGTGACTGGGCGACAACCCTGCCCCTGCCCTAAATGCACAGTCACCCCCTTTACAAATACACAGCATCACAGCGCACACACACACACACACACACACACACACACACACACACACACACACACACACACACACACACACACACTCTTGACTTAACTGATCCAAAAATAAAACACACATTTGCTTTTTAGACAAAGGTTATACACAATGCACTGTATACAAAATCTATAAGGATAAGCAGAAAGTTATGTAAACACAAGAACACTACACACCCTGACACACACAAACCACACACACACACACACACACACACACACACACACACACACACAAAGTAAAGAGTTGGGCCGCTCTCAGCCAGCCCCCCCACATCCAGTGTTTCCATCTGCTCTCACCTGGCAGGATCAAAAAGAGCACACTTCCCACAAACTTACAAAGAATCAATACTTTCTCCAGCAAAACAAAGCAGTCACAGCCTCAGTCTCAGTCCCAGCACCACACTAACTGTACTCAAAGTACTGTAGACTGAAAGAAAGAATCCACAGAGCAGAAATTAAAAAAGGATTTACTGACCTTACTGTCTTTATTTCCTCCCCTTTCTCTCTGACGTCCAATCCCCTCTTTTTCTTCTGCTGGTTCTTGTCCTCTAAACCTCTAGCCTAAGTAAGTCATGCAGGAGCTGCTTCCTGCTCCTGCACAGCCCTACGCCACTGTATTAGTCTGATTTCACACTCTGCAGCCTAGCCTCTTGTCCTGAAGGGGACGGTGAATGTGCTGCTTATTTAGAAGCCGACGCGCACTACCTGGGCTTGTAGGCAGCTGTTTAAAGCACGAGGCAACATCCAGGGTGCATAATACCCCCTCTTCCTTACACACACACACACATCTTCTCTCTCTCTCCCTCTCGCTCAAACACACATGCACACACTCACTAGCTGGCTGGCTCAGGCAAGATAGGCAACGGCGCAAACACACAAGCACGCACACATACACACACACACACTCACGCACGCGAGCAGGAGTGAAATACACACACATGCAAGCGGGCTGTCAGAGGTCTCTCTACCTTGGCTGGGATAGCAGGCAGTGTGAGAATACACACACAGGCACACTGAGATGGGCTGGCTGCTCCGTTCTGTCTCCTTCTCTCTAAGTGTTTAGAAGACAATTTCAACAAGGGATTGCTCCCAATCTACTAGGGTGATCCACATGGATGAGTTATAATATGCTTGCCACTCTCTCCCTCTCTCTTGGCCCCCCTCTTCTTCCTCTGTTCCCCCTCTCTCTCTCTCTCATTCTCTGGCTCACTCTCTTACTCTCTCTCTGTCTCACTCTTTCGCTCTCATGCTCGTTGTTTTAGCCTATTATCGAGCCGTCACCGCTTTCAGTTCAGGAGGAAAGCCTTCCCTTCTTGGATTCTATATTTCTCTTCTCTCTGGGTGTGCATGAGATGGGCCAGAAGACTGACTCCACCTGAATGCGTATTAGTGAAATGCATTATTTATTGCAAAGCTGCATTCATTTTTTTTTCTCCTGATATGCCGGTGGACACGAGGGGGAAGGGAGCAGCGGTGGTGGCTGCATCAGCAGCGAAGGGGTGTATTTGTGGTGTGTGTGTGTGTGTGTGTGTGTGTGTGTGTGTGTTTGGGGGAGGCAGGGGTGGCAGTAGGGGGTAGAGATGAGGGGTCAGGATTTGGGATAGCGGGGGTCTGAAGGGAGGTGAAAAGAATACATAAGATATCATTTTAATTTATTTATTTATTCAGTGACAGGGATTGCCTTATCATTCAGAGTGCTGCTTAATGACATCACTGCTGGCTTCTCCAAGCTGTCCCAAATCACAGTGCCACTCATTTTTTCATCAAAAACCTGTGTGTGTGTGTGTGTGTGTGTGTGTGTGTGTGTGTGTGTGTGTGTGTGTGTGTACGAGACAGAGAAAAAGATAAAGTGAGAGTGAGGGAGACGATCATAAAAAGTGTAAAAAACACAAACAAGATTTCACAGTCAAAAACACAACTCGTTTGTAAATTATTATTCTCTACTGTTGAAAAATGACCAGAAAACATAATCTGTTAAGAATAAATTACATGAAAAAAATTTGATCTGCACAAAATTCATTGAAGACAGTGCCTACACTAATTTCAACAATGTTCATTATCTACAAAGTATATGAGTCAGTTTCAGAAGATGGTTTAGAAATTTCTAATTAAAGGGCTACATCCATTTCAGCTGAAGCAATTTAAAAATGCTGATGACTTTAACTCACTCACATTTTTGAATACAAGATAATTTAGTAATTTTTGTAACTGTTACTCTATTTTAATTAAATGTAATCAATTACTTCAGCTCGTTAATTCCATCATTCATGTAAATTCAAAGAAACTTTCACTCTATAACACGAGGATGGTCTGTATCGAAAAATATTTCTAAGGCTTTCAGTTATTTAATTATTCATATGTTTAATTAGTATATGATTAATCATCTGAGTGAACCATGTTTCTGTGGCTAAAGTAAGCTGACATTCAATAAAAACACTTTGTTGAAATTTTGGAACATAAAATAGACACACCACTTGCCTTTTTGTTTTACCATTTACAGCATTTACAGATATTCAAGAGGGTTAAAACAAATCCCTGATAGAGCCTCTCCACTTTAGACGGGCTGTTTGAGTTTAACTGATGGAAAAAGTTTTAAAAGGTATAATGAATGCATATTAATAGAGTCCAAGATAACATTAAAACAAACACAAACTTGAAATAGTAACCCAGTTTCTTTGTGTTTGTGTGCGTGTGTGTGTGTGGGTTTAGTGCAGAGCATGAAAAATTCACATATGGGCCACACACACATCCTCCCAACACACTGTGTAATGTGTGTCTGACATGGCTTTTGCAGAAATAAAGTGTAATCAGCGCATTAAAATGGAACCTTCTACAATGTATGAATATATAAATATTTTTTATTTCACAAGTTTAACTGCTGGACACAAGAAGTCCTCGACCTCGCTGTAAAGTCCAGTCTCAGTGTTTGTGCACTGGAGGCTTCAAGTGTCCTCCTCACCCTTGTATTTGCTGAATATTGGGCCAGGATTGGCTTCCACACTATTTGTGATGTCACAAATCAGGCTCGTAGGCCCGCCTCTAAAAATCAGATTTTCAATGAGCAGAGAGACAATTTACATTTTGAACAGATGAATGTGAAAACAGCCTTCAGGTGTCAAAGTGCACACACACCACTCGACACAGTGAAGCGCAGACTTCAACTAAAGGAACAAGAATCAGTGGAGGAGGGCTTTAAGTGAAGTCTCTAACACACCTGTGTGTGTCAAAAAAAAAGAAAAAAAAATGTCCTTCATTCATTTTGTCCCATTTATCTGTGTTTTACAGACTAAAAGTGTAATTCTTAAACTACAAAACAAGATACAAGGTTTTAATCTGCATCTTTACCTCTAATCATGTTGACTGCTGGAACATAAAAGCAGTTGAATTATCAGTCCCTAAACAATGAGTGAGACTACATTTCTTTTGAGACCCTTTAAAAAGATAGACTGGCCTTACATTGCATAGAGTATGTGCTGGAGTCAGACACAGAGAGGGGAGGGGGGGCTGGAAGTGACTGTGTAAGCTGGAGTTGCCACGCTGGTCAACAGGCTGCCGCAATGTGCACCCATGGGGGCAAGCAGCCAGGCGCGAGTCATGACTGCAGAGTGGACCCCCAAGACTCTGTCAGCACTATCAGCCTCGCTTCTCTCCCGGAGCAGGAGAAACAGACCAACACAACAGAAACACAACCATCCAGCAAAATCATTCAGTATGAAGGCCGAAAGCCTCTGCTGAATACGTAATTGTCATTTTCTCCACCGCACAGTGAAGTTAAACTCAAATAGATTCAATCTCCCCCCAAAAAAACTTCAAACAAAGATCAATTTAACAGCTAATGAACACGACGTTACACAGTTTCAAATCTACAAAAAAGATTTGGAGTTAACTGTTTATGCAATCCATGACTGTCCATGTGACGCTCACTTTATTATACAGAAGTCTAATTCAGTCTCCAGCTGTCTGCCCCCAGTGGAGCCTGTTAACTGCTTGGTCCTCAGCCACAGGATGCCCATCTGCTGTACCTGCAAAAGGAAATGATGTGGCCCAGGGCCCAGCCAGGCCATTCTATCACCGCCATTAAGGCTTAAGCAGAACTGGAAAATTACTCCATTGGCATTAACAGTCCATCTCAATCATTTTAATACTATCATAATCATGAGACTTTCTAATATTATTTTTAAAAGCCTTGGTGAGAAAAAAAAGGGAATTTCATTTCCTTTGCTTAACCATCTTAAATTGAGAGAGAGCAAGTGAATGGAGAAGAAAGTGATATCTTATGAGACAGGGACAGAAAGTGATAAAGAGTCACCTCTAACCCCTCCCACACACACGCACGCACGCACGCACACACACACTTCTTTCACCACCACCAACACTGACACTGTCACACACCTCCGTCTGTCTGCAGCATCTTTGTGCCCCAGTAGCTTCACCATGTTACAAGTCACAAGAGATAGGGACTTGGAAAATAAAGACAATTAATATTAATAGTCTAACAATGTGACTGTTAAGTGGCCTTCATCACGCAGCCATCACGTGCCCTCACAACCCCATCCGACCAATGATAAACCTGCATTCTGATAGCCACTCTGCATACATCATATTCCAGACTTGTAACCACAAAACACCACTAAACAGTCCAAGAGTTAATGTTTCCTCCTCTCTTCTCCTGTTTTTAAACTTTCAATTTTCCTGAATAGCATTATTATGCATTATTAATATCTCTGAATTATTACTCATTTTCCTCTTAAAATGGAGTGCTTTAATTCACATTTGAAGTACTCATCAAGGCTGCGCAGTCAAATGAATGTGGAAGGATACATTATATTTGCAAAAATGCAAAGGGGGAATTAAAAATATATAGCAATACTAAAATATTAACTATTAATTTCAAAAAAGATCATTTGCCCAGGAAAAAAGAGCCTTTTCATTACTTCTATGAGTCTCTTTCTTTTTTGAAGTGTACCTCTCTGATTGTGGTTCTTTGAATAATATGCAATTATCATGTCGTGAATGTTCACCTGTGCATGGAATACACTGAATATTGTATTTCCATTGTGAGACAGCTCCGTGCATGTTCACTTTCATGAAAACATGGCACAAAAGGGGGACATGGGCGCAGCGTGGCAGAGGTGATGCAGTGTATAATTCATGTCCAATACAGTATCAGATGGAGGTTCAGTCAACAATAGAAAAAAAATAGCACAAAATAAACATAAAATAGGTCCAAACATGATAGTTTCAACTATCTCTCCTTCATGTTCATTTTTTTTCCTTTTTTTTTGTACAATTGTGAACTCTAATTCACCCTTGAAAGCGTGACCTTGTGCTGTGTGACAGCAGATAGCCGCAGCATGAAGACAGGACGCCACTTATCATCAAGGGACGAGGTGGCTGTTTAATTTCACACTACCAGTGGCTAAAACCCCTGTTAGTGTGGAGCATCACAATGGCAGCTACGCTGGGGGAGCAGATGTCCTAGTGAAGGGGTGTAAAGAGGGAGGAGGTTGGGTTGGGAGAAGGACAGGAGAGAAGGAGGAATGGTGGTAGTGTGTGTGTGTGTGTGTGTGTGTGTGTGTGTGTGTGTGTGTGTGTGTGTGTGTGTGTGTGTGTGTGTGTGTTGGGAGGGTGGCTGCACTGTCGCTGTGTATTGTACTCAGAGCACAGCCTGACCCCGTGCGCATGCCCAGATAAACAGCGCCTCTGTCTATGGCACCGCAAACACAGGACAAATAAACACGCCTGGTCGCCGTGGCATTTTGGTCGTGCTAATGGGTGGTAATTAAAAGTAGCAGGACGAGCATGAGGGGACATGAACTGGACTGGGAGAAGGCAGGCGAGAGCAAAGGTGCAGCCGTGATGGCGGTGGATGAGAGGAGAGTTTTGTGGCGCAGTCCGCGCCACATAGGCCAATATCACTGAGAGCCCAATTGCTTTCTGAAGAGCTTTCCATTGTCTGCAGTGATGAACTTGAGCTCTGGCCTCCAACCCGGGGGTCTTTCTGTATAATCCTGAGTGCCCCTGGCTCCCCTTCACAGCCCCTCCTGCTAACACACACACACACACACACACACACACACACACACACACACACACACGTAGAGACAGACATAATGCACACCCCTCAACTGACGCCTGACATGACTGCAGGGTTGAACAGTGACCAGCGCCTCCCAACACAGCTGAATATAAAACACAGTAATGAGCAGGACAAGAAAATGGCTTCCCTCTCAAACATGGCTGCTTACTGATGGCCAGATGCAAGCCGGGGAGAAAAAGGTCACCTCTCTCATCTTTTAGTACCCCCACCCCCCGTCCTCTATTGCTGGTGGTGTGTGTGTGTGTGTGTGTTTTTTTTTTTTAATTCTTTTTCTCTCCCCCCTTTTTCATCTCTTGCCTCCCTCACTAACACCTTCTCCTTTCCCTCCCTGGTCATTTTCCTTACTCCATTTCATATGCGGATGTAGGCTTATTATTTAAGAGACAAAGGAAGGGGATCTCGGGAAGAGACAGGTGGCTGCGTCTGAGTGATGAGAAAATCACAAAAGTGAAATCCAGCTTCTAAAAAACTCTCCTTCGTGAAAGGTAATAAAAAAAAAGGGAAATAAAAATAACTGTGCCCCTTCCCCTCTTTGGTACTGCTCAGCAGGAAAAGCAGAAACCTCAGACTCCCATCCCTCCCCAGTACGATTTCAAATCCCCTCTGAGCGCTGCAGTCCAGGCAGATATATTCATTTTTCCTCACTTACTCCCCCAGTGTCATTTTTCTCTATTTTCTCCATCGGTCGGTTATGCACAGAATGTTCCAAATGCATTTTGACTGCTTGATTTCTATTTTCATAATATCAGAACATCAAGTTAAAGAATATAAATGTTTATTCAGCAGAGTGGGGAATGCTGGTGTATGGGTGCAGTGGCTCTTGGGGGACAGAGCCCATGCTAAATCAGTAAATCACTCCATCTGGAAGATGAACGGCATGTTTTGGAGTTCATTGCCTTTCGTCTCGGGCGAGTGGCCGGTGCAGCGGCAGGCCCGGCAGGCTGGAGCGGAGGTGTCTGCTGATGTGGATGGTTACAGAGGGATAATGAAGCAGCGACTGGGGGCTCGGCCATGTTCTGTTCACCCTGTCCGTCCTGCTGTGAAAGGGGCCAGCTGCCGAACACAGCCATTAGCCCGTCCTCGTTCTGAGCCGCCGCGAGGCCCACTGTGTGCTTCGAGTGAAGTGCTGCTCGCAAAGTGCTTAGGTGTGAAAGTGGTCGAGGCTTCAAGTCCTCGGCAACTGTCATCTTTTCATTCTTCAGTCAGTGCCATGTTGGACTCGGAGGAAAAACCTTCCTGGAAACGGTCCTCGCTGTTGCCCATCAATCTAAACCCACCCCTCTTTATGACAGACAGCTTGCCAACCAATGCCTGAGTTTGTGAAAAAATATGAATTACTGAAAGAATGTGTCCAACATATTCACACCTCACAACATACCCACTAGATATTTCAAAGCATGTAGCTGCATTATCAGCCAATGACAGCCTCTCTCACCTGCTTCTGCCCGACTGCAAGCATTTATTATGACCAAGAGGTTCAAACAGCCCTGCTGCACAAAACCAGAAATGTACATGTTGCTTTCTTTAGCTGTTGATTTATTTTTGTTTCAGTGCCAAAAATGAATAGATTGATAAGAACAATATTACTACATATGCAGTTTACAGTTTGTAACAAGTTTCTTAAACCTAAAACCTTCAGATTTCATGTCCCAAAATATATGACGTCACATATTTGTCTTAAGCTTTAATCCCATTTATTTAAACATACATATGCACAAAAGCTCACATTTGATGCTTTTAAACTATTTTCACCACTGTGTATCAGGACATCAGTGTTAAGATGTGTGTTTTTTTTACTTACATACGCAATACTCCTTAATACTTAACATTATGCCACATCTCTATTCCATTGACTAAAAGGCACTTATGTTCGACATTAAAAACCGAAGGCATGTGATGAAACCAAATATTCAATCTACCACATCAAATACAAAATGAAAGAGAGCCAATAGGACCGCTCTCCTCACCTGCACCTAAAACTGGGATGTAAGGCACAACAAATTTAAATAAGTTGATAGAGTTTATCAAAATGACAGGCAATTAGACCGGCTCTGACCATGGGTTGCATGCTAAATGAGAGTCATTTAAGTGGTGGGAGCCATACATGTTATATAAAAGAGAGTGAGAGTTCTGCAGCTCCATTTCAGCTCTTGGACAGGCCTAAATTAAATATCCCCAAAGTCCATTAGGCTAAACAGCCCCAGGAAAGACTTTGTCTCACCACAGAAAAATGACAGTAAACTCAGGCAATCATGCCGCCAATCAATTATGTATGAATTATATTTTTCTTAGACTGTGTAAAATGTCTTATGTTAATTCCCCTTAGTATACAATACCCATTACTTTCAAGGGACAGTATCCATACGCATAATGTCTGAATGAGTGTTTTCCCAAAGATTTATCAGCCTCATGCTGCCAACTGAAATGAAAACACTGAGACTAAGTTGTGATTCCTCCACATCAACTGTAACTGCAGGGGCCACAGGCAAAGCTCGGAGGCGCTCAGTGCTGATAACCTACACGGCTGTAAATCTACTGATAGAAAACATCCCCAGAAACTAAGAAAATATCGAGGCATGCCAGTAAACTCATTCACAGAAGCTACAGCACGTGTTATGAGAGAAAAACAAGATGATGAGACAGAAGCAGAGAGAGGCAGAGGGGCAAGACGGGGAGAAGTTGGGGCGGTAGGGCGGGGGTTTAAATTGACCTGACCTGTCTCGGCTGTAGGCCTGTTGAACCAGTGAATAGTGGAGTCCC
Source organism: Chaetodon trifasciatus (assembly GCA_037975065.1). Taxonomy (NCBI): domain Eukaryota; kingdom Metazoa; phylum Chordata; class Actinopteri; order Chaetodontiformes; family Chaetodontidae; genus Chaetodon; species Chaetodon trifasciatus. The sequence continues at coordinate 14,513,207 of JBBMOE010000001.1, forward strand.
TGAGGTCCCCATTGTGGCCCGGACCATTGATAATGACCTCTGTCTGATAGTAGACGACAGGTATTGGCAGATCCGCTGACCAGTCAGTGAGGTGCCAATAATTGGTCAGTATATTAATAACAAGCAACCTAGTGGCCTCCGTAAACTGACCAGCCTCTGTGTTTAGAGAGACAGTGTCACTCAATGTGCAGGTGAGTGTGTTAACCTTTAAAACTTAAAATACAAGCCTGATTCCAAAAACGCTGTGTCCCTGAGCCCATGTAGTAACATCCTTTATACAATCATGTGTTCACAAAGTGGTGAACCTCGCTCCATCCTCGCTTGTGAACGACCCTTTCTTAACCAATCATGATACCTGTTACCAATCAACCTGTTTACCTGTGGAATGTTCCAAACAGGTGTTTTTGGATCATTCCACAACTTTCCCAGTCTTTAGTTGCTCCTGTCCCAATGTGTTTGAAACATGTTGCTCCATCAAACTCAGAATAAGCAAATATTTATAAAAATCAATAAAGCTGATGTAAAACATTAAATATATTGTCTCTGCACTGTTTTCAACTGAGTGTATGTCAAAAAGGATTAGCAAGTTATCACATTGTGTTTTATTTATGTTTCTCACAGCATGCCACATTTTTGGAGGTCATGAAAGACAAAGAGGTTGAAAATAAATGAAGAAATCTCAATGATTAGTTTGACGTCTCAAAACAAACATAGCTCAAGTACTTGCAAATATACATTTACATTTCATTAATTACAAGGAGCCAGAGGCAGTTTAGATACAGATATTTACACACACATGCGCAAACAAGGCCTCTGGCTCTCTCCACCCTAACTTCACTGACAGTTCCTGATGATCTCCACCAATGGCCCCCTCTTATATTACATGCAACACAATCCACCCCTACGCACTAATTTGTTTTCTTTGGCTCTTTTTCTGTTTCGGTGTGTAACTGAGCCCTTGAATATATACAAATTTAATAGAGCTAATAGAATCATTATCAAATTCAGATCAATATAAATTTAGCCCCTGTGCCCATAAAAGGCAGCAATATTGAAATACAACACTGTCTGTGCTCTTTCATTCTTCCGCCTACAACTGACGCTTGCTGCCATCAGACATGAATTACCAGACAGGCACATTACAGCTAATAAGACTCTCACAAAACACCCTTTATTAATGCATGAGAGAGTCTTTGATCCTGGAGAAACTTTCATAGGGAAAGCAGTAATCACCGTACCTCAGACACACAACACAATAAGATGCTTCCTATTACCTTGAAAGAGTCAACAATGTGGCCGAGGTCAAATCAACTGGAGCCCGTGCAGCATGTCTCCGAGGGGAGGGACAATAGAAAGCTGCCACAGCTCAGCTAAACAATGCTGCAGGCCAATCATATTTTTGTCATTTGCACCAAATCAAACCTTTAAAAAAGAAAAAAGAAAAAAAGAAATCAGTCAGCATTTAGTCCTTCAAGTAAGCAGATCTGACCCATATAGTTAGGATGTAAAATAGAGGCTATTAAATTTAATTGCTCAGAATAACAGAGACCAATGGAAGACATGCATTTTGTAGCACAGGAAAGGTTAATTTTAGGCTGACAAACATGTCAAAACCCCTTTAAATTTTAGTCTCAGGTGTGAATTTACTTTAAGAGTATACTTTCAGTGCATCAATGATAATTTGACCAGGGGCATAACAATGTGAATTTTGAGCATTCTTCCTAATTAAAACCCTGCATTTTACATTGTGGCCAAATTGTTGTTTTTCACGTGGAATAACAGAAACCTAAAAATCTGATGTTCATCCTCAAGCATCAAACTCCACATTAAGTAATCCCTACATCACCCTGTCAGCCACACCAACAATGTCAGTTTCCTGTATATATTTTCACTGTATTTAGTTTGATAAACTCAAGGAAAGTTAACTTTCCTGGGGAATCAATATTCTGAAGTCTTTCCATCCTTTCAGCACACCTCTCAGAAACATTATTAAACCCCTCACAAATGATCCATTGGAGGAAAATTTTGGTTTAACTTCTATTCCAATAATCTAGATTTTGACAGAGGCTGTCACATTATAAAGTCTGAACATAGTTACAAGAATTGCAAATGCTATCTATGATTGAATTTTATTGAAGTGGTCAGCAAGTAGCTCATTCCCCACAGAAAGCCCCGGGGCCTGAAGGTGGTCAGTGGGGAGCAGCTTCACAACATCTCACTACTGTGCGATACATGGTGAGAGGAAGGAAAAGCAGAGAGGAAGATAGAGGTGCCACTGCAAATTTATGACCTGACTATTTAAGACCAGTGTAATATATTCCCAGTTCAGCCAGGAGGACCCATTGCTTATACTCCATCGTGGTGTGTCTGAGTTCTTGCAAACCATGCATCCAGAAAAAGCGGTACACACAAACAAAGCCTCACGCTGAATGAACCTGTTGTGGCACTCAAACTTGATGCTGAACTTACGCAGGCCGAAGTGCTCAGTGTGATTTTTAAAACACGGTTATATGACGTGATGCACCGTTACAATGAGTCTTATTCTGTGAACCTTCCAGTGTGTTAGCTTACTGTATTTGACAAAGAAAGAAAGAAAGCAAGGAATACAAATAAATAAAACCATATGCTTTGCTACGAAATCAACACATTATTAAAGATTTAGAGGTATTAGGCCTAGATACAACTTGCTCCAAATGTTTAAAAAGACTAATTTAAAAGTGGGAACAAAACATCATTTTTTAATAAAACATTATTATCCATTTTATTATTTTGCAAGAAAAGGACTTTCTGCAGATTTAATGAAACTGGCGAAATCACACTAAACAAAATCTGCGGACCAGTTTACACACCGAGCAGAGCATGTGAAATTAAAAAAAGATTATTCACAGAAAACAGATTCTTCTCCATCTTCACGCCAAGGCTGCGCTGAGCTTGTGAGATTTGTTTTCTGACCCCTACTGCAGGAGCATGCTAATCAACCTCCAGGGTCAGGGGTCAGGCCTGGACAGAGACGGCATCCCAAAGCCGGCCACAACAAATGCAGAAGAACATCTGCTCTCCGTGCGTCACACAAAGCTGTCCCTTCGGAGCCCCTTGCAGCCCTCAAGAGCCTGGGAAACGCTCAAAGTCAAGGGCAGCCTCCACAGACCAAATGCTGACTGGACACAGCCTCTCACAGTGAGGGGGAAACTGCTCAATGAAGTGTTCATATTCAGGTTGTACCACCCCACTTTATTATAATAACAACAAATTTTAAATTAATTACATAAAAAAGATCTTTTTAAAAAATTATGCCGATGATTCAAGATATAAAGAAATTTAGGATGACGGCCCATGATGATGAAAAAAAACCCTTATAGAGCTGCACGCTTTCCTGGTTGTGAGAGGTTAAAAGAGGTCGAGGTCAAGCCGCTCGGGGTCAGGGTGTGGGAATCTTTCTGAACAAGAGTTAACTTTGAATATGCACGTCCTACATTACACACATGGCGCCCTGACGACGGAGACGTCACACCCAAACACTTTCACCGACTTTCCTCGGCAGCCTAACAATATGCTTGAAAGGGACTGTCAAATGATGTCAATAGTTGGATCAATACTCCGGGATGTCTCAGTTTTCCCTGCAGCAAATAAAGAGCATTATACAGATCCTCCTGGGCGGTGCTCGCAACACACTTCGAGGAGCTACAGCACGCACTGCTTCGCCACTGCTGAGGGACAGCTGATGTATGTCTCTTCTCCCAGATGTCGCCACATGCGTGCCACATTTCCCCCCATCTGTCTAATGTGCTGCTGATCTACACCTGCTGGGCCCAGGGTTGCATAGGTATACGCAGTACGCTGACAGCATCAATCACTCAGCACGACTTATTATTGCCATTTAAAATACATTTAAAATGACTCGCTGGGGCCACTGTACAACCCGGCATTGGATGGGATGATACTGTGAAGAATGTTTCACAAGAGTGGCTTCTTTGGGAACAGCTGGGAATGTTTGTGCGACATTTTTTTTTCCTGCAGTAAAAGTCTTTTAATCAAAGCATCTTCATAAATAGGTGAAATTTTCAAGAATAAATGAGTAAATTGTAGTGTGTTCTCCTCCTGCAGAAACGCTGAACTCAGTTGAATGACGGCGTCCCATCTTAACAGCACCTCAATGTCAGTGAGGCCGGGCCAGCCCATTGTGGAGTAATCTGTAAGACAGGACTGAGCTTCAGACAACTGATACACACTCCTGAGCTCTCAGGTGAGCTTAGTAATAGACACAGTCACCCTAATTCCCCTTCAATTCTCACCTAAAATTGAAAACTGCCAAATGCAGCCTTAATTACACACTACCCAATCAGAGTTTAAGTGTAACCTTCTGCACCCCCCACCCCGCCCTCACTAACATCCTCTGCACTCTCTCTCCCTCTCTGAGAGAAGAATGAATGCAGGGCACCCCTTCCTGAGGTCTACACATATTTCACCAGGGAAGTAAACAGGTCTAGAGGATAAGAGATGGATATATTATGTATATAGGAAGCAAGTGCGAGATTTAAGGAACAACCTGCTTGGTCAGCACCGAGTGCGCTGAAAATGCAAGCAGATCAAGGAACAAGCAGGGTTATGGATCTCCCCGTGCATGTAACTCGGCAAGGTCTATTGACCTAAATTTAATTATTTCAGCCTCCACCCATTCCCTTTCCCCCTTCTGTCCCCTTTGCAGTGACCTGCATCTCTGTCTGTAAGATGTGGTTCTTAATATCTGTACAGCCAAAGATAGCTGGTTAGCCCGCTGCTGTCTTATGAGCTTGTTTTGTTTATGGCCCAAAATGACATCACATTCATTCGTATATTTATAAAGAATAAAATACATACTGCATGTCTGATCTAAAGCATTTCTGCAAACTATGATGTCAATGTCTGAATAAATATGAGCTGTCCCTCTATTTGTCCCTCTGTCTTGCACCGACGCTCGTCCACAGTAAATTAAAGGCATCTCCTCTGGGCGGACGGATAAACCGGGGAAGTCTGAAGGCAACCACAGTAGACGCGCAGCTATTTTCCATCCTCTCTAATCACATGATCAGGGTGTCGGCATCCTCAGCGCAGGGAGGGGCCAAGCAGCGCACAGCTTACCACCATTTTGTGTGGGTACCTGGCTCCTTTTGTGTGAGTACCTGGCTCATTTGTTTACCTGCATAAGTGTTGATCTTTCAGAACAGGTCAAGTGACGTTGGTGACATGTTTCATTCGGTGAGGTTTTTTTGTAACGGTAAATGCATGATGGGGCACCTTGCTGAAGGAAGAATAAGCGGATGCTGCAGACAAAACCTCACGGGGAATCGTTGTGCCCTGACTGCAGCCCGTTCTGGATTTCATGTCGTGTATTTTCTTCCCCTCTCCTTTCTCCTGGCTGTGCTCCCGACAGACCCCTCTCCTCCCTGCCATCCGATGTGTGAGGCACATATGGTGCAGTGAAATTGCTGTCTGCAAGAGCATGCCTCTGCCTGTCCAGACTTCATCAGAGGGATTAAAGAATGGGATGGGGAAAAAAATCAAAATAAAATGATGATAGCGGGGCCGTGGCTTTTCTCTCTTTTTTCCCTCCACCCCCCTTGCTCTGTTTTAAGTAGAGTGGAACATCAGATGACAGAGAAGGCTCTCTTGCTGGGGTGCAATGGTTTGCAGGGAAAGGTTGCCCGGTCGGTGAGCTGCACTGGGTTTATTTGACTCTGACAAGGGCTCGCTACAAAGGAAAACTAAATTACAGACAGCACTGTTCGTCCCTCTGTCCAGCCACTGAAGTTCGCTTAAAAGCTGCAACCAATTAAAAGAGAAGTGACTCAGAGGTGCAGCAGCAGCTTTGGCTTTTGATTACTTAGCCATTCTTGTCCAATGTGTCCTCTTTTTTAAATAACGTAAACAAACAAAAGACAAAATGTGTAGCAGCAGGCAGAATGAAGAGGTGGCAATGTACGTGCTGAGGTGGGGTGTTATATTCTAAGTGTTGGGGATTTGGGGGGCAAAGGAGAGAAGAGAGTGGAAAGATTGCAGAATAAAGGAGTAATGGATGTCACACCAGGCTCCTGTAATAAATTCCCAAATGCTTCCATCACAGCTCGATATCAGACTGATCAAGTGAACAGTTAATTACTTGGTTTCCGAGTGCTGTTATTACTGAGTAAAAGTAAATAGTTATTGCTAGGTTTATCATCCTGAAAGATAGCTATTATAGAGCAAGCCAGCACAATCTCTTTTGTTTTCTTTCTATAATTAATCATCAAATTGTCGTGCATAACATAAGCGGAAAAGTTATTCTATTAACAATGTTATTCAGAGTATAACATGCAGTCCTTAAAAGCATTTAGGCTTTAAAAACACCTGTAAAGAAGGAAAAATGTAAAATGTTTCCAATATTGTACAAAGCAAGAAATGACTAAATATCTTAAGAAGCAAGGGGAACTAGGCAGGAGCATTACACTGTTAAAAACCTAATTTAAAGAAATCTTGAAAGGATGCAGCTTGTGACAATTCAACATAAAGATAAAGTCTGTCTGGAACTGTGCATGCAGATGTGGTCTTATAGTGATCCGACTAAATTCAAGCAAATAGGAATATATTCTGAGGTTTATTCTGGGATTTGCCAGACACTAGATCTGGCCCTGTATTTGAGACAACAAAAAGGCAATCTTGACATCTTGCCCAACCAGCAGATAATATTTGCTGTTCAGAGACTAGCTTTCTTTTGTTCCAGGTTTTTATAAACCCAAGACACTTGAAATTTAAACCCAGTTCAAGAAATATTATTTGCCACAGGGCAAGGTAAATCTCTTGGCGAGGCCTTTCAAAGGGTTGCCCTGGGTTTGTTTACAATTGATCTTATTTAAAAGTGGATTTTTTGTTTTACTTTTCAAAGACATACTTTCTGCCATGATCTTGTAGGTCAAAGGAACGATGAATGTTATTTTTCCAATTGGAGCAAAAAAAAAAAAAAAAGAAAAGGAAAAAAAAGTGAAATAATCAGAAGACAATAATAGTGAAAGCCCTGTTGCGCCACTGTTTCTTCCCAGGTTCCAACTTGCACATGTAAAATAGAAAACACATGCAAGATAACATCTCTGACTACAGCAAAAAAAGTTGAAGAAATACACCCCTGGTGAGAGAACAAATAAATAAAATTTGAACTGCCTGAAAAATTTCTGTCTTGTGATTTACTGAAATATGAGTTGCATCATGAAATACGGTAGAAAAAAAAAATTCAATCATACCACAAGTGTGTGCGTATGTGTACGTGTGCGTGTGTGTGTGTGTGTATGTGTGTGTGCATCCCTGTGTTCCACAGTGAAAAGAAAATGGCCTATAAGCGGCACAAAACAGTTGTTTCTGTCTTTGGGGAAGCAGTCTACAATCTTCAGTCACCCTTCTTCCTCAGAGGGAAGAACTGACCTGACAACTGACCAATCCCCATAAAGCACAGGGGGGGTGGAGAGGGGGCAGGGGTGGCGAGAAAGAGAGAAAGAGGAGACGATGAGCACCCCTCTGCCTGCCCTCCTGAACCAAACTCCTTCATCTTTGACAATTATTCTATTTTAACAAAATCAGTTGTGTGAGCTGAGCCAATAAATCATTATTAATCTCCATTCTGTACATGAACTTGAACATTTCGGTTTACTTCAACCGGGGCTCCCATGTGCAGGGAGGGCCAGGGAAGAGGTGCAGAGGGATAGGGACTGTAGTTAGCCAGGGACTATCCTCCAGGGCTGGGAGGGTTCCTCTCCTGCTCAGACAGGTCACAGGCTGCGGAGCTAGTTTAAAGCTTGCCGCTCCTGGGGAACAAGACGGACAAGCAGAGGGCACAGCAGCAGGGGCGCCCCAGTAAAGACCCCTTCATCTGGACTACACCTGGGGGAGCCCACGGGCCACCCAGCTCGACAGCACAGCACAGCAGCTACGACACACTCACATTCATACCCGGAGCACAGCGGGCTGTAAAAGTGTCTACAGCAGTGTGTGAACACAACATTGGTCACTTAAAAATAAAAAGTAAATTAATACAAACCGTAACTTGAAAAAAGACGACAAACAAAATGTACACAAGGGGAATATATCTGATAATATTTTACACAGTGATTATTGACAGCCTACGTATTTTCATGATGAGTAAAACGTTAATCTTTACTATGCTCATTGAGTATGGAATATCTCACGTCTTTACTGATTAAAACCTCAACTCCCGAGAACGAGGAAGAAATGATAATTGAGATTCTGCAATTATTTATACATTTAGCAAAGATTTTACTGTATTCACTCTTGCTTTGCATTGTTTTCTTCTTTTTTAGACTTTTCTGTCTCTGTGTGTCTTAATTATTCTACCTCTACAAGCAGTGATGTTCACCTTTGGTTTTCACAATATCAATTTACAGCACGTTTAAAAACTTATTTATAATGAAAGTTAGTTTCAATTAATCATATTCAGCATTTCAAGCCAACACAAAAGGCCATGTTTTGTGCTATGACACTTTTACTATTTGAATAGATCCAGGAAGCTCTGGCAGGACCGCAGCACTATACTGACTTGTAAGAGGGCCCAGGCCACAGCTAACATTTTAAATTACATCTCTGTCTATTGTGTCTTGCTTGAGCTTATGAGAGGGTCCCTGGGGCACCTCCGTTTTCCCAGAAACTCCCTCCAAGGCTCTTCAGGTTAACATGCCCAGTTTGACTATTAGATCAATAGTTGTAAATGACTTCATCACACCAAAGAGGCAACTTTCTGGACAGAATTGGTCCCACAGTTGCAACTTGACAGGCTTGTGCTGTGGGGAAGTCCAGTCAATCTAGTCATGTTACAAATGTAGTGTTTCTGAAAAAAAAAAAAAAAAAAAAGTACCACAGTGTAAGAACAAATAACTGATCCAACTGGCTGTAAAATTTCACATCATTTGCAGTTTTTTATCCAAAGCCAAAATATATTTGGAGGATTTTAACAACTTCCAAAAAGCAATCCGGATCCAAGTTTAGTTGCAAAGAGGCGGAGATGTGCTCAGCTACAGGAGCTGTGAGGAGAGGTGAGAAATCCCCACTGATATCACATGGCCTTCCTGCACCTCTTTTGTTCTTACGGGATAAGGGGTGATGTCAGTTCACTCCCAAGCCTCCCTAAAATGCCCCCAAAGCCTGCCTGGCTCCTGAGTGGGAGTGTGTAATCGGTCCTGGCAGAGTGCTGGTTAATGGGGGGCACAGGGCCATGGGTTGGAGATGTATTCATGTGCATGGCGTGGCGCCTGGACCCAGGGTGACACTTCTTCATTCCCGCTGCCTCAGGCCAGGATTAGGATTGTGGCCAGCCTCACAAAGCCAGCCGTAATGCAAAATCATTTTCATATTAACCTCGTCTCTCCTCTCTGGGCCTGACAGTGGACAGGCCTGCTCTCTTTGGTGCTCAAATTATCCTCAATTACTGGGGAAAGGCCAGGCGAGGGGACGTCACCTAACCTTCACCATCTGTTAGGTTCAAAGCTTTAGCAGTCGGCCAGCCCGCCTGTCTCCTGCCTCCCCTGACCTTTCCGCCTCGGCCAGCTCCTGCTCTATACGTCGTTCAAGCCCCCCCACCTCCCAAACTCCCCATGATAGACCCGCCCTCTCTGGACACAGCTGGGAAGTGCATGTGCACACATCACATTAAGGGGGAAAAGGTTATGTCACGCTTCTTCAACAAAGATTATTATTGAATATTCAAAAGTATGCACAGACTGAGGCAAAAGCTGTGTCAAGACATAGGTTAAGTCAGTCTCCGAAGGATAAGCCAATACATTTGAATTGAGTGCTTCTTTTATTGGTTATGAAATTAAAATGGCATTAAAAAGGGATTAAAAATAAAATCCTCTTCTCTTAGATTTTCTGGTTTATTGTTGAAATATCTAGATACTCAGAGATTAGAAAAGATATTTACTGGTGCTTTGACTCTAAGAAATGTATTTGACTCAAGAAATATTAAGATCTTAAATTCAAAATATTACACAGCTATGGGTATATTTTTGTAATTTATTATACTGATTTTTGCTTTATTAAGGTAAACTCATAAAGTTTAAATAGTGCTTGTTTACATGATTTTCATGACAGGTGATGACACTTATATAAGATGGCAAAAGATGCTTATTTGTATCTTTCTTATTTATTTTAGGACCTTACTAAAATGCTGTTTACTGGTTTGTGCTTTTATTTAGTTTCCCCTTAGATATACTGTAAAAGTTGGCTTTAATTAAACATTCATCTGTATTTGAGATTGTGCTTTTGAAAAATTGAAGAGCTCTTATTTCTCCTATAGTGAATGCACCTCTTAATAATGCAGACAGTGTTTTCTGTTTGTTTTGAGCCTGTGTGTTTTAGCAGTTCCACTGTGTCCATTTGGATTTTCCAGTCTGTCTGGCCACTCAGGAGGCCCCCTTTCTCAGGTCATCTGGCAGGACCTGATGGCTCTGAAATAACTTTTAATAAGTCTGCTAAATAATAGATGGAGTGTTGGCTAAAATCAAGCCGGGAGAAGCAGGGCTGAGGACAGCAGGCTGCAGACAACAACCAGGTCCCCGGCACTTCCTTCTCCATCATCATCATCATCATCTGCGGCAGCAGCAGCCATGTTCAGTCTCCTGCCTCACCTCCTCTCCAGACCCAGACTCTCTGGGGTCAGGGGTCATGGACTTGACCTTGTGGCCCCCAGGAGAATGTTCACTTGGTTTGGGGTATAATTTGGGATTTATTCGGCAGGAGGCCCAGTCTCAGGCAGCATTATGCCTCATTATCCTCGGGTCCTCTCTGTTCACAGGGCACAGCCCAGAGCAGACACATCAACACTCCATTTTACTTACACCCTCGCGATCCCACAATCAATACCGCCAACTGACAACATTATTCATTTAAATACATCTTAACTGGCCTGAGGGGAAGCTGGTTACAAGTCAAATTTCACTTTCATATTCAGGCAATATGCAGATTTTTTTTCTCCTTGCTATTTAGATGTCATTACAGATACACGCACATTTTTTAAATATATAGAAGTACAGGACAATGCAAAAGAATCTGTAATAAACACAAAAATAGTAAATTAATTCCAAACTAACCACAGCAGTGAATGTAAGAGCCAAACTTTCTGTGTGGAAAATGTTGGGATTTAGGATTGACCTAATTTAAGAGTTAAAATAATTTTAATGACTGATTCCTTTGACGTTGCTTGTGGATGAATTTTGATTTTCCTCATTTTCAGTTGTTAAATTTTGCCTAAAATTACGCTCAGTCTAAACATCTACCTAAATTCTATATATATATAAAAAAAAATGTAACTGTTAATTGAATATATTATTTTTTTATTGTTTTAATTTCTGAAAGTTAGAACGATTTATTTTTTCATCATAATTTATTGGTAAATAGAAACTGAAAATTAGCTTGAAAAACTAACTACAAAATATTCTCAGATTAGTCAGAAAATAGCTGCTTGGCCTAAATGAACTAGCTGTCCCAGATTCTTGTCGCTTAGTGTGTAAAGTGGAGTGATATCGTTCAGACGCAGGCTAAAAAAGAGTGATCATTTCTATTATGTGTGCTTCACTCTAAGTGGGTCCCTGTGGAGGACAATTTTGGAGAGATCTTTCCTGATAAGAAACAAGCCCTGCATGCATTAATATTACATTAGATCCAGCATCACACAGCCATCTGCTCAGTCAGGTAGAGAGCTTTTCATTGACATCTCCTTCTCATGTTAATATTACACTCATCAAAGAAGCCTACATCGTGGAGATGGAGGGGGGAGATGCAACAAAACGTGCAAAATTACGGATTATTCTTATGAGAAGTCGAAAAGGAGGAACAGACAATAAAATGGTTATTTAGGTCACATATTCACTGTAATGCGCAAGAAAGAGACAAATGCCGCAGGAAAGGCGTCGTTTGCGTCTGTGTGTGAGCGTGTGTGTCTCGGTCGAAAATATGGCATGCATGGGCAGTCACACACACACACACACACACACACACACACACACACACACACACACACACACACACACACACACACAGAGCGACTCCTCAATGCCGGCAGCAGGAGGGGTGCAAATCTCCAGCGAGAGGGAGACAGGTGCAAGGCTCTGCTCTACATACTGTATCTTAAATGCATTTAAAGTCCATTCTTAATACACACACACACACACACACACACATACACACACACACACCCTCTTTATGTCAGAGAGATTATAGTAGAGGGCTTTTGTTGGCACGTGTGTGCGCTCTGGCTGTGTGCGTGCGTGTTTAGGTTTTAATGTTAAAGAAAAGACAAAGGCAAACAAACAATAAAAAAAGAGGGTATCATTTTAATTACAGCCCCTTTTCGTGTTTAGGGTGGGTTTCTTTTCCCTGCTGGTCGGGCACGGTGCCATCCTCCTCCAGAATTAACCAAATAACGCTCCTCTAAACACGTGTCAGGTTAACAAAAGGCGGAGCGCTTTTTTTTTTTTTTTTTTTTTTGTAAGGCAGACTGGGAGGCCGGGAGGCGGACGCGCGCTTGTTTCCGTGCCAAAGTTTGTCACTCTCATTTGAATGTGAATGGTATTTACCACTGAGAGCTGCTTATAAGGAGCCCGTGTCTACAATACACAGCCTCCTTTTCTGAAGGATTTTTCAATTAGCGCCACCACCCCCTCCTCTTTTTCAACTAATCGGGGCTAATTAGGCATTATCGCGGGGTAATAGCTTGTATTAATTGCCTCGCGGGCCAACTGTTGAGGAATTTGGGGAGTGATCCAATTGAAACTGACAAGTTTATTCCGTCTATTTAATATTCATTATATTCTAATAGGACACTTGTTTGCATAAATACACCAATTAGGCCCAAGATTCCGAGCAACAGGGTATAAGCCTACATTTCAATTTGTAGAGCTCAAACCCAAAACGGTTTAATCACTATTTTATAAAAAGATTTAGCTTCATAAATTATGCTAATATAAATTACTGCATTAACAAACGGGAACACGTCATTTTATTTTAGGCATAAGTGAAACTCATGTGATTTTAGGCACCTTAATATTTTTTAATTCAGCATCATGCAGTGTCAGTTCAGTGTGATGTAAAGTAGGCCCACTGTTTGTGCTCAGCAGGGCTTTGTCAAAGCGTTCTCTAGCCCTTTAAAAAATAAAATAAAATAAATCTTTTTCTATCATTTTATCAAAACCCAAACGGCAAAAGTGGATAATAAAGCAATCTGGCCCTCTTGACTATTAGGTGCTATTTATTTATTCTATTTATGTTTATTACATTTTTTATTTTTTTGTTGTTGACGCCGAATTGGCAAACTAGTCATACTGGGACCTGCCACAAACACACGTTTTATCTACCTGAGTTTGTTTTCAAGTTTAAACTCCAAACATCATTTATTTATCCCTCACCTTAGTCTCGTCTCCCTCACTTTCCTCAGAAGAAAGAAATAATAGTGTTTATTTAGTCCTCATTATTAAGAGTTGTCTTCAGTCATTCAAAGACCAAAGGGATTTCAAACATGACATCATAGTTAGCTGCAGGAGCTGACATATCGCACAGAGGATAGGGCCTGTAGTCTTACATAGCCAAAATTGATGTGCAACAGAAATAGCAACTTGAAACGTCAATGCAGGATGTAAATGTATCTACTCGCGAGAATGTTTGATCATTAATCAATTAACATTTGTGAAACAAAATAGTCCGTGTTTGGAAAAAAAAAAAAAAAAAAAAAAAAACGATGAAAGCAGGAGCCACTGCCACGACATTTAGAAAAGAGCAAAAGAAATAATTAATTGCCTGCATGTTTCTATTTATACTGCTTACAGTAAGCTGTTAGCCCCCCTGTCTGTGCCATCCTATCCATGCAAAGATGGGCCTGTGTGTGCAGCAGGTCCGGAACAGTCTGGATGAGGGTTGGGGTGGATGGAGTCGGGGGGGGGGGGTAAACCCACCCTAAATTCACCCCCATTTTGATTCCAATACTACACATCACTTATTCCATAGGTCCGCACAGCTGAAACCATCTACAGCCTATGTCATGTACCTAAATAAACATATATATATACTTTTGATTGCTGAGTGAATTTCACCGTTTCCCCTGACATTACGCGCAGGCAACTCAGTGACTGAATCACAGGAAGTTCAGCAAATTCATAACTGCGTCAGACTTCCGTCTGAAGAAGCGGAGCAAGTGTGTGCAAATGGAAACAAGGCTTCTTAGAAAAAGATTCAGGAGCCAGAGAACCAGTGGGCATTTGTCCTCACCATAAGAGCCGCTGAGCATCACTCACTCTGCGCTGGGTGTCACAGCAGTCACATGGAGGCATATGGCTCTCAGCTGGCCCCCATCTGAAAGCCCAACCAGCTCCGGTGAAGTTCAAGGTCTCCAGTCAGTGACCATTAACTGATCCAGCAGCGCCTGCTGTCCGGATGCCTCCCTGTCAGACCCACATAGTCCAGTAAAAACTACTATTATTATAATCATTATTATAAATATGTAAATAGGTCATCCGAGTTTGGTTTTAATTCTTATTAGTGAGGTTTATTCAGGGTGCCATGCAGACATTGGGTGACTTCTACTCGAAACTGATCTGTCAATATTCACCCTTAGCAGGACTTATATCAGCGTAAACACCTGTCACAAATAAAAAATTAAATGCCTCAGCGCGAGTTTTAGGAACTCGGAGCAGAAACGTTTCATTTGCTTTTCAGTCTCACACCGTTTCACGCAGCCTTGTCGACGTCGTTCCAAATGAATGGCTCACATGTGCCTCGGTTGAAGGGTGTGTTTTTTTTCCAAGTGGCATTTAAATAGTTAAATTGTTGACCGAACATAAGAATCGGAGACCTTTAAATTTTAAAGGTGAGAAGTTGCACTGACACACCGGAGGCTGCGTGCTGAGGGCTCTAACTAGACGAATGATTTCGTTCGTTCAAAAGCTTTGGCCACACACTATTTTTTGTTATTGACATTTATTATTTAGTCTTTCAAATAAAAAAAACGTAGAGATATAACAGTGTTTGTAATTTAGAAGTTAATTAGCCTGTAAACCCTAAAAAAAACTGTTGCATGGACTTGTAACAGCACCTATGTGATTATTGAAAAGCATTCATTAAGAGTTAAAATATACACTTGTTTATGTTTACATATGTATTTACTCATTGCCAATTATTTATGTAATTGCAATGTAACACCTGGATTGGGAGGATGGTTAGATGCTCCTGCTCTCAGGACTGAACTTGATTTTGTCTCAGTTGTAATTGAGGTTTTTTGGAACACATTCCTGTGCTGAGAGGCCAGGTTGTCCACAGTCATGCCATTTCAGAAAAGAAACAGTTCTGTGGACTTCCATCACTGAAGTCATTTTTATGTTATGTTCTGAACAAACCTATATCTGAAATAATTTATTCTAATACAATAATGATACAAATCAATGAAACAACTGACAAAAAAAAACTAAATGATTACATATGAAGTTACAACAATTTAATTTGAATTAACAAATATGTTTCAGGTGTTTTGAGGGATGAAACAATGTCCTCTGTTCATGGAAGTTCAAGATATTGTCATACCATGTGGAAACATCTGAGGCTAAAAATTGCTGAAGGGCCACCCAAACTTTTTAACGGTTTTAACGTAAAATTAAAACAAACCAGACTGACTTGAGGAGGCAGCGAGAGAGAGAAAACATAAATAGGAGAAAAATGCGGATGAAGATGCAGATCAAACAAAGATGGAGGAGAAAAGAAAAGAAGAGAAGAAGGAGAAAAAGAAGCAGAGAAGAAGAATATGAAGCCACAGAATCAGATGCATGGACAGTGGTAGGTGGCCCCAGGTGTCTGTAATGACATCAGAATGAGAGAGATCCTGCATCTGCATCATGGACGAGATCCTGTTTCCTCAGAAAGTCTCTTCATGGGAGACAGGTCACGGCCAATAGCCCCTGTCTGACACGTAATTGCTGATATTGATTATAGGTTATCGTAAGCTGCAGGCCATTTGTAAGATAATGCTGCAGGGGTTAATTTGTCTGCCATTAACCTTTTGTACTGGTGGATATGTACGTGCAAATTAAGTTTAACGCAACTTCTAAATGGGTCACCTAGCCTCATCTAATAAATGGGATGCTAACGTATTTAAGTTATATTACAATACAACACAGCATGATGACAGTTTGAACACATTTGACAGGTGGGCACTCCAGCAGTAAAAGGTTAAGTTTTGTGAAAGACTGTCATGTAAGTAAGCCCCCCCACCCCCCACCCCACCCCAGCTTCCACAGCTGGCTGTGCTGACCCTTTAGAAAAATATCTCATCATCCAAAAATGAATGTGACATTTACAGGAAACACCTTTTCCTCTTCCTTCATATCTGTGAAGCAACTGCTTGCCTACATGCCTACAGAAAGTTGATCCAGTCTGTCAATCCACACCATTGGTTGAGGGTAAACTTAAAAAACATGTCCCTTTATAGCAGCATAGTGAGAAAATAAAAAAAAAAACTTCCATGTGATATCAATCTTCTATTTTTTTACAATGATAAGATCAATGCCAGTTAAATCAGTAGTAAATATGATTATATAAAAAGAGAACTGCAATGTCTGTCATGTTAATCACAACGCATCATTCATATCACAAAAGGTTATTTCTATTAAATGTGAGTTTGCCACCATGAAGAAAATCTAAATGAATATCTCCCCATTTCTGTCATTTTTATGAATTTGCTATTTCAGAAAACTGCAACATTTCAGTAACCACTTCAGGGTAAAAAAGTATGTTGCAAAGCAGTCAAACAGATTTAACAGCTTCAGAATCATCACAGTTTGCCACATATTTTGTTTTTTATCTCAGTGAGCGAAAAACACATCAAATGCACAAAATCACAGAAAAGAGAAAAGCTGTAACCTTTGAGAAAGTCGATCAGAGGCGATCAGAGGTGTAGAAGCACCTAGTACAGCCCAGAGCAGTAAAGACAACCCACTTCAACTTGAAAAACATGACATTTGCCACCTCGGAGCATAAAACGTGTCTCTCTAACTCTACACCTGTAAACCTGTAAACCCACACAATGTAGATCAACAGGGAAACCGAGCTATTCTCACTCCAGCAAAAACTATTAAAAGTTACTCAGTAATGGGTGTGCATGCTGTGTACAGTGTGTGTAGAAGCTTGTGTGTGTGTGTGTGTGTGTGTGTGTGTGTGTGTGTGTGTGTGTGTGTGTGTGAGAGAGAGAGAGAGAGAGAGAGAGGGAGAGGGAGGGAGGGGGGAGCAAGGGGAGAGAGAGAGAGAGAGAGAGAGTGTGAAAAAAGTGAAACCATGAGTGAGTGCTGGTCAGCAAATCAGTCAGTCAGCTCAGCTCAGTTGACAAAGTGAAACAGAGCAGGGCAGCGCCACAGAAGAGGAAGGCACAGGTACCTGTTTGGAGCAGTCCGGCGGCGGGATCAGCCCTCCAGCTTGGCATGCATTAATTATCCTCTAGAAAGATGGGTGCTGTGTAGGCTCCTGACCCGGCACTCCTACTGTCCACACAGTCAAAGAAAAGGATGGATGGAGAGGAGCAAGAGAGAAAGAGGAAGAGAAACGGGAGACAAGAAGAGAAGGGAGGCAGAGAGAGAGAGAGAGAGAGAGAGAGAGAGAGAGAGAGAGAGAGAGAGTCAGATCCACTGCTGCCCTGACACCATGACTGGTCCACGTGAGATTGATCACACACACACTCGCACTCACACACTCAGGCCTCTGCAGTGACAGGGGGGAACTGCCAAGGAGTAGCATGCTTTGTCTAGCCTGGGGACACATGTGCACACGGCCACAACGCACGTGCACGCACTTGCATGTTAGAGACGCGCACAGACACGTGCACGAGCAGAGACAGACACACACACAAACACATAAACGCGCGCGTGGCCTTAGACTCGCATAGTGACTGAGGAGGTTTCGATGTAATTAAAGCTTTCTTGTTTAAAAACAATTCAATCATTTTGCTAAAAACTGGACTCAACATGCCTCATGCTACTTTTTCCTCATTCTGTCACCCAGACTATGAAAAGGATTTGGTGTTTCAGAAGCGCTCATTAGCATTCACTGGCTGCCCCCTGCACATCTGTTCAGTAGTCTAATGCCTGTTAGGTTGCAGGGCAGCTGAAAATGGACAGCAAAATAAAAAGGGTCAAAAGTCTGGCACTGAGAAGCGAGAGGACTGTGATTACACACAATAGACAATAAAAGAGATGCATATGAGCGGCGGCAGCGTGCCTGGCCTCTGCACCTTCAGGGAGGACAAGGTTCACACTAATCTCATGAATGCCTTATACACACACACACACACACACACACACACACACACACTCACAAATGCATGACAACTACTTGCAAACACACCAGCCTGCATCCACCAGAGCAACAATTGTAAAATTGACATTGATATTCAAATGTGCTTTTTAAAAATGCTTTTTAATTTTGATAAGAGTGTATTTAAGCCAAGTTACAGGTTTACTGTCACTTTATTTTAGTGTCATTTGTGTTTTTAAATAAAGTAATTACTGACCGCATCCTTCCATCACATACATACCATAAGTCAAATAAACATGAACCAGTGAGATATAAGCAGTGATGGTGATGTTGAAAATCAATTTGCATAGCATTAACCAAATATAAAGGCTAGCAGTTTGGTTCTCGACTGCTTAGAAAAATCACATTTCCCAAATCAACCGTCCCCTTCAGCCATCCTCTCCTGTCACCAGCCAGGAGGGGCTGTCTCAGTCAGCTGGCCTCTGTATGCAGATTGATCCAGATGGACATGGCGTCCAGACCTCCAGTCTTCCATAGACCCTCTGGCTGAACTTGACTCCCAGGACTACAGATGGGAGGGAGGGCCCCTCACCTTTGGTGAACCCTGGACCCCTACACCCTCACCCCCCACTACAGCAGACCGCAGGCTGAGCAACCTATCCACTATTAACAATCATTCCAGATTGAATTCAGGTCGCTTTCCTAACAGCTATCATCACAGATAGCTGATCAATACTGGGACATTATCACAGAACGCTTCCTCAAACACAGTGTCAACATGCGAGTCCTGGTTGGGGAGTGTGTGTATGTGTGTGTGTGTGTGTGATCACTGAGGTGGAAAGGAGCTGTGGCCTGGCGGTTACGCAGAGGAGCCTCAGAGAGGAGAACCCTTTGAGCAGAGCTTGAACCCTGGGGGGCTGCAGGTTTGACTGTCTATGTTGCTGAGCATGCTGGGCCACAACTTAAAAGGAGATCAGAGGGTTGTACCTCAGAGCAGCAAAGCTCTCTTCCTTCCTCCTCATCTCTCTCTTTCTCTCTCAACACTCTCAGCCTGCCCATCTTCTCCATTCTTTTACAAACCACCGTACGTCTCACTGTCAAGTCTGGACAAAAATGATACCATTAGAGCACACAAGACATGAAATATACCAGATCTTCCTTGCACAGAAAGCCAGTGCTGCAGATCATCAAAATATTAAAAATAGGATATTGCATGACTTGCTCCGTATTACAGACAACACTGCTTTCACATGAGTTTCCATTAGAGATGTTCCTAATGACTAATTTCCCTGATGTTTAAATGGAAGTTTAAACTTAGACTGCTCGACTAGTCTAAAAGCGCCAAAACACTCTGATAACAGTCAAAATTGAGCACAGTTTAATCCACAGTATTAAACACAGTGTGGAAAAAATCTTTGGTATATTATAAGACCCATTTTAAAAACCATTAAACTCATTCTTCAATAAGCAAATTGTATTTTAAATGGTGCAAAAATGTGTCGCACTTTGCAAGAACACTGCATTTTATCCTGTTATTGAAATGTGTGCATTTCTAAAAATAATAAAACTTGAACTCACTAGTAATTCTGGTGTCGACTAGCGAGGGAAGCAACGTTGACTAATCGCGCCTATTCCTAGTTTCTGTATGAGCAAACACATGAGCTCCAAGTGTCCACGTCCCAGCCTCTCACTGACCCTGCGACCCTGGGTGCTACAATCAGTGTGCAGTCTGAGCTGTTGTCTTGCCTGGCTTCCCTTAGGGCCTTTCCTGCCATTCTAACCTCGTTTCTGATCCGGTCCTGCTCTGCTCTGCTCTCCTCCCCTATGTTCTGCCTGGGTAATGCCGTTTTCCCACTCCCCCTGGTAAGTGTCTCATATATTGGTCTTATCGGAGGCCTATCTACACTGCACAACATTTACCTTGCTGGAGCCCAGCAGAGAGAGAGCCTGTATCTTCATCAAACACCAGTCAGGAGAGAGTAAAAGGGGATTGAAGGACTGCTTTATGAATTATTGAGATTAAAATCTTTCTCTTATTACCTATCCTTTCCTTCTTCCATTCCATTTTCTTCCCTTTCTTTTTTCTTTTTTGGTTAAATTTTAAAACATTTATATCCCTCTGTTCCTGAGTAAACGAGCTCAGGGCCGATTTTCCATTAAAAATAAAAGTTGAGGAGAGGAGGAAAGAGAAGAAGTATGTAGCGTGGTCGGTTTTAGTTTTTAGTCATCTTTAATCAGCCCGGTGTTTCTGTTCTGGGGAAGAAAAGAGTCAGATGAAACAACAGTGTAATGATTTTTTTTTTTTCGACCAGTTTTCTTCAGTCTTGGATGTTGGAAACTTAAAAGGAATGTAAAAGAAAAACTTTCTTACCTTTTATTATTACTGTCAGTGAGTCCTTGCTCATTCTGACTTTGTTCAGTGGTCTAAGTAATTTTCCAACTTATTAAAATAATGATGCATTAACAATGTACTTGCCATTATCCTAGGTCAGGTATTTTTGAATGGTGGATTCATGGCTGAGAGCCTGAGCATTTCTTTAATGATAGTCTGCCTGTATCAAAGCGACCGGCCTTAACCTGTGACATGAACTCTTTCCATTACTCATTTTACTTCCAAATGTCTTTCTGGTTTAAATTGCATTAATTCGTTGGGTAAAATGCATGAGCAGAAGTACCTGGACTTTTTTTTTTTTTAAGCGCAAGAGTAGATTTGATTGATGTTTGATTTGATAAAGCTGTTATAAAGAAAAAGTTAGCTACGTGGCGTTCAAAGCAAAGTGTTTCTCTTGTACAAGCTATTTAGATTTCATTTCAATCAAACAGCAACTGACACCATCAATTAATTCAAACTGAGATGTAGGGAAAAGGGAGTGTAATCTTTAGTTCAAAAGAATAATGAAACCAGTGGGCACAGAAAGAAAAGCAAAATGTTCCTAAATTCGTGGTTGAGTTTTGCATCAAAGAAATATGTAGATTTCTATAATTCTGCCTATTGAATTTCACACATAAGGCGCACAATGGACACAAAGACGCTGAAGACCATTATTCAGGGAGACGACCTGAGTCTGACTTGCAAGTATGTCCTCTCCTCTGAAGGGCCATCATAACTAGAGCATAAGAGCAAAGGTCATAAGGCCCCACAGGAGCCATCAGGATGCAGGAAATAATCCAAGCGCTCCGTAGAGGGTACTCGGCGTCGGCCAGCGGACGAGTCAGACTGGAGGACAGAGTGAGCTGCATCACAGTGGGCAGCTTAAACAATGCGTGAATCTTACATGCCGCCCAACATCGCGGGCCTGCTGTCTACGATGCAGATGTGATGCAGAGGGCGCACCGCTACGGTCGTACACTGTGAGTAGTGTGTGTTTAAATGCACTTTCAATAAAATATTTCTGGGGTTGTGCAGAGTCGTGGTCCCTGCGCTCATTAGAGGTCTCTGACCAGCTTGATAAGTGCGGCTCTGCTCCATAATGATTTATTAAGGCTGGGGGTGGGGAAGGCTGGTAGGTCCAAACTGCCTCAGGACACTACAACCACAGAGACATTTAAGGGTAAAGGCTTGGAATAGAGGGTGCCTCTGAACAGATTTACATCATCCAAGATGCATTTCAAAATGAATTATGTAAGATGAAATGAAATACATAGGAGTTTCACAATTTTTGCCGCCTTTTTTCCCCCAGCTCCTTTTTCTTCTCCTCCCTCCTTTCCTTCCCTCCTTCCCTCCTTCCTCCGTACCTTCCAATGCTCTTGTCTGTATCGCCCTGAGGTAAATTCATGGTCATTTGCTTTATGCAGCACAGCACTAATGGACAGACTGGGCGGGGGGGGCATAAGGGATAGTGTTTAAAAATGGATGGAAGAGAGATGGTCAGATGTGCACAAACAAACAAGCCTGACTAAATCACAGGTTTAGACTAAGCCGTGCCGGGCCGGGCTAGGACAGAGCGGAGATGCAGGCCTGATGAGTTACAATACACTTGTGTGGGTTGGGGTGAGAGGGGTGGTGCTCTGTGGGGTCAGGGGCTTTGTCACGCTGTTTTTCCCCACTGTCAGTCAGCGCAGACGTCTGCAGGCCGACCTGGCTGCGAGACGACCCACAGTTCAGCAACCTATTTGATCTAATTAGTCTGTCACACCCAGAGTAAATATATGTGAACATGGCATGTACACACTTTAATATTGATTGTTTCTCTAGTAGGAAAAAAAGTTTAGCTAGATAATATCTATAAAATGGAGTGAATGAATGATTCTATACAGTCAAATTGTTGTATTCTAATTACAAAACCCAGCCTGAAAAGATGTGAACAAATCAAATGAAAACATGTCAGACTTAGACGCAACTGAATTGTGAACTACAGCTCCTAAAAGCAGCTCCTTCAGCTGAACATGTGTTCCAGTTTTGTCGTATAAGATCTACTTTAAATCCTGTATCATGTTGCTGTAGTCTAACACTTCCGCTGACATTCGGTAAAAGAACTTTCAGTCCTGTTTTAACACACAGCAAATTCTTCTCAAGGTCTGATAGCAACATTTGTCCATATTTGTATCACAAGATGTCAGAATAATGTGAAGGATCATGTAAGGAGCAAAACGCAACACCTATGTGAAAGGAGCTAGGCCTAAGGAGCAGGGTGTGAACAGGTGTGGAGCCGGTCAGCAGGCATTATGAGAGCAGGGAGTCAGGAGAGCTTGAGAGACCAGTGACTCATGGAGGCATCTCTACAGTGAAAAGCTTGGTATCCTCCAACAGAGGAAACAGGCTTAGTGGTTGGAGGATAGATCTTTTTTTTCCTTGCCACAGTTAATTTTCAAATCTCCAACATCCTATGGCTGTCTGTTTTTCTTCTTCTTCTTTTCTGTTTTTTCTGCTTTTATTCTTTTCTTTTAAAATGAAACTGGAGCTGGGGCGGTGATAGTGATAGATGGCTCAGCGCTCTAACACTTTATCCAATCCGGCGCAGATTTCATCCAATAAAGAATCACTTGTGCACTCTCAAACTAAATGGAAGTCAGGCAGCGGAGAGAAAGGGGCTGCCGTGTGTTTCTGAGCTGCGAAAATCAAATTTTCTTAAAGCTGCCGCAGCAGTGGCTGGCGGAAAAAGCAGCAACAGCCATGACTGGCCAGGGCCACGTCTGCACACACAATTTAATCCATCACAGAGCGCCTGACACCATATCAATCAACCTTTCATCAGCATGCCCCCCCATCCCACCCCACCCCTCCAAAAAAGAAAAAAAAAAAAAAACAATATTTCTATTCAATCACCTCTGACTGAACCAGGCCTACAACCCACTGACCAATGGGGAGGACCAGAGAACTCCAGCTGTGAATTCTCTTCACATGAACACAAGCATAAAGTAGAACACACGCACACACTTGCTTATTCTCGTGTGTGTGCTCAAACACAAAGTGGTTTTCAGAAATCTCTCCCTTCCTATAGCTTCCCCATGAGGTGCAATGCACATGTGGAACATATTTCCACATTTTAGTGTGAATACGTGTAAATAAAGAGAGCATAAAAACATTGCGTGGACTCATCAAAGCGCTGGTTGTTTAAACCTTTGACATAATTACTCACAGTGTGTTTGACAATGACAGCAATGACACACCATCAAAGTCTATGTCCTTCTTTAACTTTTACCGTATGACACTAACCCACAACATCCACCACACCCCCCCCCATCGCTCCCCTTTGTTCCGGGAATATAGTCCCTCTTACCCCTTTCTGTATCCCACAGGCTGTGGCTCCAGTGGCCTATGATTTATAATTCATAGGGGCCGCTTTTATATGGGACCTTAGTCTACCTGATACCCTGCCACTGGGCCTGTCCTGGGACAGTGGGAGGGGGGCTCTTCATTACGCCTGGCACCGGAGTTCTAACATGACACCCACCTCTTTGAAGTACTGGCTCTGTATGTAAATTGGACATAATAATATATTTTCCCTGTCAAGGTACTGAGTCATATTCCCGAAATGGATGCTGTTTTCCCCCCTTTCATCGGCCATTTTGTTTCTATCAACTTTCTATCACTTTCTCGTTTGCTCTCTTTCTGACGCGTACATTAACACAGTACTTTCCTCACTGAAAATTGGACTGAACTTTCATTTTTCCACTTAAGCCTCGCCTTTTTCATGGACATGTGTGTGACGGTGCTCTTTCTTCCTTCAGGACCTGTAAAGCTCAGGTCTCAGGGTATCCACATTACTTCCTCTCCGCTTCGTTCTTTGCTCTGACCTCCCTGCATACGAGAGAGGTCTCCAACCCAGGCTGTGCTCTGCACTCGCTGCTCTTGGCCTAGGGCTCTGCTTGGCCTCCATGCTCCACTGGCTCCCTAAACCCTAGTGAGGCTCCAAAAGGCCAAACACTGTACTTGTTGTGGATGCCCCACCACCCACCAGTGTCTCTGGTGCTGCAATGGAGGGGAAGGCAGGGGGTGTTGGGGGGGTCTTGTCTGATTGCCAGCAGCAGCTCAAATGACAAAGAGAGAGCAGCTCAGCCTGGATCAGACGCGTGTATTATTGTTGTTGTTGCTAAGTGCTCCTGACTAATTATTCCTCCCTCATTTGCAAACGGGGCTGCTGTTCATTTACATATCAATGGGGCGAGCGGAGGGTATGATGTCAAGGAGTGCGGGTTAAGCGTGTGGCTAAGCTTGGGGAGCACAGAGGCCATCATCCCTACAACAAACAGAACCCCCACCCGCGCCTCCAGAACCCACATCACTACCATGACACCCCCCACTGTGTTAGTCTCATAAACAGACGAAACAGAATGGAAGATAGGCTGTTGTTTGGGCGAGGGGGGGGCTGACATAGCGAAGAGCTCTCTGTCAAATCAGCGGGTTGCCCCTGGATTAGTTCAGTTGTAACACAACCCCGCACTCCATGGAGATCATTTAGGCAATTATCAAGAACAAGGCCGGCTGCAGTGTTGAACAGCTCACTTCAAAGGCCTACACCAGATGAACAGTTACAGCACACTGGTCAATTTCCATACAAGCAATCCCCCTCCCCTCACCGCTCTCCTTCACTCACTCCTCCTCTGCTTATGCCTGCAGGCATTTTGACTGTGCTAATGAACATAACACCCCCTCCCCACCCCAAACACACACTGTATGATGAGAAGTTCATGGTGCGCTCTCTCGACTGTCCCCTCTGAAACACAAAGAGGAGCAGGCCCCAGTGAAGGACAACAGTGCCTGCCAGACTCTCTTCCTTATATCTGCCTCTGCCAACTGTGAGAAACTGAAGAGATTTGAGATTCTGAGCGTGCAGAATATTCCTCCGCAGTCTGTGAAACTGATGGGGTGGTGGGAAGGCAAGAATGCATCACTTTTAAGGTTTAGTGCCCTTTCAGATGTCGATGGTAAAGATTGAGGCCCCAGACTGTCTGAATTATGAGAAACACAGCCGCACATTGTTGGTACAGACGCACACTTTAAATAAAGATAATGGATTTAAGTTTGTGTTTTCTCCGTCAGTGCAATGCTTTTATTTTTCACTGGTGGCACCCTGGTGGGTACGCTACTGCAAGATCAACTTTAGTAAGTAGTAAGAAATAAACTGCATGACATAAACCAAACAAAAAGACTACTGAAGCATAAAGGACTCAAATTCAGCAGTAACCAGTGCCCATTTAAAAGACGTATTACTAACCGTGCATACGCAGTTCACATATCAATTAAATCTGATAGGCTTGTAGTCATTTGAATATT
The DNA here is from genome assembly GCA_037975065.1 of Chaetodon trifasciatus. Lineage (NCBI taxonomy): Eukaryota > Metazoa > Chordata > Actinopteri > Chaetodontiformes > Chaetodontidae > Chaetodon > Chaetodon trifasciatus. The sequence goes on from JBBMOE010000001.1 coordinate 14,539,218, forward strand.
GGGGTTCACTGTCACACCCTTACAAGCATGTCTTATTAGTCATACAGTTCTCAGTTGTTTTATGAGGTTATAATGTTCACACATTTGAAATAATAATATTCAGTATGACTGTCTGTGATTCATTAAATCATACAGACCTGCTCCTCTACAGCTGTTTGACAATTTCCTCTGACTATAATTAAGGCTAAGACGTCTCAGTGAGCAGTGTGACAACAAAAATGTTATATATAACACACACTAACATTGCCCGTGTTCTGTATGTGTGTCTGTGTTAGGAACAGACAGAGAAGGTCTAATGAAAATGCTAAGTCTTAATAGAGTTGTTTTTTTTTTTGTTTTTTTTTTACTATGTCTGCTCATCCAGAGCCACTTCAGAACAAAACTAAACCCTTCATCCAATTGCCTTCTCTCTCTGTCTCCCTGTCTCACCGTCTCTCTCTCACACACAATCACACACTCGTACACACACCCAACAAGCTCTATGGCACCGGACTTTCTAATCAGACTGGGTCATGTTTTATTGTAAAGATCCAAGACAAACATACAAGCAACCAGATCCTCCACTCAGGATAGAGTTTCTAATCATGCACTATAAATTATTCAGCCGAGAAAAATCTGCCCTCCCCGAATGTTTATTGATGCAGGACGGACAGTGTCAGACTGGTGACATGGATATGGATGCTGCCATCAGAGTTCGGAAGGAGCCACAGGGTGAAGGCGGGGGGTTGGCCCAGGTCAGAAAGCCAAGGATGGATACCCAGCGCATCAGATGAGAGCTCGAACCTCAGACCCGGAGATAATCGATTGACTTTGAGGATGCAGAGGAGCAGAGACATAAGAGCCGACAACAGAATGAGACAGAGAAATTAAATGTAGTAAATGCGGAAGATAAAACATGGCAGGTCGATCAACAAAGTTACAGGAACAAAAAAAAAGATAAGAATAGGCATTATGCTGCTAGAGGTCTTCTATTTATTCAATGCAGCTAATAGAGGAGAGACCTTTACATTAAAGCAGCAGACATTCATTAATACTATGATGGACACATTACATTGAGACAAACAAAGCTTAAAGACATGCCTATTCTGACAAGTCACATCCACCAGAGTGTAACGCTGCCCCTCTGAGCACCGACGACTTCAAATGATGTTTTCTTTATGCGTATTAAATTCACATCGAGAAATATAATATGCCACCACAATCTCAATCTCTCCTTCCATCCCTTTCTCCTCTCCTCTTCATATCTTCCCCATTAGACCAGAGTGGCTGGTGCAGAAATTGGCTAATTTGTATTTGTTAGGGACGTAAACTTCTTTAAATCGTTAATAAAACAACAAGGATGAAAAATCAGACATCAGCTGTAGAGCATGAAGGACAGCATTTTCATATCATGTCATTTCAAAGCCTGGGAGATTGTGTGTGTGTGTGTGTGTGTGTGTGTGTGTGTGTGTGTGTGTGTGTGTGTGTGTGTGTGTGGATGTGTGTGTGTGTGTGTGGGTGGGTGGGGGGGGGGGGGTGCCCTTTAAGTTTGCAAATGGTTTCATGGTGATATTATTCTTATTTGAAATATTTACTTCCCCTTTCTGAATGTTCAGCACTGGCACCAGAGACCACAACCCCCTGGCAGCCATTTCTCAAACATTTCACAAATGAGTTTCATATATCTTAACGGGTTATTGGCTTCATTTCTAAATAATGTTAGATTTTCAATGGAGCCGTTGTTGCGCAATGGCAGATCACTTAGCGGGAAAGCAAAAAAAAAAAAATGAATGAGATTGTTCTTTTTGTTTAAAGTTATTACGCCAGAATCATCACTGTGTATCTGTGAGTGGATGACTGCTTTAATAAATGGAGATTCTCTCCCCAGTGGGAGCTTATTGGAATCATTTAAAAAAAAAAATTACTGCAGCCGTTTCATCTGCTTATCAGCTTGCTAAAGTCTAGCTTCCACCCCTCCTGGAAAAAAAAGTTGTGTTTATGTTGTCCAAGCATGAAAAGGCGTCAGGACACAAGTCACCTGACTAGCGTGGAGTTCAGGTGGTGGGATACTTACAGTTTCTTACATGTAGCAATCACATGATTACCTAAAGACTCTGTTAAGGAATACCAGCATGCATCTACATCCAAACTAATGAAGCTCTTGTTTTTGTGTGTGTACTCTCTCTTCTAAGTGTGACAAGGAGATGAAGAGACAGCTCGACAGGCAGGTGACCCTCGTGTTGCAGCTTTGTGATGTGTGCGTCTCAGCTGAATCCACGTCAGTACTTGAGAGCGTTTTTGTGCATGTTTGCTTCTGTGTATTTGTGCACGTGAATGTGTGTGCGTGGGTGGGGGATTGGGAGGACTTCAGGTCTGTTCAGCCTTCCTCTCTCTCTCTCTGCTTCTGTTAGGCTTTGATTTGAGCATTGTAGGAGCAACGCTACAGCGTGACACCCCTAAGAAAAGACAGGTCCGTTGCCAAGAAATACTGAGTGAACACTGACTGAGTGTTTAATATGGCAGAGGAGGTGACGGTTGAGCAACCATAGGAAGAAAGAAATACGAGCCGCATTGTACTCCTCAACAACAGCTGCACATGCCACTGGAAACGAGGAAAAGCAAAAATAAAGCCAAATCTCTGGGAAAGATTTTGAAATGTGCTTTTTTTATATGTTATACACATATGCTTCTGCAATGTTTTAGTCCTGGTTATATTATTCATTCAGTCCTCATCATGTAAGACAAGCAGGGCGAAATCTGTTCCAACAAAACCTAAATCTTTACATCAAACACACCCGGATCTCCAGACTTGCATCAACTATGAAACAGCTCCACAGTTTCCACAGCACAGAAATAATCACCTCTCAGACCCACATTAAAGAAAACCACTCAGGATTAACAGTTTGTGACGCAGCCAAAGAAATCTACCCAAGGTTCAGGCAATACAATACATAGAACATTCAAGAGAGATTCAAGATCGACCTACTGCGTTTTTTTGTCTATTCGTATTGTTCACTTGTGTTTTCACATTCACATGCTGCCTTCTTCTTCTCCAAGGCCCTCATTGGGTAAAGCCTGAACACAGCAGTGGTTTAAAACCTATTCAGATATTCCCCTTAATTTAAAGCACCAAAATATATAAATAACTCAAATACAAGTGCTGCACTCAAAATCTTGCTTGAGCACAGAGGTAGAGGGAAAAATATACTTAATGTGTCAAAAGACAAGTTTTTTGCTTTAATGTGTCATTATGAAGTAATGGTGATTGCAGTGTGCAATGGCTATAGAATAATGACACCATCAGCGTTTGGACTGGTTCCCTATGAGACTCTCTGTCACTATACAACTTTGTGTGCGATCTCAGGAAAATTAAGGCTGACTTGCGATCCAGTCCGGCTGCCACTGTTTCTATCTGCTTTCATGTCTCCGTTATAGATTAAATGAATGCATGAACAGCTTTGTACACTGTTGGGGAGGCCAATCTACAAAATCAGTTTTTAGGAATTGGTCATATATTTTGTATGTATTGTCAAATACATGCAGTGGAGTTAAAAGTACAATATTTCCCACTAAAATGTAAAGAGGTAGACATAGCATAGAATTCATACTTAACAAAATCTGAGCAAATGTACTGAGTGACTCTCTACCTATGGATCATGACGCCAACAAATTCCTGTCAATATCTAAATTATCACGATATCACTAAGCCTATCTATTATTTAGCCTCTGAGCTCTAATCTGCGGTTTTGCTGCGTTGTTGCTTTATCGGTCAGATGCACAACATCAGCAGACGGGGGAGTTAAAGCATGACATTCCTGTGTGCTGCCTCGTCCTTTAAAGAGATCAGAGCTGGCACCTCTCTCCGCAGACCAGGCCCAGGTCAATCATGCAGTCTGTGCAACAGAGACTGCCTCCATCCCCACAGGAGCACTCTGACCCTCTCATCTAAATATTGCATGAATTACAAGTGCTGGGTTTCCTGTACCGAGTTAACCACCGCTGATAAAGACAGATGTTCCTCTCCTGCACAGGGACCTGCTAAATTTAGCCCCTCCAGATGGCCGTAATCTTTACTCGCTGTACTGTATATGTCAGTGAGTCCGTAGATGGGAAGCTCCCACAACAGGAGGCCTCACGGTGATTCAGGTTAATACAGTCTTGAGACTAATGTAACACAGACTAGCATGATAAAGCATGTACTATTATGTTTGTGACTGTGGGAGCGTTCAGCAGCTCAGCGGACTTTGGTCCATATGGTGTGCCGTGACAGTGGGAGTTGATGTCAAACAATAATCCCACTCTTTCTCCAATCTCTTCTGTCACTCCCCTCTAAGTATACGGCTCAATAAAGATGAAATGCGGTATCAAACATGCCAAACGCTGTCCTGTAATAAAGACTCTGGCATTACCTCAACTTTGAGTTAGTTTGCAGGCCACGACAGAGGACTTACTCAGTCTCTTGTACAGTATCTGCCAGGCTTAAGGTGGGTTGAGAGCCAACAATTATCACCCACTATAAGTCTTGTGGAAATAGTGGCAGAGCGTTTTATAAATACTGACATGTAGGTATCAACAAAGTCCACATGATCAAAACGCTTTACATTTATTGGCCGGGAGCAAGCTGCACATAATGAAGTTTAATCCCCCTGATCTATATCCGTAATTGTGGTGCGTTGCTTCTAATTATGGCTGCAGCATTGATAATCCTGTTAATACCAATCAGATAGGCAGTGGAATCAGAGTTAGGGAGGGCTGGCAAGAAGAGGAAGAAGAGGAGGAGGAGGAGGAGGAGGAAGAGAAACAGAAGAGACTTTAAGGGAAAGCAGCACATTCCGCAACGTACCAAATCATTCAAAAGTAATGAGCACAATTACTAATCTGTCAGCTTTTTAAGGGACTTTGAGACACTATAAGTGAGTCAACCCTGGCTGTAATCTATTGTGTGTTATGTTGGATATATTTCTTTATTAGCCGCATGTGGCTCCACTGATGGCAGCTTGTCGGTCAGTCGACTTGGATGGATCGCCATGAAATTTTGTACAGACATTCAAAAGGATGAGTCCAGCAGATCCCCTGAAGTGTCCTCTAATGCCAATTTGTGATTGTTACATGTCTTTACAAGTAATGGATGAAGTGCTATTGAATTAGGTACAGACATTCATGTTCCCCTGAGGATGAATTTCAACAACTTTGGTGATCCCTTGATTTTTTATTTTTTTTTTTGCATCTCGCACCATCATCAGATCTCAGTTTTAATGTTATTTATAACCAAACACCTTTAAAGTTAATGACATTCACCTAAGCCTCAACTATATTTTGTGTTTAGTGCTAATTAGCGAATGTTAGCATGCTAACCAGGCATTATATGAACATCGCATTATATGTGCTGAACGTCAGCATGATTTCATTGTTGACCTCTGCTGGCTTGAGTATTTCTGCAGGTCTGTGTGGATGAGACACAAAGTCTGTTAGCTTTTTTTTTTCAACTTTCAAATTTTGATGATTTTTTTTTTCTTCACTATTTAGGTTGATTAGAAACAAAGTCAGTACTGTCCCCTCACCCTAAGACTGCCATTTACACACTTCAAATCTATTCACAACCGCCCCCCAATCTCCCCCTGTCCAGCAATAAGATGCTGCAAAAAACTGATTATTTTAAACATGAGGCTGGACGGGATTTGATGGAAAGGTGGTGATAAAAAAAAAAAGGCAACATAGAAAATGGATGAAAGGCATAGAAAACAGATGCAGATCAGCAGTGGAGGCAAATCCCTCCGGTGTCCATCTAAATGAGTCCAAAGGGGACCGAACAAAATGGCCTCCCCTTGCCCATTTACAATTCAAGTAGCCCTGTCACACAGCATGTTATTAAAACTCCTAAATTTTAAGAACTATCCTGCATCGTGTCAATAAGGCTTCATTAAAGCCCTCAAAAAAAGCAATGAAAGACGGGACTGACACGAGAGAAATAACTCAATGAAGAGAGGAAGTGTCTAAAGGAAGAAGTTAACTTTCTCTTATTTTCCCTTTGTTTGCCTGAGGAAGGATGTTAGTGGGAAGAGAGAGGAAAACTCAGGCAATGCTTGAGCTCCTTCATCCTGCTTATTACAGTGCCGCCCCGGCTCTCTGTCCTCAAGCCTTTCTGCGCCTCACTATTTTAACTACACCTGTCATTTGCGGTCCAGTCATTTTACCTCTCTGCTCGGCTTTCTTTCGCCGCTTACAGGGACTGTTAACTGGGCCTGTCTGTCATGCTGGCTGGGGCTGGATCTGGGGCTGAGGCTGGGGTGGGGGCAGATTTAGGCTCGGGTGAATGGTGAGAGTCGGGCAGGCGAGGGCGGGAGTGATTTTGGAAGGGAGGGTTGTAATGAGCTTGCGGCAATGCAGGGCTATAGGAACACTTCCCTCCACTGTGAGGCATCCATCTTAACAGCTGCAGAGACGGAGGAAGAGGAGAGAAGGGAAGGAGAGGGAAAAGATGCAGTGACACAAAACAGATGTGCTGGATTCCATATTTCTCTCTACCTCATCGGCCTTTAAATCTTTTTGGCTGTTTCACTCTCACTCGCTTTCTCCCCATTTCAATCATTTTCTGGCTTCTTCTCGTGTTTCATGTAAAATACTGTGGATTTAGGTAGTACTTTACGTTAATGCATCATGCTGACTGACTGTTGGTGAGTATATATGTCTGTATATTCTCTCTGTATGGAAGAAATCGGGATGCTGGGAGAATAAACTTCACTGTGTACCTGAATTTTAATGGTTCACAAGCACCAGTCGATACAGGCACTAAGTAAAATAAAGAGAACAAGGAGGTTTGGGAATGTATTTCAATTGTAATGACCTGCATCAATTTATTTGGGACCAAAGCTGTTCTCAACATGAGTTGACCACTTTGTGCACTGCTTATGTTTGAGAGTCAGCTATTTTGAGGGTACTCTGTACTTTGAGAGTTTTTAATTACAGGCACTTTAAGGTTCCCCGCTGAGACTTTAATTAATCAACAGAGAATTAGCATGCACAACAAGAAACAGAAGCCTTTTGCAAAATGCAGCAGAGTAAATATAGAATAATACAGCCATCAGCACAAACCCAAGAAACAAAAATCAAATGTTGACTGTTTTTCTTGTGTCTATATATAGTTATGTTAATGATAGGATTTAAGTTTAACAACTATATCTAAACAGTGGGCGGTATGCTGTATGTACACATCACAATCATTTGTTGAGCTTGAGAGGACAACACATACAACCATACACACAAACATACAGTCACATTTACTTCTGGAGCACATTTAAAAACAACGAACGACTGAAGTGCTTTACAAAAATAAGAGGATATGAATAAATGAATAAAGCATAGAATAACTTGATCAAATCATAACATAAATAGCATTACACAAGCAAGAAAAATATAAACTTTCAGCCATGTCTTGATGATTATAACAGAGAGGTTGAAGAAAAGAGGTGGGTCTCACACACACACACACACACACACACACATATATATACATACATACATATGTATATGTAATGCATGAAAAATAAAAAACAAAACTAGAAAAAGGGCTCTTTTGACTCCCATGAAACTAACTTACTCAACAACAGAACACAGCAAGAGAAATGGAGGAGAGAGAGGGCCACTCGTTAGCTTTGAACCTTTCCCTAACACTGAAGAGTGGATAAACAGAGAGCCAAGTGGCGGAGTGCCTGTTTCTTCACTGCCAGCTACAGCACTGGTGTTGCTTTATTATTTCATTAAGTGTAAATCCTGTCAGTGCCATACCACCCCCAGCCTGGTCCAGTCCTGCCACTCCACCCTCAGCAGGTTAAATTATAATTTAATTACCAGGCCTTAGCTGCATAAGCTGCTTGGGAGCACTGGCCCCCCAGAATAATTTGAAAAGATGGTGTCTCTCCTCATCCTCGTGCGCCTGATCCACCAGACCTGAGCCCCCTGGAGGCCCACTTCAATATCCCACCTAATTATCTCCCTCAAATCAGGCACCTATAACAGAGAAATATCAGTAATTAAGTTGGAAAAGAGGAAAAAAAACCTTATTGTTTGAGAATTTTTTATAGGACTTTTTTCTCTTGAAGAGCTGGGTAAGAGCTGTAGGTGTGCCCTAAGGAAATGTTTCTTCAAGCTATTTCTATCACAGACTTAACTGTGTCTGCAGTGCAGCAGTGTTACTTTATCAAGGCCCTCGAACCACACTACACCATCCTGTGACGCTGTTCTTGGAGAGCTGTGTCACAATATGCACAGCGAAGCAAACTGTAATCAATCGGATTTACTGTACTTTTGCACACACTTTGGCCAGAGAGGTATGGTTTAGTTTGAATTAAGCTGCCTTATCTGGGGTTTATACAGTGTAAAGCAGATTATAGATGTATGGATTTTACCTACATATGTAGGTGATTTATTGTATAAAACCAATAGGAGCCTCGTTTTTCTCTTGTTTGTGAAAGTCCTGCTTAATCTAAAAGATACTTTTTCATGTTTCAACGTTTCTTTATGTTGTGTCATTTTAAGATATTTCGCCCCATGATTTAGGTTCTGTAAATAGCTTGATTTCACTCAAACTGGCTCACTCTTGAAGCTCGAACTGCAGTTTTAAAATCCTACAAATACGTTGTTATTAATGATTTGCTTTTATCAGATAATTCGGCAAGATGTTCACAGCTGGCGTGCTGTGTAACTACCACTGAAGCACTGCCTTTTACACTTAAGCAGCAGCACAAAACAAGCAGTCTCCTCACCCCAGTATCACAGACAGACATGGTTTGCTGCATGTATAGTAAAGTGCCATAGAAAAAAAAAAGCTCTGTGAATCTGCGGCGGTGATGTTGTGTCAAACTCTTAGATGCAAGAAAAACAAACCTGTAAATCAGCTATGACAGTCATTGAGAGGGACACTGACAACTATGTTTTATTGTGTTGCAAACACAGAAGAAATATCTTTTCATATGAACTTCCTTTGTCTGCATTTATTTGAATGTAAATACAACTCAGCTAGTACTGGTTTATTATTCCTTGTCAGATGATCTCTCACCAAGAATGAATCATTTATGAGGGGATTTATTTTCAAAGAGAGATAAAATCATAAACTCCAATGGCACAGGTTGTAAAAACACTATAAAATTATTTCTGTCCTGGAATAATGGCGTAATTTTCTTTGCGCTAATTTGGCACCACAAAATTGAGAATTTCATCCAAAAGAAGGCATTATACGAGACTGCTGGGAAATGTAATTTGAAGAAATCAGGGATCTAATACAGTTTATATTACCACTGAAAAGCAGAAAGTACTAATTTACTATTCATACTGCTTTCATAACTTAACTACAGTTTAGTTTAACTCAACCATGTCAGAGCGTAAAGCTCTGTTAAAAACCCTCTCCACATGAAAGGGCCCCTTTTAACACTGATTTTTTTCCTTGTGAGACAAAGATAAGTAAATACAGAGGAGATAATGAATAGACTGGAAAATGAGCGCTGCCGCTCTGCACTGTTCAATCTTGGGGACAATTGCAGCGTTTTGGGAAAAATTGCTTGCAACCCCCCACCCCACCCCACCCCACCC
>JBBMOE010000001.1:14563194-14585570 GCA_037975065.1 Chaetodon trifasciatus
CTCTCTCTCTCTCTCTCTCTCTCTCTCTCTCTCTCTCTCTCTCTCTCTCTCTCTCTCTCTTTTGGTCTCACATGCACAAACAGACACTGCACAAACACCCCCACATTCGATCACACACTCATGGGGAGCACATGTGTACATTGTGTATGTGTGTAGATACAGCAGAGATACACACACACACACACACACACACACACACACACACACACACACACATACACACACTTACTAGAGAGAGAGGACGGATGAAGCTGTAGGGCTGATTCTGCAGGTTTTCCTCTTGGCATCAAGTCCACTCAACTGAGAAGACATTTCCTCATTAGCCAACCTCAGCTTTAGACAGCTGTGGGGCTCAGAGAGTGTTCATGACTGTATATATATGAAGGTGTGCACAGCATGTGTGTGTGTGTGTGTGTGTGTGTGCGTGTGAGAGAGAGAGAGAGAGAGAGAGAGAAAGCAAGGATCATAGCATAGCGTATGTGTTAGTGTGTGTAAAAGAATGGAGGCGAGGAGAGAAGAAAGAGGCCCACTGCTGCTCAGAAGAAGCAGATACCAAAACAATCAAATCATGGTGTAACAGTTTCTGCGGGTACACTACAACAGTGGTGAGAGGTCTGCCAGCTTGACCTGCATCTCTGACCCATCATCTGTATGTTGCTAACCCTGACTGCCAGAGGTGCTGGGATGTGTGTCCCATGCTTTGCAGCCCAGACTAGGCTTAGGTTCCTGGGCCAGTCAGAGAGTCAAGGCCAGGGCCAGAGCTCCAAGAGAGGTGCTATGTGTTTTAGCCTGCCCTGCCCCACCACAGAGCAAGAGAGATGAGGGGATATGTGAGAGATAAATCACTAAGTGCCTCACCTTGGGTCACCGATCACACCAAAGGCCACCGGCAATCTCTATTTGAAGCACTGCATTTGCTGCTTCAGGGCTTTGCTCTCTGGCCTTGCTATAAATCAGCATATACCATCTAACCCCATCGCTCCTTTTTCTCCACATCCCTGTCTTAGAGGTGCAATATTACATGTAAAAACACAATACAAAACCCTGTCTGTTTGTGGAACATTGTAAAAGGCAAGGCAGTGTAGTGCAGTTGACTGGTTTTACTCTGTATAAAAGCTGGAAGGTTCAGAAAAGGTTTTCAATTAATTAATTAAAACATTTATTTCAAAAATTTGAAATGCATTTAAAAATTAAGCCTGAGCACAGGAAGCATATGTAGACAGTGAGTGTCCTAAAACTCAGACAACCGTGTAGGTGCATTACAGTTTCCCTTGACTACAGCCATAAATAGGTAAACCAGGAACTCTAACAAAATTGACTGTATGCCCATGGCGCTGAGTTCAGTGCCGACAAAGATGAACAAAAAGAGTTAAAGTTTAAAATATAGCAGTGACACTGCTGTTCCATGTGATGAAAGCACTAATCCCGTGATGGTTGACACCAAAATTGCACTGTGTCACTTGATTACTTCTGACGCACAGTGAAGTTCACGGCGATTCACCACAATACCAAGTAGACATGGACAAGAAAGAAGCCTGCACACGGCTGACACAAGTTCCACTTAGCCAAAAATAGAGCCCACAATGTCAACATTTGCTACAGCTGCACTGTCAATGAAAAGAATCATGTGCAGCCAAACATGGATTGCAAACCCACCTTTCTTGGTGAGAAAATAGTGTAAATAATGGTTTCCTCTTTCCTATTTCCCCTTTGTTTCATTTTTGACAACCAGACGTAGGTTTTAGAGGAGGCATGATGCCAGCACTCCTGTCACTTTCTTTTTGCCCTTCTTCCTGCTGTATAATTTTCTACTTTTAATATGACAGAGTCACTTCCCCGTGAAAAGTCATTTAGAGAGAGACAATGCAGGCTGGATTTAATGATTTTCTGTATTTCTAAATGTGTGTTCCAGCTGTTGGATATTTTGGTCATAGTGACACTGGATAAATTCTGTGCAAATTTTAAAAAGACAATCTGCCACACCTTTAACCCCTATCTGACCCTTTTAGAATTTATCATATCCAAACTGTGATGTTTGTGAATTATTTTTTGACAGACCATAAGCAATGCAAAAAACACATCTAACTCAATTACATAACCTAAAGGCCTAATTTAAGCTAGTTTGGTTGATTTAACATGACACTAGCTAGGGGAAAAAATGAATAAATGAAAGTCAACTGGCTAAAACCAGTTTCCTGTAACTAAAGGCAAATTCTCTTTCACAGAGGTCTTACAAAACACGTAAAAAACCCCATTTACTGAAACATTTCTGTTAAGAATTTGAATGCTGCAGACAGCTCATTTCGACAGTTCTGAAACCTCACACAAAATCAAAATTAAGCACACCTAAAGCCCAAGTCTGAATATGATTAGCTTTCACTATGCAACTCCTTGACTTATCTGAAGAACTATGTGTGACTTAAGTCAGCGAACTCTCAATTGCAGCCTTAGAGACTGTCTTTATTGTGAAAAGGTGTGCTATAAAAGAGGAGAAATCCTACTTAGGGAGCTGGCTGCCTGGAAACTGTCTTTGTCCCCAGCCTGTCCAAAAGACAGTCTGTCAAGCTTGTACTGCCTTGAGTGTGACTGTTCTCCTTCTTTTCCCTTCGCTCCTTTTCTCCTCAGGTGTCATAATGGCAGCAGGCCAGGCCTTGATGGAGGTGAGATGGGAGTAATAAAGAGTGATCCACAGGGAGCAATGCGTGGGTGTCACATGTATGCCATTGCCGTATCACTATGGAACAGCAGGCCTCAGTGCTGCAGGAGAATGCTTTTACACTGAAGGAATGCTGCAGGTGATACATACAATTACATGACATCTAGAACCCAGACAGGCTGACACCCACAGACTGCAGCCATGTTTGTATGTGTGCTCACGTGTGTGGGTATATGTGCAGGGTTTTGTGTGTAAGTGCAGGCTAACAAGTGAAAAACAACAGAGTATTAAATGAAAAGGGAACATGCAAGTGTAAAAAAAAAAAAGTGAAAGAATGAGGGTCCAGATAAATTTCCCACAAAAATGAACATCCTATTAGGACTGGAAAATCAGTCGTCTCACTCTCAAAAGGATCTGCATCAGCCATTCAGGATGAATCCTAATAATAATCAGAACACTTGAGGAATAAAGAATTTTAAGGAGGAAAAAAATACGGTGGCACAGTTTGGCTTCAAATATGCTCATGATTGAAGAAAAAAGGATACGGCTGAGGAAGTGTCAGAGAGAGAGAGAGGAGTAAGTAAGTAAGAGTAATTTTACTTCTTCTATTAACCTGACGTGATTACAATAGCCTGATGGGCTGCCTTATTTCATGGAATATTAAATCCAAATGCGGCTCAAAGGAAGGACAGTGCTGAAGAGGGGGAAGGGATACTTTATCCTCTCACTGAAGCCTCAACAAGCCTCTACTGGCCAGCAGCCCTTCTCTGCTGGAGCAAACAAACAGTCTATAGTTACATCCAGAGTGTGTTTGTGACAGCATAGCTTCTGCACAGTGTGTGTGTAGCCCTACATTATAAATGCATATGACTATTATTTCAAATACCCACTCTGGGGGAACTAAAAGAGCTCAAGAACGTGGTTACATATAAAAACATGAAGTCACATCTCTAATTGTGTCCATAAAAACGGAAAGCACATAAAAGAAAATTACATCAAAAATTAATAAAGCACATCCTTTGATTTTTTTCAAAACTTTAAAATGATCATCTTTAAAATAACATTTTATAGCAACACCTTTGATTTGAATGCAACAGCAGTCGTACTAATTGTGCAAATGGAAGACTATTTTAGTCATTTATCATTAACACAGTGTAAGAAATATAATAAGTATAAGTACATTTCAGGATTTTTCAATTCATCCACAACAGGCCGGTGTTGTCAATTGTAGGATTTCAGACAGGCAATTGATTTTCAGGCATAAGGTCAATGTTTATGGAAGGGTGGTTCCACGCTGCAATGAAAACAGTTGTTCCACTTCCACTTCCACAACTACAGGAAAGCATGCGATCAACACAGATTTCATGGCCAACGATTTTTTACCTTGTTACCATAGTATTTAGTGCAGCACACCTCACCTTTTTCCACATGTAGCAGCTCAGCTAGCGCCTGGCTTCATCTCTGTTGCTCTGTAGCACCTAAACATCGCCACGTCTACATTACATAACATCACAGTGCAGGTGGCATGTTCTACTGTACGTCTGTCTGCTAACACATGCTGTATTTGGCAGCTAGAAATATCCTTATCAAAACATAACAATAAATATCTCCAAAGTCACATACAGACAGAAAAGACACCATATGAGTTGAATATACTCTTTTCAATTTTCCTACAGTTGTAATGGCAGAGTGATAATGATTGTTCTATGCAAGCATCAACCTAATAACCTAAGCAACTGTACAACTGAGAGTGCAGACAATACAGCAGCGCTTTTAAAACTCACTGAAGCATTTAAAGATGCAAGAAGTAATGTGTGCTTGAATTGTTCAGGCCGTGTAAATGGACTACATCCATATGCAGCAGATTAAAAGTTTACCACAGACCTTACAATTTGAAAACAACAATAATAATGTGATTATTTGCTGATATCAGGTGTGTCAGAGTAAAGCTTTAAAATGTCTTTAAGCATGAAGGAGAGTGTGTATGAAAAGTATGTAAGATGTGCATTTAAGTAAGGATGTCTCACCAAACACTTTTATGCCTGAGAGGAGAATGCTGCCTCCACTTGGCCGTATCTAATGCATAGCAGGCCTTTCCTGTCGCACACACTTGCACAAGCACACATTATACTGTACATACTGTTTTACCAGCTGCAGGCATGTATTAAAGGAAGTCTAAAGCCTTCAACTTCTTCATGTCCAGATTTAAAGATTGATGACGATGCCATATCTGAGTGATATTTGTAGAAGTTTGTTTTTATTGTTTTATTTTCCAAACCTTCTCTTTCCTTTCAATTCCTTGTCTACAGACAAGGTTTGGGACAACTAAAGCAAAGGAGCAACTAAAGACTGGGAAAGTTGTGGAATGTTCCAAAAACACCTGTTTGGAACATTCCACAGGTAAACAGGTTCATTGGTCACAGGTGATAGTATCATGACTGGGTATGAAAGGGTCATCCTGGAAAGGCTCAGTCATTCACAAGTGAGGATGGAGCGAGGTTCACCACTTTGTGAACACATGATGGTACAAAGGATGTTACTACATGCCCTCAAACCAGTGCAGGTAAACACAGTTCACCTGCAAATGATTGCCTTTTGTTTTTATTTATGTTTTACACAGCATATCAACTTTTTTATAATCAGGGCTGCTCAGGTAAGTGAGGACTCATGATGTCACTAGTAGCACTATGTTTGCATGGACCTACTATATACAGGAAGTGGAAGAAGAAGAACAGAGAGAGAGAAAAAAGACACAGCCAATTTGCATTACACTCAACAGCTTACTTTAAAGAATCCCTTCTATCTCTTGGAAAAGCTGGACATGTGTTGCCTCATTTCACAAACGTACCTCAGACACTTTGTCCACAGTTTTATAACACTTCATCAATGAGGAAAAACACAGCTGCACTGTAGTGCTGAGGGGAAATTAAGTTAGAAGGCAAACTCATCATTAGTCTTCCACTGAAATCAGATGAGAGTGAGTGTTCAAGCATCGTTATCCAGACTGGGCTTTTATGAGCAAACACCGTGCCTTCATATGGGATGCATAATAAGCACCTCTACCCTCTGGGAGAGTGCAGCCATCAATGCAGCTGTGCTGTGTTGTGATAAACCTCTTCTATCAGCGTGTATCTGTACAATCGGCTCTCTGGGTGTAATAACCGAATAGGACACCACTTCACCTGCATCAGAAGAAAACCCTCAAGAGCAATAATGAAAAAAACATGTTAAAGTGTTCCAGCTTTGTAATTACACACAATCCATATTATGGCAATTTTTTTATGAAAATGTCACAGCAATTGCATTTAATACAGTGGTAAAGACATGGGGGGGATTACTCACCAAAGACACATGAAGATATACTGTACAAATCAGAAGATCTCGCATTCCCAAGTGCACTAGTAAGATGGCAGGACTGCACAGAGGAGCAGTGAGCACACTGCACCCTTTAACTGAAAGATCTTAATTCAGTACGCGGTGTCAGGCAGCATATAGGTAAATTTAGTGTGTTTGATCAGCATACTGCATCCCTACCAGCTCTGATGGTGCAGTTCTGTTACTGACTCAAAAGGTGACTTGTCTGTGAAAGGGGCAAGCAAAAGAACATTTCTCTTGGAGTACATCGTTGTGACAGTAGTAACACTAGTGACACAAAATGGCAAGAGATAACTCTTAAAGTTGGAAAATGTAAGAAGTGGCCACCTGTCGCGTTCATACTCCAAACAAATAGGGGGCAGCATATCACCAGAGTAACTGCTAACTGTCGCTAACTGAAGCTGCTATTAGCAGGGTTAGCTATACAGTTAGCTGTGCAGCCAGCGGTCCTGTTAGCTAACTCTAGTCTGCCTGGACTGGGAGCTTGTTTTGGACTTTGGACTGCCAGGAGGAGGATGTTTTCAGGGCCATGGTGGGGGTAGATCCAGCAGAGAATGCTGGTGGTGAGCCTCACAGGATGAGTGCGCACCAGAACTGGTGCCAGGCTAGCACAGCACTGGGCTCAGCAGCCTCCAAGTGAATATGGTGGGACAGGGGCGAAGCCTCGAAGACCAATGGAAGCCAGTTTGAGGAGAGAAAATACAGTACCAAGGTGACTTACAGGGGATCCAACCAGAACACTGACCTCTGGGACAACAAAGACACAGCAGGTTTAGGCAGGTAAAGGGGAGGCATGAAGCAGAAGAGGAGTGAGAGGGAGGTCAGGTGTCGGTCAGTGTCCGCCTCCAGTGGCCTGAGCTATACTATTAGACCATCGTTTCTTGATGTTCAAAGTAGTATTACGAGATAGGATAGGATGGGACTAGCTGCTTGGCATGCTAAATTAAGTAGATATCTCTGCAACACAATACACAGACATCTTTGTCCTTACACAGCAAATGTACAGTGACAAATGTGCCAGATTTACCAGTCAAACTTGGTCATAGCTTTTTAAACAGTGGGTTGCTGATTTCAGATAGAGGGAACCAAAAGCTTATTCTCATTTTGACAATTGGAGCAAACAAACAAGCAGATTTTAACAGCTGTAGATAGCTAGCTAAGGAAGATACCGTTAGCTCCATGAGGTGGTTTAAAACTCTGTGTTTGGTTTACTTCTTAATGTTTTTAGTTCACTCATTTCACAATAAGAACTTTGCGAAAGCGGCCTTAAATGCACTTGATGGTTTCATACATGGGATTAAGAAGTCAGCATCCTCATCCTGAAGTGTGGAGATAGTTAGTCCCACCATTAAGATTAGACTCCTATTTAGTTCTAAAACAACCCTATTTGACTGCTTAGTTTACATACTTAAACAAGCAAGACAGAGTTTAGATTCAGGCTTCATTGTATTTTCAAAAGCTATCGCACATTACAAGTTTAGCTTGGGTAGTGGGAGTGTAAATCAAATCAACTAAAGCAAATCAAGAGCAGAAAGGATTCACTAAATGTTCCCTAAACTCTGACACTGGAGCATCCAGGACCAGCTCCATCACAGGAGGGAAATATCATGGAGTAGAATATAAAGTCTTTATCCTGTAAGCCTACAAAATGATGTAATTAGCTAATGAGGTACTCCTTGTACCATTGAAGTAACAATGAAGTAACATTTAATCCTATTTAATTTACACTTTGACTCTCATAAGTGTAGTTCTCAATTTGAATACAGGTTTCTTCCACCTTGAATGCCTTAATCAATAATGACGGACAATGTGAACACGTCCCCAGTTCCACGGTGACCGGCCCTGGTGCTCCAGAGAGACAGACAGATGGAGTTAGTGAGTGGGATGGGGATGAGAAGAAAACTGATTGACCTAAACCCAGCCAGCTTTCACCTTCTGCTGCACATTTTTTTTCTGCTTCTCCATTTTACCCTTCAAATGCCCCAATCTTTCATACAGCAGCACACTAAAATTAACTTTCCATTTTCACAACAATACAGTTTGGACTGGATGTTAGCGAGGAGACCGTGACAAGCCTAACCTGCTCTATATGAGTCTTGAATTGGCCACTGTCACACGTGCACATGTTTAATATTCTATCCACTGTCTTTACTGTCCAAACACTAACAGAACTGCCACATGAGCAAATTTATGCACCTGAATTTACACAAATTCACTCAGTTTTCCAGCCCATAGAGCAACTTGAAGGAAAGCCTAAATCTAATCTCCAGCTTTGAAATGAACACGCGGTTTTGTTTTGGTGTGATGTAAGGAGGAAAGCAGAGGGCGGAGAGAAACACCACATACAGGGTGTTTACAAATCTCTCCGGGCTCACCACATGTGATTACAGTCTGATGTTTAACAGACCAATTAAGGTTTTTATGGAACGTGGGGCCTTTGCTGCAGGAGGGCTGGCAGAGAGCTCCACTAGTCTCTCTGTGTTAGTGGGTTTGGCACTTAAACACTTTAAT
The DNA here is from genome assembly GCA_037975065.1 of Chaetodon trifasciatus. NCBI lineage: Eukaryota > Metazoa > Chordata > Actinopteri > Chaetodontiformes > Chaetodontidae > Chaetodon > Chaetodon trifasciatus. The sequence continues at coordinate 14,571,737 of JBBMOE010000001.1, forward strand.
TCTAAACTCAATTGTGTCATCATAACCACATCCCTGATAGGCTTCAAAGAAATCAAGGTAGATCTGTTGAAGGGAACACAACCATCTAAAAGGCAGAGGACACTGCAAGCAGATTTAAGTGTACCACAGAGGAGCCTTTATAGTTGCATGATCGGTAAACTTCAGAGATGCTCTTTGTAGAGCTATAAAATCGAGAATAAAGGCTCCTAAAGTACTTAGTGTACCAGTGTAGCCTACAATGTGCAGTGCTGTGTTTCAGAGGGTGGAAAAGGCCACCCTCAACAGCCACCAGTGGAGAGGATCCCTCCTACGTTAAGAACACAGACCTCCAGTCTGCATCTCACCATTGGTAGGCCTAATCCCCTTGGTAGATGCCTGAAACATGTTGTTATTACACAGGACCCCCAGAGGGGACGGGGTGGCTCTGACAGCCACATCGGCAAGCTGGCTCAGCCTGGGCTTTCAGCCGAGTACATAATGGCTGTCTCTAATGGCTTCACTTCATTATATCATTACTAAAGAATCTTAAGCACTTTTTAATAATCAAAGTGTTTTTGCATGTCCAGTTCCACTTCTAACATTTTAATGTAATTTTACTCTGCACAAGTGTTATCTTGAACATACATGGTGTGCCTGGCATTGAGACTTTGGGGTGGACCAATATCTTCTGTGAGGGAATATGCAATTTTATATCACGGTAACAGCAATATCACAATACAGCAATTATTCTGGAAATTCAATTAAGAAACAGTAAAATAATCATACTGTACCATAACTCAACAATTTGATTATCTTCTTCTTTTATTTGGAACATCCATACAAACAAAAATAACTGCCTCACATGAGACAACACTTGAGCTAAAAACAAAAGACTCAAAGCAATAAGACATTCTGTCGAAACAGAAGCTTTAAGGTTCCAAATGAAAACAGATATGCAACAGAGGTTCATTATCACCACCAATTCCATTCCTTTCAACGTGGGCCTTCTAGAAATTACTTTAATACACTAATCATTTGAAGCAGCAAATGTGTTTTCAGAGAAACAACGCCACCTGAAATACATTTTTTATCAACATAATGAGGGAATGTTTTTAATGAATGTATTGTAGTTGTTTTTCCTACAGTATTTGCATGAACAGTACAATATCCACTCATAGCAGCTGAAGTATGTTTAAACTTATTTATGGTAATGTTTAGGCACTAACAGCACTTGGTTAAAGGGGGGTACATCGTTGTAACGAGGAATAACACGAGTGCAAGAGGTAACTCTTAAAGGTGCAATATGTAAGAATTGGCAACATGCCGATTTCCTACTTCAAACAAATAGGGCAAAGCATATCACAGAAAAAATGGTAACTGCTGTTAATTGTAGCTGAGGCAGGGAATACTGGTGCAAAGCATCACCGGAATGGGCACCAGAACCGGAGCTGGGCGAGTGGGCTACAGAATCGGGCTCAGCAGCCTCTCAGCAACCACAGCCAGGCCAGGACCAAACACAACCTGATGGAGGGGGCAAGTTTAACGACAGGGAAAACTACAGCACTACAGCAGGTCTGATCAGGACCCTGACTCTGCGGCTGATTAAGACATGGCAAGTTCAGGTGGGAGGTCAGGCATAAGTCGGTCAGTGCCCGTTTTCGGACTATCACCTCTGGAGGTACAAAGTAGTATTATGAGAGAGGATGGGCGGGGGCTAGCTGATTAGCATGCTAACTTCAATAGATAACTTTTTAATACACAGACGTCTTTGACATAACGTCAAATCTGTTATCTATTCACATTCTGTTAATAATTTTTGTTAATTTCTAAGTGTTTTAAAATAAAATTATTAAATGTTGCACCTTTAAGAAATAACTCCACTATTTTTCAAGTTTAAGATAAACTTAAAGTGCTTTTGTTTCTTAAACCCAGTCACACGTGGGGCTCATGCTTGTGCGTTATTTATAGGGTTGTTTTTTCCTTACGATTCCAGTTAGCAGAACTCTGTTATGTTTTCACAGTTATCTATTACTGGATCATTTGTGCTTTTTCTACGTATTTACAAGGGTGCTGTTTGATGTGATTTATTAATTGAAGTTATATTTAAAACAATATGTCATTTAAAAATATGTACCACATAATTCTCTGCGTGGGCTGTCATGCCATACCCTTTAAAACACACCAGGAAAAGGCCAAACAAATATAATTCTACAGCAATGCTGGTAGCCAGTCTAGTCATTTTGTTTAAATACCACTATAGGTGTGATCGGGAAAGATTTATGCTTTGAAGATTCTGCGCTGTAAAATATTCTTCCTGACATTTATAAACGACGGCATTTATATGAGCTCAGCCCAAACTTGAGGCTTGGAGAACTATAAGTAAATAAGAATGTGTGTGTGTGAGTGCGTGTGTGTGTGTGTGTGTGTGTGTGTGCGGACTTGCTGCACAATGATAAAGCAGGTGGGCACGCTGTTTGCACTAGGGGCAAGCGGCAGGTGAAGACAGTGTATGCTGTTTAGCAGAGCTGGTCTCTTTCTCTGTGTTTGCACTTGCAAGGTGAGAAGTGTGGTTGTGTTCCATCTCCTCTCTCTGCTCCTCTGCACTATGGCCCGTTATCAGCCCAGATCATGTAGGGAGATACACCTGTGTGTGTGTGTGTGTGTGTGTGTGTGTGTGTGTGTGTGTGTGTTGTTTTAGGTTTAACTGCAGTCTGGATTTTCAGAAGACCTGAGGTACTCATGCAACAGATCACAGTACCCTAACACTGCTGTTTTAACACTTTCTAACCTATCACACCTCTCCTCTCAAAGGCCAGCTGTCCAGAACAATTCACCCTCTAAAATCTCTCCACAACACAAGGGAAAGATTGAAATCTAATGCAGCTACAGTGAATTTTGCATCTATTGAGAAAGTTGCTGATCTAATTGTGCAAAAAACCCGCTAAACCTGTTTCTTGGTTCTTGACAAATTCATATTCAGTGACAGTTCTGATCATTTTCCCTTTCTATTTAAATGTGTCGAGAGCATTTCCCATAATGAAAACTGATGATTAAAATAAATGTGGGTCTATTTTTCTGTATGAAAACAGACCTTGATCTTTCCCTGACTATAACCAAAGTGCTTTGTTAGCCAGTGCCTAAACATAACCATAAAAAGGTTGAATAATGCTGTCGTCACTATGGGTGGATAGTGTATTGCAAGAATATTATTATTGTTACTTCATTATTCCGGCAGAAAACAAATAAAATACGTTGTCTGTGAACATTTTACTGTTGTTTTCAGTATCAACATTTTTGCATCTTGCTAGGTACATTGATCAACGGGTAAAGTCCCACTAGTGACCATACTGCCTGCAGATTTCAAAACCACCAGTTTATTGAAAAACTACATATATGTGATAAAAATGTGTAGTAGGTTTGTGAATTCTCTGCTACTCTGCAGATTTTGTCCAGAGCAATTGTCTTAACATTTCTATCAAAATTTAATTTCTAATAAAATTTTATGTTTGCAGTCATCATACAATGCAGATAATTCAATAAAGGTTTGGCAGTCGTGTTCCAGGCAGAACAGAAAATTTGGCCTCAGCCACAGATGGTCTGGGCTTAGCCCCAGACCTTGTCAACTCCTAGAAACGTCCCTATCTTAAATTCTTTGCATGTTATGCCTCTATGTGTCTACCAATTTTTCTATCAAATTATCAAAAATTGTCCTGGCTTCCACCACACTGAGGTTTATATTGGCAGGCTACATTCTAGTTTTTTTTCTCTTTGACTCTGCAGCTGGCTGCTGGTTCTGCATACCTGACTGGAGTACAGTACATTATCAGCAGGCCCTTAAAGCTAAGGGCTCCGGCTGGTAAGCCTCACTCATTGTGTCTCTCCTAATACCAAGAGTAATACATAATAATACACATATTACATACTAAAAGCGTGTTCCTCTTGAGAACTCGCGTTATTTTATAACATTATTACAGCACCTGCAAAGCAACTGTTCAGGGGGCAAGATTTTTTTATCCTCTTTTTTTTAGGACTAAGTATTGATAACAATGCTAATATCTGATGTCAGAGAGGATCACGCTTTCTTCGATACCTTACATTTTTTTCAAAGTTGAACCAGGGAGTCAGTCTGTCAACACACAGTTTGTGTATAATTTCACTGTTGGCCTTAACATTTCTTTCAACAAATATATACTCCTCACATGTACTTAATCTTAAAAAAGGACGGCAGTCACCTGATCATCAATAGGGTGACATGCGTTATCTCACTGCCTTTAATCTACACCTGAAGTGACAGGTCCACATGAAGAGCAACTGTATGAGCTTAAAGTCTTCATGTTCATCTTCCCAGCATCACACCAATGTGAAGGAAAATAAATGGCTCTGAATACACTGGCCACCAAGACAAGGATATCCATTTGAATGAATATTTGCCTATTTCCAGGCAAGGACATCAGTTCACTCAAGTGTTCTATTTTTTTCTGAACAAGGACATCCGTTTTACCAAACCGTCACCTGTTTCCAGAACTTAATAAAGAGCAGGCATGAAAGTGTGGCAAAGCCCCCTGCTACACTGGATACGACAATAGGCCTGGTCTGCCAGGGTGCAAAATGCAACAACCTCTGCTCCCAAATTAGACCTACCACTGAGCCCACTGACAATGGGATGCTGAGATGCAATTATCATAAAAGCTACCACCACCTCTCTATGTACACCCCACACACCCCTGACCTCCACCTTTCCAAAGAATCCTCACCTCGTTTTTCTTCTACCATGTTCCTTGAATAGTTCCATTGTGTGCTGCACTTTTGGAGCTCCGTAGGGAGCGGGGATCCCCGAATTTAAATATATTTGATGAAACTGAAAGCGAGTGAGTGTGGGTGCATGTGTCTATGTGTGTTTATGTGTAATGAGAGCATGCATTTCCCTTTATCCTGCAGATGCCCATGTGTGACATAGTTGTCAGCCAAGTCAAGACGCCCAGGTCCGTTTAAGACAAAATCCTGCTGGGCTGAGACCTCTCTGATTTAGCATGTTTCTCTCCCCTTGTAGCCCTCCATCTCTCTTTCTCTCTCATTATCTTTTTCATTCTCGTCTGATTCTGTCATCCCTTGATCTGTTGGATGCTGCAGTTGCACTCAAGGTTGTGCTGGAAAAGGGGAAGATAATAGGAAGCAAAGTGAAAACGTTGGTGGGAGCATAAAGGTGTTGACGTGAGGGAGAAAGAAAACACCACTCAGAAGTAACCTTTAAGCAACATGGTCATTAACACCTCCATTACAAACCATTCTGTATGAGCAGCTCTATTAGTCATTCAGAGCCCACGCTTCTCCTCAGGACAGCCATACATTTTTTTGAACAAGACAGCAGGATAGTAGAAAAGACCTTTTTGTTTTCTTTAAAGAACGATCTGTCATCATCATCACTACCACCAGCTGGTAAGGCTCCTGCATTAAACTGATCTGCTTGAATACATTTACAGAACAGACTGTGAGCTGCTACGATGTGGCGGGTCAAAACTGAACAGGTATCCTCAAAAGACGAATGAATTTCTAACATGCAACAACAACAGTCTCCACTGCCGGTCATATGATGCATTCAAAAATGTTGCAAAAATGTTCCCTTATGAAAGCATCTGTCCCTGTTTTAAATAAATCATCACCTGTAAATCTGTTTAGGTATAAATAACAATGTTCAGTCTTAAAATATGACAAATTCTACTGATTACTTCTGACTATTTACTTATTCACACTTATTCCAAAAAAGTGGAAACACAAAGGTTGTTTCAAAGTACTTGTTATCCAAAGCATTTTAATCTGGGCACAAGTAGCTCCTGTTTCTTCATGCAGTTAAACTCTGCTTTTCTAATGATCAGCTAAAATCTTTAACCCCATTTCTGTTTAAGTTACGGCATAATTTCAAATTTTCAGTGTTTCATACGCAGTTTTAACGAAGAACACTTTTTCCACGCTGATCGAAGCTTAGATGGTTTGGGTGAAAAGTATTTAAATTGGATACACTTTTTTTTCTATGCATGGCCACTTGAAATTCACCTTTTAACTGTACTTCAAATAATACAGCTGTTTCATAATTCAAATGGAAAATCAAAAAGACAAGGAGTCATTAACACCTTTACCAGGTGTAATGAAAAAAGTGATTTGTTAGAGGTCTGAAAATAGGTCCTCTTTCCCTTCCTATAATTATAGCTTGGAAACATATTATCTTACAGGTATGGCTTCAAACGTGTCTTCCACACAGTGCTAACAAGACGCACTGAAACTCCAAATGAGCGGGCAGAAGCCTTAATTACATAGGTGCATATATTACTACGTATCAACCTTTGCTGCTCCAATATTAATTATACTGTACAGACATTTTCTTCCACCTGTTTTCTTCAGGCTTAGCCCATTACAAAGTTAACTTTCTCTCACTTCCATTCGAGCCATGTATAGCACATGTCTAATTCCTCCAATTATGGCGTAAATACCAGACGATGCAGAGTATAAATAAACCTGCATGTCAAATAACATGTAGTCACAGGCTGCATTGGATGAAAAATAATGACAAAACAACGCAAATGCGTTTGCCTGAGAAGTGAACATTTGCGGGAGGAGATGTATAACAATGAAAACGACGTAACACTTTAACAACATGGTTACATAGGAATTTAGCATGAGAATTTAAAAGGTGCTCCCAAATGTACATCTCTTCGTGGGCTACATTCCCCAGCCCCCAATGAGGCAAAAATATGACACTGATACCACTGAAGAAGAAGCCAACTATATGTACCAAACCAAAACTACTTTCTGAGTAACACGGTAAAGACTATGTTTTACATTTGTAGTAGCACAAATAAATTTCGACTAATGTTAACTTAAATGTGCTAAATATACATTAGTAACATTACCATGTACTCCTTTAAAACTCCAAACCAACCATTAAACATACTTCAGCAAAGCAACGTGAGCAAATATTGATGTCAAATTCACTCTTGTTCCTCTTTTATATATATTTCATCTGGATGTAATCAACCCCAAGCAAATAACACATTTTGTTTATGAACAAGCCAGCACTTCAAAAGAATATGTGACTTTTATAAAGTATAAGAAAAACTGGGTTGTGCAAATCCAAACACAAACAAGGACCACACAAATCCAATGTACATCACACCTAAATATCTTGAGCAAATATGAGCAAAGTCAATTTCAGCCGGGGTCGTGCATGGTGATGCTCTCTCTGATATTGTAGTGGTCACGGTCTGTGTGTATGTGCTGTGGACGTGAGTGGATCCAGCCAGGGGAGTTAGTGCAGGGGTGGAGTTGGGATGGGGGGGCTGCTGGATGGGCCGAGGGTTTCTTTGAAGTCTGGATTCCAATTAAACCCCTGACTGAGTTCTAAGCGCAGAAGAAAAATGACTGAGGTACATGACATGGCCAGGTCCCCTCATCCAGCCAAGCCTTTCCATTTTGGCCCCTTTGTCTCCCTGCAGCTCCTAATATTTATGATCGCCCCTCCTGACATAACCCCCACATCAGGCCTACCACCAGTCCTCAGCACCACCCCAATAGGACAAAAAAAAAAAAAAAAAAAAACTGGACGGGACTTTAAAACAAGGCTGGCAGAGTGGAGAGCCAGAGTCAGACCCTGAGGTTTCACTGCTCATTGCAACACAGTGAATATTTGAGAAACATCCACACAGAGAGGGAGTAAGATGAGGTCAAAGAGGAAGCGCAAGCAGAAGAGGCAGAAGACAAAGAAGAAGACAAGGACGGAGACAAAGAGATGACCATTAAGGATTAAATACTGGTGAGGCAAATAGAAAACAAAAGACTCTCATACTCTGTGCTGCACTGACTCCTTTCTCTTCGTTGCTGTTAACACATTCTAGTAAGCACTTGCTTCCATTTACCCAACAGGAAAAAAATGGAAGAAGGAATCCAAAAATGAACAGATCAAACACAGTTAACACTAACCTGCGTATCAGAAGTAGACCAGCCTATTAGAAGACACATTTATATGTCAATAACAAAAGAAATTCTTTGTCAAAAAGACAGCGTGCTTATTCTGCTGCTACAAGAAAGATGTAGCCATGGCACTATTGTGAGCTCATTCTGCTTTTGATAAGAATTTCCTAGAAAACACACACAACTAGCACATTTGATGAAACATTATCATTTTACTTGACAAAGCAATACAACAGAAGTAATTTGGATCTCAGCAGCCGGCCCATCACAGTGAAAAGAGATGTATGGAATGGGATTCTACCACGATTCCAATTTACCTTAGACAACACCACGATACACCTTTACAAAACCCAGCATCTGGCTGCTACTCCTCACAGTTTTGTTTTCTCTTGAAAAAGTGATGGTAAAAACAGTGAAGGTGCACCTTAGCTGGGGGACATGCTTTTGTTGAAAGCGAATGGAGAGAAATGGTTGATTTCAGAGGTATCAGTCCTGCAAGGCAACCGCAGGCAATTCATACAGTACCTGACACTATGCCTAAAACACACTGCAGTTCTCTGTTTTTATTTCTGCACCTTTCGCACATGAATTCCATTCACTCAAGCACTCTGAACAACACACAGCAGATAACAATACACACTCCATAATTCATTCAGCATTGAATTTCATTTCCTTTCTTCCTTTTTTTTTTTTAATACACACACTGCACACACCTTCACTCCGTACCACACAGACATACAAAGTGCAAAAGTGCACGCATGTATTGTTTCCCTTCGAACTGAGAAGTCAAACATATAACAACTCAAATAGACACACTAAACACACAAACATGCTCTGGAATAAAATATTGAAAAGTGTCACAGACACCTGGTCAAATGCTCATATGATTCCCAAAGGAACTACCCTGAATAAACTGCTTCCTGCGGGAGAGGAAAAAAAATGGAGGCAGCAGGGTTTGAGCAGAAAGAAGTGGTTTATATGATGTCTGTTCCTCGCAGAAATGGAGCTGGAGATGGGACGAAGCAGGAAGGGGTTAAGACTGGGAGCCAGCAACCTTTTATCACACTGGAGGGAGACAGGGAGCTGAGAGGCACAGAATGGTAAATATTTCAAGATGATAGGTGACATAAACAAAAGGTTTACTCTCATTCCCACTTTTTAAGTTGCAAAATTTGGGGCTGGTAATTCATAACAGCAGTCCTCGCTGACACACTAATACGACACTGAAGAATAGGCCACGAGCACCTCAACACAGGAAAAATATCCCCCTCATAACCAAGTCTGTTTCCTTGAAAACACAGAAGCATTAAGCTTATTTGTTGAACATCAAAGAATTAACATGATCACACTGACAAACTGCAAATTTCTTTAAATATGAATGTGAAGAAAAATTACACTGTAGAGAGGAAGTGTACATGCCATAGGTGAAATCAAGGAATTAATATTCACAAATCTTTGGCGACTCAAACTTTTTGAACATTTCTCTCACTTTATCACGTCTCTCCCTCGCCTGATTGTTACATTCTTTCCCCTCCATGTTTGAACTTTTTTGAAGATTTTTTTTTGTTCCTACAAATGATTCCCTTTCCTGTCTCCAAAGCCGGGCCTCTTCCCTGTCAGAGACACAGCACTCGGCCTCTGCTCCATGTCAGAGAGCCGTCTGTCAGTGCGCCTGTGAAAGCCAGATAACCCTTTGATGGAGAGTACCAGTGGTTATTGTTGTCTGTACCCTCCACCTTCCCTCCAACACATATGAAGATTTATTGAAGGAGAGGGCTGAGCAGCGGGAGCCTGCACTAACATGGCAGGCCACGATGGCAACAGGAAAGGAGGCAGGAAGAACAGAGGCAGGAGGGAGACACACCAGGGGGTGATGGGAACTCCTCTGACCTGCCTGTGGACGACACAACGCTCAGGTAGAGCTGGTCATGATTATCTGGCTGTTGAGGAGGACAAATAATGATGGGACCGCTCTCGTCGCGTGTGTTCCTCTCTAACAAAGGGTGAGCAAGTTTAACAAAAGAAAGCCAAAGAAGAGGCTTCTTGAAAATCATACAAAAAATATAGAGAGCAAAGTCGCTTATAATACTGTTCATTTAGAACGAGTGTGTGGATCTACCAGAGTCAGTGTTTAAATAAAATCCAAAATCCTGAAATACTGATTACTGCAATACAATACATATATCCAATACATTTTTTTGTTTGTTTTGTTTTTTGACAGTAATAAAATCATGAATCTAGATTTTCTCTATCAAACCAGCAGCAATAATCAGTCAAAGGCCAAATTACACTGCTGATGAGTGCTGGAAGATAATACTGTAGTGTTTGGGTGAAAAGTTTCAACAGGGCAGATGAAGGAGTGGTGTGTTTAGAAAATCATGATGATGAATCTATGGCATGTTAGCAGATGTTTTCACCACCATATCACAATTAAATAAAAGTATATTCAGTATAAATAAAACACTCACTATGTTTGGGTGGAAATACCACAATGCAAGTGAGATGAGGTTGGTGTCCGTTGAATATGTCATTATGAACATGTAGCAACTATTCAGTGAAGCTATAAGCTGAAACCATGATATGCAGTAACATAATTTAATACATAAGTAATCATTTTCAATTTCCACCTGTGTTTTACAGCATCTTAAACAGCCTGTCTTCCATTTATGACATAAATTCAGGTTGATTATGGCTTTGAAATACAAATATGTGGGTGAACTTTTTTCAAAAAAACACAGTGAAGCAAAAGCGAGTGCAATGAGAGAGGACAGAAAGAGAGATGAGACAGAGACAGACAGAAAGAGAGCGACAGAGGAGGAAAATGCACATCAGCAACTCATAGTGCCCTCTTCTGCTCGCAAGCAGTATGATACAGGTAGTTTTTCTGCCTTTTGATCATCAAAAAAATACAGAAAAAAAGGGTATAGCACCTCTTAAACAAAAGTCCTGCTTCTTTCTTAAAGTCGTGCATCATACAAGACAAATGATATGCTTATTTATATGCATAATTAAAAAGTGCAGTTTCTCATGTTTCTGCCCGTCAATCTAATTCACAAACATCATCGCCATCCTGCACCGTAAATACTGGTTTCAAAATATAGAAACAGGTACTCTGTAAACTGTAAGACTGCCGCCATTAAAACATAAATGGCCGCCTTGAGCTTGCGCTGCTGCACGCGTGACACACAGGTCAGTCACAAATCTGGGCACAATAAAGCCCCTGCACAAATATAGCCTCGACAGTTGGTGTATTTTCCGGGCAGAGACTCGTCGTATCTGCCTCCAAAATCAGCAACAATGCAGAGAAAGGTGGCCACACAATCATCTCTATACCCTGGCAACCCTGAGCGTTGGCTCGATCCAGATGCAACACAAACCCCAGCTGAGCGGCAAGTCAAAACCTGCTGGACCACATGAAGTGCGTGTATGATTTAATATGTGTGTCTTTCTGTTTACCTACCTGTTTGTGTCTCTGTAAATAAATCAGAAGAGAGGGACTCAAAGTAGTTTGCTAATATGCTTTCCAAATTTCATGTAGCAATAAATAAGGATTTAATATTACGTGAAGAATAACTTACTCTGCCATACTAAACTGTGCTTGTTTCTCTGCTGTATTTGTGCATAAAAAACTACTTCAGGAAGACAATATTCCTGAAACACACACAACTAAAGGCCCAATATCTCAGACTAATATACTTAGGAAAATATAAAGACTGAAAAGCTTCAATAGGTTTTTCATTATCTGAGAAGGCACAATAAGATATTCATCTTATGTTGCATATAACATTTAGTTTTTATCTCTTTAATTCTATTCATAACATAATGACTCAAGGATGTATATTCTGCTCATGTAAAAAATAAACACATTGTAATTGTAAAACTGCACATAGAAATGGAAAACATGCAGCTATTGAACTTCTTCGACTGAACCGAATGCATTGTGCTGATGAACCTTCATTGTGTCCGCGTACAAAGAAACAATATATTGGCACACTTGCAGAGAATACAGTATACTACTTGTACGAGTGGGGTCTTCTTTCCTGAAATGTTAAATGTGTACACAAGAAACCAACGGCGACCAGACATCTGTGCGGCTGTGAAATGATGACCCATTTTTAAACCCATATTTGATTACCTGGTTTTATTAAAATTGGATCCAAAGAGACCCGTTCCCCATTTGAATTTAATGAAGGCTGTGTGGCTGACAGGAGGCTTTTGATTTATACACTGTTATTAAATCCGACAAGAGAGCCAGCCAGGTAAGCAGGCAGGCAGGCAGGAGGAGGTGGAGAAGGAGACACAGAGAGAGCAGGACCCAGAATCCTGGCCCTGCACCAGGCACAGCTAGACTCCCGAGTCCGACAGCCCTCCTCTTCCTTCAGCCCACCCCCCACCTGCTCCACTCTGAGGAGTGCAGGAGCAGAGAACAGCCAAGGACACATGCTGTGTGGCACCCCTCTCTCACATCCCTCTTCCTCCTCTGATACCTCTTCCATTATTCATATTAAAATACAGACTGATATAAAGATGAATAATAAATGCAGTCAACACAAAACAAAAGCTGGCAGACCAGCGCTGTCAAGGTGGTCACTTGATAGAAATGAAAATGTATCGTGTCAATTCATCTCAATAATAGGGTTCATATAAGACATAAACAAATTAAAATGTCAGCACTTTTCTGAATATTCCTGGTATTGATTTTGGTTTGATTATAATCATTTTCCTTAAAATTTATTATCGAGAGACATAATTGATGATGTCAAAATTAGTTTAATGGCTGGCTCTGCAAATTAGTACAATAATTAAAAAAAAAAAACTCAATTCTAAATAGAGCTAAATAACTCATGCTTTGTGGAGGAAACGCGATACCTCTCAGAGCCCTGAGTGTATTTCCTCTTTGAAACTTCAAAGCCAAAGTAGCTGTCTAAAACACATCAGCACACTTACTGTAGGAGATCCTCACACTTACAGTCCTGAGCTACACTGCTGCTACAAATCACAATCATTCACCTCAGCGAAGACACTGGCCAGAGCCTTATATGACATAGGCAGTAACAAAAAAAAAAGTCTTTCTGTGATTTTTCTTCCAGGGTTCAGAGATGAACATGTGGAAGCACAAAGAATCACTGTTCTACCTCCAGCTTCAGGACAGAAACAGTGGGGTGTTTGAAGCTGCCAGTACTGACTATCAACAGTTTCCTGGAGGTTAGCGTCCAGTGGAAAAGATAACTACCGGCCAGACACACTGACTAGACATTTACTCAATATGGAGAGTTGAATAAATTATTATACAGTAACATTCCCGCCCAAAAACTGATACGAATCATGAGAGGGAGAGACAAAAACATTGAGGGGAAAAGTCTATCAGATTTCAGCCCAGCGCGCCTCTTTTAAGCTGATTAGATAAGTGCCTTTATCTTTAAATGTGTTTTCTAAAAATGCTGTCATTTATTCCTAGCAATTCAGACAGCATGAATCAAAATGTCCTTGATGTTTGCTTAGTGATTAATATTGTGAAGATTTGTCATGCAGTGTTTCACAATTAATATGGGTTCAACGCACTGAATGTCTGCCTGTATATCTATTATAAAAGAAAAACGGGTGAGGATCACATTTTGTTTTTAATGTTTTGCTCAAGCAGAGCACTGCTGTCATGCCTGCTTTTTTCAGGATGTCAGACAAAAAGAGAGGAGAGATGGAGAGGGAGGGATCCTGGAGGATGGGGGGGGGGGAGAGAGGAGAGATGGAGGGGCTGCTGACATGCACTTGTCTCCAATCTCTTCGAATCCATTGCACAATTCATCTGCTTTGTCTCTACTGCCACGGCTGAGGACAATCAGACCAGACGCCCATTAGATTCCTCATACTGCCCCCCCCCCCCAAGCCCCCCACC
>JBBMOE010000001.1:14585963-14588463 GCA_037975065.1 Chaetodon trifasciatus
CACCCCCTTACCCCTCTCTCTCCCCCAACACCTTTTTTTCATGTGACATGCTGACTGAAGGAGAGGCAAGGCAATTCACAAGCCTCCCCAAATGGGGAAATGTCAGGAAGGGAACCCACATCAAAACCATGTTGTCATGGAGATACAGTATGGTCCAGAAATTACAGACGAACACATCGGCACTCAGGATATACAACGCACACACAACGCACACACACAAACACGCTTTTATGCACACACTGATAAATACATTTGCTTTGTGGATTTTTTTTTTTTTTTTGGGGGGGGGGGCAGTCAATACAGTACACAGCAGAGGAGAAGAAATGAGGTTTTTGTCTCCCCACTGATTATTTTACACTAAATTTCCTTCCTCAAATATTTTTAGGTGAATATACTTGAATGGAGGATAAAAACTGGCACAAAATTTACCAAAATATTCTTTTCGGCCTTACACACAGACTGCATAATCTCTGCATTGTGTTCAAATTTAGCTTCCATGTAAAAACAATTTACAAGATAAAAGCTTTGTGGTATTCAAAAAATTAAATAATACAAAGATAATTCAATTAATAAATGCCTTTTCTTTTACAACAAGCAATGGTAATTTAATTGCTCTTTTTCTTTAATTATGATATTCATGTAAAAAAAAAAATGCCTTCATTCACCAAGTGCCTTCAATGGAAGTAAAAACCTGAACTCAATAAGCACCATTATATCAGGATATTCAGTAGCAGTGATATCCGCTCCGATCCTAAGCATGGATGTGTAAATTCTTCCGCTTCAGGGAAATTCTACAGCAAGGTCACGTGACCACTGTGCCCATCCACAGTAGCCATTCCTCAGCCGATAGTGTTATCAGACAAACAGCGTCCCTGGAACGTTTGGCATTTCGATGATCTCTCCTCCCAAAAAAAGGCAGAAAGAAAGAGTGAAGGGAGAGAGGAGATAAAAAATGTGCTCTTTCACCCCACTTGTTTAGGAGGCTGCCAGCACTTTGCTTCGGCTTTTGAGCAGAACTAGACCGGCTCTGCCCTAGTGCAAGAGGATCCTCCATCCCAACAGCCATACTACCAGGCCTCGCTGGGGTCACTTTATTGAGGTTACTCTGCTCTGCACTACATAAAAAAGAGGAGATTGAGGGATATTAATGGTAAATGTGGCATAGTTACTGCTGTAAAACCCCTTCTTTGCCCTCCCTTTTTTCTTTGTTTGGCCAGAGGAGCTGAAGGCTTAGGGATAAAGGTACTGCTCAAATCATGAGACAGGGATAAAGCCAGGGAGAGATAGCGAGCTCTGACCCAACGACAGAGCAGTGGATAATTAAAACACCCAGGGCCCCCGAACTGCCCTCATCCATCTCTCCCTTCTTTTTCTCTCCTTTTCTTCCTTCCCTCACAGACTTAGCCTCTCCCTCCTCCCCAGAAAACACACACATACACATTGTTACATTCTCAGATAACAAACCATACAAGACGACACAAATGCATATTGAGACGATGTTGGATTTCTACCAGCAAGATCCGCCAATGACTGGTCCTCTGGGTAAAATCTACAGAAGCGGAAGCACACATCGCTCCCACTGGCTCTGCGCGATCTGTTTATTTTTCATTTGTACATTTTTAAGGATCATGAATGATTCCTGTTTTTATCTGATTACTCCCAGACAGTCTGCCTCCGCTGCCTCATAAAAACACAAAAGGATAGAAACAAAATGGCACACAACCGTGTAGTCCTTTTAATTTAACAAATATCCTTCTGCTTTCGCTTACATTTCATTCATTTCATATCACATTCATGCCTGCATTAATATTGCTGCAGTTTATATAGATAAATAAATCTGGACTAAGGATATTATTATTATTTATATGATGTAGTAAATGGGTTGGCTTTTCAACTGGAATATATTCATTCTGTTTGGACAAACATCAATTAAAGATGAACCGAGAGGAAATTAACCAGAACGTATAAGAAAGGCATGCATGCCAGAGAGAAGATCAGAGAGTTTCTCCACACTACCATGAAGAAAGAAAAAAAGGCCGGCATGACTGTATATCATCTATGTATATAACAACCAAGCAAGGGACAAGGCATGTATATATGTGTGTGTGTGTGTGTGTGTGTGTGTGTGTGTGTGTGTGTGTGTCTGCTTATGTCAGGTGATCACAGTGTTCAAACCATGAATTGCAGCTGCTACCCCATGCTCTTGGGCAGGCCACACTGCCCTCTCTTGGTGGCTTCATAAACTGCTGCTGGAGACTAAACATTACACCCAGTTGAATCATCAATTTGATTCTTTTCTTCTACGTTTTATGCAGTTTAACATGCAAAAAAAAAAAAAAACAGATCTGTGTCGCATGCACCAGTCCATGTTACTTCCTAATGATTTACTCTTACAAATATTTCCTTTGCTTTTATATTTGATGAAGTGTGACCAACTGGATGGGCCGGTTGAAAGAGAACTGGCTCCATATGTCATTTGTGTGGTCGTTGACCTAGCACG
>JBBMOE010000001.1:14590963-14738463 GCA_037975065.1 Chaetodon trifasciatus
CACAAACATCCAGACAGTCAAATAAATACACATGCATGCAACTTTATATCAGTTTTTTTATAAAGCACTGTAGCCACAGGCTCCAAAAACTTCAACTGAGATGTGGTTCGTGACAAAGCAAGTCTTTATCAGTAATGCACTTGCACAACATATTCAGGTGTCCTGTCTAACAACCAAATACTCAATCCTGATTCACAAAACACAGCTTTATCTATGTGCATGTCAGCGAAGTACAAATTAAAATATTATTTCTTATGATGTGCAGAAGAGTTGTTATGATGAAATGTTCATACTTTTCTGATAATTAAATCATGCACGATTAAACCAAAAAAAAAAAAATATATATATATTTCTACTGAAGGAAAACGGGGAGAAGCTCGCTGTGAAGCTCAGGATATGTTCAGCAGTGCAAGGGTGAGGTGAAGCATGCAGTCCCAACGGACCTCTGTGTGTGCATGCGTGTGTGCATGTGTGTGTGTTTAAGCTCTGCAGTCATAAAGCCTCACATCACCCTCTTGCACCCCGTGGTCGGCAGCTGATTACTCCCACCAAACACATCCATACACTTTATCCCAGCTGTCACAGTGCATACTCATTACTCCCTGCACCAGCCAGCTGACTCCACACGGCCACACCCGCCTGGACACGGCTCCAGGGCCACACTGGGGACGGCTAGAAATCATAAACTAGAAAAATACATTTACAAATTTTCTCCCCTCTTTCCAAATTCACCGGGGAGCGTTACAATGTTGGTGCTTATGTTATTGAAAATGTGCTTCTAAGAAAACCCTCTGTATCCACTTTTGTCAGGGAAATATCTTCATATCACTTAAATTCTATATCAAGCTTATATTATTTCAATAAAGATTTCATTTAGATTTTCTGCAGATAAATATCTAAATTCCATAATATTCCACTGACCCATCATGATGTTTCATTAACTATTGATTTTGGTGTCAATCAAGTCAATTCCTCCACTCTTGGAAGAACCAAATAATGATCAAATAGAAGAGACAACTATCAGTCGAGCAAAACTGAATCTGTGTAGTTCAGCTCCAATCGATAAGAGTGGAGAGAAGTAAGGCAGTGTGAATAACGCAAAGTTTAGTGAGATGAGGGATATATCTATCTCCTCAACAAGCCCCTGCGCTGCCCTTGTCCTCAATGAGGCAGCTATCCCAATTGTTACACGAGACTGAGGTGAGTGTGTGTGTGTGTGTGAGTGTGTGTGTGTGCGTGCGCGTGTATGGGGGTTTCTATCATTGTTGGGGTGGGAGATGACAAGAGTGACACACTCCAGCTCCTGTCACACAGTAGGTGTTTCTCCATAGAGACCCAGGTGTCGTGTCTCAGATCTTTTCAGCTTCATAAAAACAGTGCTTTAGCCAGTGCATCAATCAATGATATACTCCATACGCTTTTACTGCTGCCACACACAGTCACTTTGGTGCTGCGCGTTAAAGGCCATGACAATTTAGATCAAAGGAAAGTAAAGCCATCCCATATTTATATAGTTTGTATTTTAAGAATAAAAAAAAAGCATTAAAATCTGTCAGGGGACAAAAAAAAAAACAGTGAGTGAAATACACGAAGTACTGCCAGACCATGGTAAAAAGAGAAGTACGAAAAAAAGGGATGATAAAGAAATGAGACGAAGGCACAGTAATCATCCCTGTGTGATCCTCTGACCCTTTTCTTGAGCAGGTCAAAATGTGAATGGATTCTCTTTTTTTTTTTATTTTGTCTTCACACAACTCTTCAAACGCAAACCTCCAAAAATACAGAGCTGATGCTGAGACGGCTCTTACGAAAAACTCACGATGGAAAAAAGAAGCTATTTTCTTTGATTTAAAAAGTTGGAGATATTAAAATTGAGAAACCAACATAAACTATAGAATAAAATATAATGCATCATTTGCCATGTTAAACTGGATGTGTACAGTACAATTGAGAAGAGTCCAGGTTTAACAGACTGTCACCGTCAATGAAGACAATAACAGTCAAAAATACACATGCAACTAAAATATGTAAATAGAATTAAGGCGTTCCTGAGATGAGTCCAAAAGCAAACTCAACAGAAAAGCATGCCGGTGTCTCACGCTCACTTGTTCCTCTCTTATTTGCCCCTCTTCCCCCTGTCCTTACCTCCCACTAAAGCAAAGTGCAGCGCTTAAACAGGAGCATTTAATTCATTACATCATTATGTCATCTCATACTAATCTGCGCAGTGGCCTGCACTGCTTTGACATGCAAATGGATTAGAAAAACGTCTGGGGAGGTAAAGGGGAGGAGGGAGGGGGCAAAACAGCAATCATCACGTCTTGTCAATGGGGTGAAAATATGCCCTGAAGCTGCTCTACCATTTTTTTCTCCCTTCTCTTTAACTGTATTTTTCTATCCGTTTTTCTCCCCCTCCACTTTTCCCCTCCCTGGTTCTCCTCTTCTCTATCTTTGTCAGTGAATGCCCCAAACAAAGCAGCGGCAAGATCACACCAAACGCCAGCAATCTGTTGAGGATCAGGCTCCCTATGGAGAACATATAAACAATAAAGCGTGTGGCACACACTCACGCCGAGCCCCCTCCCATTTACACATGCCCCTCATCTGCATATTCACAAAAAGGCCCCTCTGGCTTTCCCTCATCAGCAAACCCCTCCCCGCAACCTCATCAGCACACGCCGTTTGACTATGGAAAGGCAGGCGGGCTGACATCGTGTGCCGGCTGGGACCACACACACACACATCAAGACGATACACAAACACACACAAATGCACAAAATCAATTTTTGCACACGCCGTATACAAATGTGCAATGGCAGAGCAAACAGAGAAATCAGAAAGAGAGTTAGTGAGATCTGGTGATGTGAGCACTGGCCATGCTCATCTAATTTCCACCCCTCCTTCCCTCCCTCCCTCTCCTCCTCCTCCTCTCGTCTCTCTCTCCTCTCATCATCAGGTACCTGGTGACGAGCGGCCCGTGATAATCCACAGCCTCTAACCAATCAATCAGCAGCATCGTAATCAGCAGCGTAGAGAGGGAGAGAAAGGGAAAAAAAAGCCCATAACTTACCCTGGGTCGCCTCCAGTCTGCTCAGCACAAGTAGAGGTCTGGTCAGGGCTTTGGCTGCAGCTATGTGGACTAGTTCACCAGAAATATGAGAAATACTCAGATTCTATCCTCAAGTCTTGTTTTTTTTTTTCTTTTTTTTTTTTTAAATCTAAATTGATATTTTTCACTGCATCATAAACATGTAACCATGTAAAGCTCTCCCCCTCCCTTTTCCTATTTCAGTCTGACTCTCACTCTACCTCTCTCTATTCCTCCCTCTCTCCCTTCCTGTCACTCTCTCTCCCTATTTCCCTCTCTCCTCCCTCAGTGTCTGCCTGTTGCAACAGTGTGGACATATACACACTATAGAGTGGAGATATATATTAAGAAGCATGCATCTCTGTGCAGAAGATAGAAAAGGCTGGCTGGTGTGATATCCTGCAGATCTACTGGACCCTGTGTGTCTGTGTGTGTATGAGTTGGGGGGGTGGTGGGAGGGAGTAGAGAAAGCAAGGGAGGGTCAAAGCTAAATGTTCTACAAAGAACAGGGGGACCGAATTGACTTTTTTTTTTCTTTGAATCAAACACACATTCCCTCCCTCCTCCTTCCCTTCTATTCAATGCCCCCAACTCCATCTTACCCCCACCCCATCCCAAACCTCCCTCCTTCTTCCCCATTTCTGCTCATAGGCATTCCCTCTCCAGACATCAGCATCCTTTGAGGGGGTTAGCTGTCTCGAGGAAGAGGAAGAGGTAACGCCGCCTAGCAGCCTTGTACATTTTGCCTTGAGGGCGAGATAGCTGAAAAGCCATGTGCTATCATCATTTTTGAGGTGTGCAGGAAAAGTAAAGACAAGAAAAACATACTGGTTTTACACAGCTCCCCAAAAGATCTGATGCTGAATTTAGCATAGGATTACACAAAACCTCTCTTCTGAACCTCTGAACAGAACCCCCATTTCTACAGACTCTGTGATTCCTCTCCTCCCCCTCACCAAAGAACGAGATGTAGAAACTCCATACAACCTGCAGCTGGGGCATGGTGCCTAAGTTTAATTCTACAATAGAGCTCAACCAAACAGGCGCACAGAGAACGAAATGTAGCAACATTGCAACTGTTCAAGGAGTCTCTCCGTGGAGATATTCCTGAAAGAGTACACATGCGCTCTGTATTTTTGTATCCCTGTACATGCAAAGATCCTCTGTCTGACAGTCCTGTTGTATCAGGATGTCAGGGAGAGAAATTGGAGGGTCCAGACAGCAGAGAGAACATAGTAAAGAGGAACGCTGTACACTTAGGAGGCCCAACTGGCCTCATGCAGACAGGAGCAAGGTGCTGGCTAAGTACTGTAGTATTGTGCCGAGAGGGAAAGCACAGTCCAAATGAAACATAATGATGTCCCCCCAAGGACTCGTGGAGATCCATCTCTTACTTATATTAAGGTAGCGGTGGAAGAGCGAAGGGAGGCTTAGAGTGAAAAGGGAGGAGAGAGGGTCTGTTGGTACCCTCAGAGTCCTATCCTGTGTGCAGTGTTGTTTTATTAATCTTGTGTATTTGCTGCAGCCCACAAACCCCTCAACTGTGAGTCTCCTCTGCCTCCTTGACCCACAGACCACACCCCTCCACCCTCGTCCTCTCTGTCAGTGCAAATAAATAAACACACAACCGCACATGCGCACACAAATCTTGCACGCACCCAGAGCCCACCAATTTACCCTGGCTCCTTCTCTTTCGGTCCAACCTGAGCAGATTACTCCGCATGGTTTCCCCCTGCGAGGGGAGGAAGGTGGGCTACAACCTGCAGAGCACATGTACTCCTCAGCGGTTGCACAGGGATCCATAGCACACACCTCTGAGTACAATACAACGCTGGACTGCCACTCACACCCGAAAAAAGAGAATACACACACACTGCAGACAACAGGCAACGCTACAATACCATCAAAATGGCTGGACTACACAGAGTGAATGTTATTACGAAACTCCAGAGATGAAACAACAGAGGAGGAGAGGGGCTAGAGTGCACTGGTGTACCATGCTAGATGAGAAGCCTCCATGTTCTCAATGAGGAGAGACAGAGAATTTACGCAACATGGCAGCACTGTGTTGTAATGCATCAACCCTACTGAGAGCAGCACTGTCACTACCACTCTTCATCATCAGCAGGAGCAAAACACCAGCCATGCATTGTCTTTGGGGCAAAAAAAATGTGTGTGTGTTAGCGAGTGTGCAGTGTGCGGGAGTACATTTATGTCCGTGCGTTTGTGCGTGCGCGCATGCACTGTGTTTGCGTGTTATGAATGTGTGTATATGTGTCCGCCTCCACGGCATCCATATTAAACAGTTTTGGAGGTGACTGTGCTTCCCTGGATGTCATGAATATAAGAGAAAGCATCCATCTTCGTGGAATACAATTTCACAGGTAGTGACAGTAAAACTGACTCTACCCTCTGACTGCAGACACACAGAGAGAAAGACACGGAGGGTGGAGAAGGGAAAGATACAGAAACGCAGACATAGACAGACGAGGCTGCCAGCCATCTTCTGATTTTCAGCACACTGCTAGATTTTCCAGCTGCATCCTATATTAAACTTAGCCTATCATGTTCTCATTGGATAAATCCCACTAAAGGCTAACCGCGCTGATTGATTCAGCTCGATTCAACACATGCTGACCTCATTCGAGCCACAGTTTCTGTGGAATGGGCCTAATATCTGTTTCAAACTCACCAGAGAGCTAGATATTAGGTCTGTCCCGTGCTTAACAAGTAATTACAATTTAACAGATGCAAAGTCCAATCCGAGCAAAGAAGTCTGGAAAACTTCTGAACTCGAAAAAATATATTTGTTCGAAAAAATGTATGAAATGGGAAGGTGGAGAAATGTTAACACTGATTGACCTCATTCTCAAAGCACGATTTCTAAAAGAGAAAACCCGACACAGTGCAGTGGCACCTTTTTCCAGTTAAACCCTATTAACGAATACATAACACACAGAAATTATCCACATTTCACATTTAAACTGTGTGAGCCATCGTCTCTAATTAATTACCGGATAAAGACAGATGCGCGTCTTCATTTGCAGTGATTTTTGATTAATAGTGTGAAAGTGGAATTGCAGGTGGGAACTTTCACAATTACACCAGGTACATCGAGTATAATTAATCTCATTAACTAATCAAGGGGAACTCTTAGTGTCTACCAGAAAAAAGTCACAGTATTTAACACTAAGCTAATTATCTTAATCATGTACGAGATAATGAAGTAATTAGGGCAATTAAATCACAATTAACGCCTAAAGATAAGTGATTATTTCATTCAGAGAGACAGCTATGGGTTTAGGGGAAAGAACACAAACAGAGCTTTACATTACTTGGAAAAAAGGAGGAGAAAACATTATGGACATAAGGAAAAGCAACGAGGAATAAAATTAGTTGAGGAGAATGAGGCACGACTAATGGTAAATGACAGCTGTCTGAGAAGCCATCACTCGTTTTTGAGGATGGAGGGAGATACCCCCTTTTGTCACAGCCAATCATTACAGCCTTGAACATAAGCAGGGAGAACAATGTCAAGTTCAGGTTGAAAGAACAAAGTATCCAGGAGGCAGAAAAAATTGCACTAAAGGAAACATGGCTCACATGTGAAAACAACTACAGCTGAACTGACAGGCAGCAGAACCCAGATGCAGAGAGGAACACCAGTGATAGTAACTGGCTCCTGCCATCTGAGAATCGAACCAGGAGGAAACATTACAGTACACCCTCCGCTCCCTTGTCTTCTGCACTCTTTGCCAGCGTTCACAAGAAAACACGGTTTTCCTCCTACCAAATTCCTGCATGTCTCACGAAACATTTTTTCCAGCAAAAAAAAAGAGAAGAAAGAAAGTCCATGCAAAGATGTGTTTTTGTCAAGTACACACACTGTTCCAGTTTTTGCCTGTTCATTCCATTCACCTCTAAAAGACGTACATGTAATTCACAGAAGAAGACGTTTTACCACCATGTTTTGTCTCAGGACTCTGTTTCTGTTGTTGCTTTTGCATGTTAGCACACATTTCCAGTCAGATCTTATGGAGACAGTGATATCGCCTGCGTGTGTTTGTTTTATTCTCTGACTTGATTGTGTGACTCCGCTTCTGACCATTGCATTCGCTTCAGCGGGAATCTCCAAGACTCGCCGCACGCTCCATAGACATGAGATGATGAAAAACATGAGTGACAAGATTCATGGCTATCGGAGCAGCTGATGAAAATGGTAAGGCGAGAGGAGGATTCAAAAAAAAAGGACCGCTTCTCTCTCTTTTCTTTTTCTTTTCAAAGGGGAGACAGAAGATGAGGAATACAGATATGTCAGGAGAGAGAGAAAGAGAGAGAATTAAAAAATAAATAAACACCAACCCCCTCCTTCTGTGCCTGAACCCTAAATATCCCACCCATGTCAGGGCGCAACATCAACAAAAAGAAACGACCTTTTCTCTTGGATATTGGAACATTACAAAAAACAATTCACCTAAATTATGCAACGTTTAAATATGCAGGATATAAATTTGAAAATATCACATGAAATTAATATAATATAATTTATGAATTAGGAAAATCTTTAATTATATTAATATGAGAGAATTTAGTTTTTCAGTTTTTTTTTTTTTAAGTAAATAAGACACAACAAAACAATAATGAAAAAAATATTCCCCAACTGATTTCTGCATGAAAACAAAGAGGAAAATTAGGAAAATTTATGTAAAATATGAAACTTTTTGTTAAATCAATTTTTGAGATTACATAAACTGTCCAAGAGGGAACAATGCTGGAACATTTTCTCCCTTTGTCGGATTACATTGGTGGTGTTTTTCACTGTTTGGTACAGCACAGCAAAGTCAAGCGTGATTCCATCATGCTTGACTTTGCTGTGCCGTGGACACGCCAGGGATTTAGTCCGATCGGGCTGTGACTTTGGCAGTTCGGCCAGTGCTAAAGCATAACAGCCTCTTTCACTTTCAGCTCCCTCAGCGGAGTCAACTGATTCCTACCAGATGCATCTGTACATAAAATACACCATCAGACTCAGCCTGGGGAAGTCCCTCAGTTAGGTTCAAATAAGCCGTAAAAATACAGAAATCTTCGATGGCCTAATTGAACAGAATTTTGAAATGTTACTCATACAGTAGGTAGATTGTTTTGTTAAACTAAACATTCAGTCGTAAACTGTTTGCAGCTGGAATTTCATTTACATTATTCTTTTCATAAGAAATTTTAGAAAATTTTGGACGTTTATACACAATTAGATTTTATTGTTTTGGTTGCTTTCAAATAATTTGGGCCATGTTTTGAAATTTTAATTTGAGATTTTAGAAAAAATACTGAACCAAATATCTGAGATCTTCTTTGAACTCACTTTTAATAAACATGAATTTGAAAAAAGTGTTTGTACACACACAGCACCGGAGGAACTGGAGAAAACGTGCTGTTTTACTACAATGTGAAGCAGGATAGAAATGGCACACGTCACAACACCTGTGCTGGAGCCAGCTGAATTGGTGCTTCAGCAAGGGGTGAGGGGCGAGGGGCTCCAGGGACAGAGGGAGGAAATGGCTGCTGTGTTTGTTTGAGGGGAGGTTAGCAGAGGGGCAGGCTGGATTCTGCTGTGGCCCAGATTTTCTCCAATCCCTTTTGTCTGTTCACTCCATGTTTGAGTGGCTTTATAGAGAAATTGCTTTTATTGTGTCCACTCAGGAAAACCAAACGCGAAAACACCTACAGCATTCAGTCTGAAGACAATGCTCACAAAAGCATGGAGGAAATGAGTTACCAACCAGGATCAGCGCACCAACAATGTGCTATAGTTCTTCTCAGGTGTTCTAAATGACATCTTACTGTTAATGAATACCTCCCCACATGTTGCTCCTTCAAAGAAAACTTTCTTGATGTGTGATGCGCCTCCCCTGACAATTCTGGAGGGAACAGAAGTGGAGTAAGACCACAGAGGTAAACCTGACAGCGGAGAGATGAAGACAAACTCAACATTCGTTTGTCTTCAAAAGAGGGCACAGAGGAAACAGAAGCTCCTTGTTCTGGTCCATCGGTAGACGGATGCACAGCCCAGGCAGTGACAGCACTCCTCAGTAAACCACACAGTGGCAGTCGCTCTCAGTGCCTTCCTGACCTGCTGTTTAGAGAGGGGTCACAGGTGAAGTCAGGGGCACCTTACTAAAATACACAGCTCAGTAGCACTTGCCAAGGTCAATAAGGCAAGACGCAAGCACCCGCAAGATATTTATGTCTTAAACTTGTCCACGAAACAAAATTTCTCTGTGAACAGGATAAGGAGAAAAACTTTTTTTTTTATTTTCAAATATTACTCATGTCAGCCTCACTCATGAGGGGTCAGTCTCGCCCCATGTGCAAGTTCATTGCAATTTCAGCTACAGGACATTTACTTACTTTTATCTTGAATATTTTAATTAGAATTATCTTCAATTTGAGACACAAGTAATTATAAAACAATTTATGATATGCAGACCGACAGTCTGAAAAACTGTTTCCAGCATTTAATCACCACATCTAGCTTCATGTAACCATATATATTTCTATAAATAAACACTGATATATCGCTATTCATTTTACACCTACTAAACCTACAACACATTAACACAACTGAATAACCAAGAGGCTTTCATGTCCCAGTAGTATCAGGGTTTCTACTGGCTCTCAGCGAGCGCTGCGTACACAGCAGGTTACATTACTTTTAGATAACTATACAGTGTTCGCTCAGATGGGAATCTACCAAAAGGACATCTTGCAGAAAATACAAGGCTGAGTACCGCAGGTGACGCCATATTCACTATGTAATTCTGTAAACTCAGAGAAAGCTTAAAAACACTGAGAAGCAGAAAAGGAAGGATAGAAAACATTTCAGATAATGTCATTTCTGTATGCATTACATTTTGTAAATTGTGAAATCATTGTGAAATCTAGGTTCAGGGCTCTGAGACTGCACGCATACAGACAAAATAGGGGCATAAAACTGAAGCATTACCATTCATGTTATTATACACAACGTTTCCTATTCCCTTCTCTTGGCTGAGCAATTTCAATGGCTCTTCTTCCATGCCAGGAGCATTTGTGAACATAAATGATAACACAGGCTTTTACAATCAATGTGCACTTCCTTGTTTTCTGGCTTTAGGAAAACCATAAAGCCCTGCATCTGTATGTGTTAAATGAAGTGTGCAGCAGCCACATGAGTGTACGTGCATGCGTACGTACATGCACATGTACGTGCCTGCACATGTGCGTGTGCATGCTCACTCACACATGTTTGAATGCGTGCTGAGGAAGTGGCAGACGAAAGACTGCATGATGGGGGAGGACACAATATGCTGGGGGTTTTTTCCATGATCCTGTATTTTTTTTTTTTTTTGGTGGAGTGACCTGACGCCATTTCATCACAGATCCCAGGAAGACAGCCCAAGAGAGACGTAAGATGCAGAAGGATAGCAGCTGCACTGCAGAATGAAACGAGAAATCAGAGAGGTGCAGAAAAATGGATGGGAACTTGACAAGAGACAAAGAAAATGATACGGGAGTGCTCTCTTTATTAATGCCAGTCCACCAGTCAATGAATGTAAAGAAAACTCAGTGGTGTTGCAGTCATCCACCTGTCCCATGTCCTTCTCAAAAAGGACACGGACACACATTGTAAGGTTAGATGAACACTTCACCTTGTCCCCAAGAAAACAAATCCTGTTAATTTGCAATTCATTGACTCTCTAATGTTCCTGCTCAAAAATCAGCCCACAAACAATTCACAGCTAGTTGGCCAGTTGTTGCTGTAGTTCTTTTTTGTTGATGTTTTTTGTGCATCTTTTAATGTCTGAAGGATGTCAGGGTGAAGACGTTGACTGAGCACAGGGTTATCCTTGGGCTTATCGTGTCAAGCAATACAAATTCATTTCATATTCATCAGAATGGTTGTTCTCTGCAGGGGGTTCATGGCGCTACCTATCCAACTCCCCCTTTTCTCTTTGATTTGGCTCATTTGAGCAGTGCGGTCCCCGGCAGCTTGTTAGAACTGCCACCTCGGTGACTCTGCCCCCTGGATGGGGAGGGAGGGGGTGGGGGGCCGATGGGGGAGATGGCAGAGATGGAAGGGGTGCTCAGAGGGGTGTTGAGGGGGGTGCGGGATGATAGGTTATGGAGGCCTACCCCAGAGCGCTTTCACAAGTCACGGGTGAGCAAGCAAGGTTCAGTGAGTGGAAACCGAGAAACCCTAAAGGAGGCACACCATCTACTGGGTGAGTATGGGTACTGCAGTCTGCTGTGAGGGGAAGAGGCTGGAGAGGGAGCACACCCCATGCTAAAAGGTCAAAAACATTGTCTCTGTCTACTGTTAAAACTGCTTTCAGTGCGCAAATGTCCACATCTTCTGATTATTACAATACTGAACTTTTGACAGACTTAAATTACTTCACTTGCCACGGCTTTCGGCATATTTGTCATGAATTCTTTTAGTTTGTACTTCCGGCATTTGCCAGTTAAGCCACAAAGAGACTTAAGAATGCAAAATGACTGAAAGTCAAACCATTCAGAAGGGAGTTGTTCCTTTTTATAATTCCTGACAAGGTGCAAAAATGATCCTTTTAGGTCGAAGGAACAAGAGACATAACTGCCTACAATTGCCCATAATGGTTCTCATATGTAGCCTGTGTCTGATGTTTGAGTCCATACATTTCAAATGCACAAGTGCATACTTATTAAACGCGGGCAAGAATGACTTACGTGGTACCTCCGTACCTGGTGAACACAGGCTACACGGAAGAGAAAATGAATTCATAAAAAGTGGAATCATTGTTCTTCAGCCTTTCTATTTTCCAAGGTCGTCTTCATTTATCACAGCGGGGTGTGCAGTGGAGACTGGACAAAGGCTTGAATATATAATGGCAGGTATAGGGTAAACAGTATAGTGTGTGGGGATGAGGGGCACAACATATTCAGCATCAAGACTTGGCCTGATTAGATGTCCAGACATGCCATAACCTTGGAGATCTGCCAGTGAAAAAGGGGAGCAGGAGGAGGGGTGGATCTGGGTGGGTTAAATGCAATGCAGACAGACAGAAAGGTGCAGACAGAAACACACACACACACACACACACACACACACAAACACACACACACACACACACACACACACACACACACACACACACACACACACACACACACACACGAAAAGAAAGAAAATGCATGGAGAAAACCTATTCAGAAAACATTTTCATTTTCTTCCATTTGTAAATATATAAAATACAGTGAGGTGCCATTACTGAACCCCGCAACCACCCTCCATCCTCCTTCTCTTCACCCTATGAAAAAAAATAAATCTAATTTTCCCATCCCTGCCACAGAAGCCCTCCCTCCCCACACACACACACACGCACGCACACCCCCAGTAGCCCCACCCACCACCGCTCCCAGCCCACATTCAGGCTCCCCCAGCCCCTTCCATCCTCGCTCTCATAGTGATGCACCATTTCTTTCTCTAAGCAAGGCTCCATTTTGTAATAAGTTCTGATCAGTCTTTTAACCAATTTGCATTCAATCCTGAGAAAATGGTGGAGCAGCCTTGGTGGTGGAGAAAATGTTGGGGATAGAGTAGCAGAAAGGAGCACAGGGGAGCGAGAGTGAATTATCAAATATCCAGCAGGGATTAGAGTGAATTTATAGTCGTGTGATGCTGTAAGTTTTGTATGGCTGCGTATGTTACATGTTTATGGCTGCCTGTCACCGTTTTCATGGATAAGTGGTCAGAATAAAAAAGCTTGACTAGACTTTTATGCTTATTTATATTCAGCTACAAAACCTCTCTAAGTACTAAAGTAGACAGCTAACAATGTGAAAATACTTGCATGCTCAGCTGGCTGGACAGACAGCGGCTTGTTTTCTGCTTTCACTGCCTTTAGGATAACGAGTAGAGAAAATATACTTCAGACAACCTTTACCCTTTGGGCAGGGCAGCAAAAATCATCATCACAAAGGTTATGCTACTGAACAAATATAAGACACATAAGATACACACTCATGCTATGTGCAAAATCATTAAAGCAAATCATTTCAAGTTTCACGGCTTTGAATAACCTGAAAGTTAACAGAGCAAAAACATACTAATGTACAAGGAACAAGCAGTCCTGAAAGAGGTGAACCCCAGCAGAATCATGATAAAGTACCACTACCTTTCATTTTTAACTCTCGCGAAAAGAAAGCTCATTTGGCCAAATATCACTTAGCAATATTCACTGGAAAAAAAAAAAAAAAAAGGTGACAGGATGAAAATGTGAGACAGTTATTCTCCACAGTCAATCGTCTCACACTGAGATTGCATTAGCTATTAGCTACCAATACACACTGTGGCAGATAATGAATGTGATCATCCATGGACATGGTAATGATGAAGCGTGACCACAGCAGCAAATAATGTGAAACTATTACAAAAATACAATGCAGAGGTACAATCAAAGGCGGCCCTGTGCATCCCTGTATCACTTACAGTAACGTCATCTAAACGGTTTTAGATGCTGCTGCATATTGAAAAAGTCGATCACAATGAGCAAAGAAAGAGGTACTTGTTGTTCATATTTCGGGTATTTCGGCTAAGGTATATGTGATCGCATGAATGATACATCACACTGCTTCAAAAACATCATCCAGCTGTGCAAATCACTTTTGCCATGATGAAGGGCCGCATCTCCACAGACATGTTAACAGGAAGTAGAATGGAGGGCAGAACTTCCTGAGGTCTGAAGTCAGCCATGACCTGAGTGCTAGTGGCCAGCATTTTTGGGGGAATGTTAATGGATGGTTCAAATCGCGTTAGGGGCTGGAGAGATAGCCAAGTTAATTACAACATCGCTGAAGACAGTTTTTTTCCTGAATCTGAATAAGTTTTTCATTAATGGTGTCACAGAGATCAGCAGTTATCAGTACCTCCGGAGGGATAGCAGGGGGGGAAAACAATCACTGATTCTTTCACACAATTTCACCATCTAATTTCCGACCATGCATTTTGGAACAAAATTAATTTCCTTGGCTATCTAATAAATCAGAAACAAGTGATTGCTGTTGGTGCCAATCCAGGCAGCCACAATGAGATCTCTCCACTCCGTTCTGACAGAATGAATTGCATGTCCCTGCTGAAGCTGAGACACGTCATGCAGACTGGGCTGCAAGTCTGCGTGGGATCTCCCTCTTCAGCCATTTCCTCACCATCACACTCGGTCTGCCTCTCATTCACACAAAGACTTCACTCCTCCTTTTATTACATACAAAGTCAAGGCAATAGCTCTATAGTCTGATTGATTCTGCGAGTTATCCTCCATCATTCCACCACTTCCTTGTTAGCCCACGTCTTGTCTGATCATCCTTATCTCCTTGGTTTAAAATCTAAAATTACCCACTCTGCATGCTCAAAGGTGCACCGAATTAGGATTATAATATGCAGTGCTCTATATGATCTGCTCTACGCTCATTATACATGCAGCATCTTGTAAGATTCAATGCATGTTTTCCGCATGGCTTCCCTCTGAAACAACTGGGAGCTATATGCTAAAATGCCTGAGGCTATCTTTACAAGGTTATAGAGCATTAAGAGTCGGAATGCACACCCAGGGATACAGGGGGGTGAACCCCACACACACAAATACATACACTCACACACTAATACCTCCACCATCACCACAGTCTGGACCTCAGCTCTCGGGGCGGTCCCTGAGTACAGCCTTCAGAGACGTTGGGGGCAGGGAGGAGTGGGTAGGAAGGGTTAAACGACGGTGTTGTAAAACATTTATCTGCTTCAGATAGAGCGTTAGATAGGTTGAACCTCATCCCCTGCCATTACAGAATTACCCTAACTGCTGCCATAGTGTAGCTGAGCATAGACACCGTGTCCGATCCCTCTCCGCCATCCTATTGATTTTCACACCCTGAGACAGTGTGCTCCCAAAGGGCAGTAAATTATAGGGCGTTTTACAGGGAATTACACCTGCACCGGAAACTTTACAGGGATACGGGTGTCATGGACCACTCTCGCACTCTTCCAAAGACTACTCTGAGAAACTCGACATTGGGAGCCCTATTCAGTCCTTTCAATCACACACATTAAAGCATGCACTCACAGAACCACGTTAAGAGAGGTTTCTCCCAGCACAAAACAAATGTATAGACCTACCACTGTGGCATTCAAAGATCATTTATATGGCATTTTACCTTTATTGGACTGTTGGGTGGTGCAGTGAAGGAAAAGAAAGAGGGAGGTGGCACGTGACATCCTTGCCTGGATTGGAAACTGTAGACTGGTGCTCCTCAGGACCATTTCATTTTAAACTTCTATCAAAAATCTTAAGCTTCATTGCAACAAAAAAATAAAGCACAAGGCCAGGAATGATGGCGCATTGAAATGTCAAAAGGAATGTCAGGAGAGTGGGTTTAGGGACACATTAATTCAAAAATCATACAAAATTCAAACATATGTGGAGCTCAAAGAAATCACCCAATCCTCTTTATCAACGCATTCATGATAAACATCAGGAAAAATAAAACTCACTGTAAGAGGATGCAGCGCACAGCAGTAACATTTCCAAGTGTGTGCGTTTGAGCTGTGGGTGATGCTTCCTATAAATGCCTCTTTGTTGTGTATGTTTTTACTTTTTTTTCAACATATGTTAATGTATGAGGGAAAGTTTGTAGCTCAGAAACATCATTTATGATGGTCTCAGTCATACCAAAGTTACTGACAGGTAAAAGCCTGGAGGATAGAGGTTAATATAGTGGAAGTTCATACTCAGCAGAGGATCCAGCAAAAAGCACACATTCTCTCTTAAATGCCTGAAACAAGATTAAAACGGCAGCTTGACAAAAACACAGACTTTTATCTACGTGCTGTACTGTTGATAATTCAAAAGGAACCAAGCAGACTATTATCTATCTTTTTGCTCAAAAGACAACTGTGCAATAGATGGGCAAGGCAAAGTGCCAAGGGGGGTATCTCTATAGTAGTGGAGGAGGGAATCAAGGAAGGAATTGTAGACTAATAAAACTTCCTTAACTCTGCAACACCTGGATATATATGGTTTCTTTTCATTTCTTCTCCAGCTCCACTCGCTCCTAGTAAAACTAGCTCTCAACACCAGCACTCACTGACCTCAGGATAGCCCTGCAAACATGAAAGACCCTTTATCTGTTCCAGGTGTGGGCTGACTCACGCTGTGAGTGTGTGTGTCTAAGAGAAAGTGAGTGAGAGAGATACAGACGTTTATGTACATGAACAGATTCAAGCTCCACAAGCCATTTACCAGACTAAAACAACACAGCATTGAATGATTATAATTCACACGTAGCATCAGGATGTTTCTCCGTTCACCAGTTGTGATCAGATAATGTGGCTCCAGCAACCACATCCCAGTATGTCCTCAGTGGACTTGGACTGGTCCACGTGAGAACGGATCGTCGGACACACACAAACACAACAGATAACGCCGCACACTGGTAAATACAGATATGCACACTGCTGTTGAGAAGTATGGTGCACAGAAGTGACCCCGGGCGCCTCCCCCGCCTCCTTCTCGCTCTGTCTGGTTTCAGGTTAAACTTGACCCCTCACACTTGACCTTTGGGGCTTGGCTCAGTGCTGGATGAGCAGAGAGAGGCAAGGGCACAGCTGTGAGGGAGGGTCCACAGCAGGACAGACTCCCCTCTGACAAAGGGAGAAATTCAATTGGAGCGTATTAGTGTCCCAAGTAGTTGAATATCACTCATTCTAGCTAACTGGAAACATCTTTTCTTCTGCACTCAAGCCAGCTTCCATTAACCTCTAAAACAGTGGGAGGGCCAGGGTTGGGTGGGTCACACAGAAGAGCTCTCAGCTTCAACTTTGCCAGCACTTCTCTGCGGCGATCTATTTTTAACCTCTGATACATATTGCTGTGGTCATTATTTTCAATGTTTCTGTCCTGCACTGTCAAACGCCTTGCAGGTTTGATGTATGAACAGTGGTCCATCACTTACATTGTTCCCCAGGACAACCAATGAGTGTGTGGTTCCCTGCAGTGGGCCAGACAAAGACAGATAGATGGGCCTGGCTCAGGCCATACGTACCAAGGGACACTTCTCAGGACAGCTTACAAATAGGACTGAGAGGGAAGGGATGAAGCTGAATAAAAGCTGATACTCCACAGAGCTGCTCAACCCATAACTGTCACCTCTGCAGATTGAACAGCCATCCTAAATGAAGATAAACTATCGATCCACAGAGTAATATCTGGTGTTTGGTAAGTCTACAATGAGAAGAAGAGATGCCGGAGAAAATATTCTCTTGCTATTTGAATATTGATCTCAGCAGTGAAACGTAGTCCTTCCGAACATGAAACAGGGAAGCATTTAGGAGCTGGACCCAACTTCTTTCAGTGAGTTGCTTTGTAACAAATTAAAAACAAGAGGAAAATCATACTGAAATTGGGTCCCATCTCACTACAACAACCCCCCATCCCCACATCTTTTCCCCCCTGCCATCCCCAATGTCTCTTTTCTCCACAATCA
Source organism: Chaetodon trifasciatus (assembly GCA_037975065.1). NCBI lineage: Eukaryota > Metazoa > Chordata > Actinopteri > Chaetodontiformes > Chaetodontidae > Chaetodon > Chaetodon trifasciatus. The sequence goes on from JBBMOE010000001.1 coordinate 14,608,599, forward strand.
GTGTCAGAAGAAGCGGCGAGGAACGGTTTGTGAGAAACACTTATCTAGCACAGCGGCAGAGCCCTGTTCCTACACCCTTTATCTCACCAGGAGATGGAATTCAATATACAAAAACCCCATCATGCAGCAGCATCACGCCTGTGCTGGGGATAAGGGCAGGGTTGCCAGGTAATTGGTTGGTGGTGGACGAACACAAGGTTTGAGACTACCCGTGGAGGAGTGGAGATTACAGGAAGGGGTGGAGGGACTGGGTAACTGGGAGTCAGTGAGGGAAGGGGGGGGGGGGGGGTTCTTGACAATCTTTCTCCACATCCCCCTTCTCCTCCATCCACCCATCCCTACCCCGCTGGCTCATGTAATCTACAGCCCCACAAATGTACATGTGTGTTTGTGTGTTGTGTGTGTGTGCGTTTTTTTTTTTTTTTGGGCTCCAGCACAAATAACAAAGCATGTCAAGTTTATTTGTATAGCCTCTATGTCACAATGCAACCCCCAAAGCCCCTTTCAAAAAGGGGAAAACGGCATGACTTTGTTTCTATAATAGAAGTTTGCATTTTGCATCCCCTGTGCACATTAATTAAGAAAATTCCTCACATCCATGACATTTAAATTAAAATTAAAGCAGATAATGTCATAACAAGGACTGAATGTCATTACGGAGCAAAAATAATTTCTTTCCTTTGAGATAACGTGAAAGGGGATTGGAGGGTGATGATCACGCACATGGAGTAAGAACTGTGGAAGAGGGGGAGCACACAGGAAATCCACCAGCACACCATTTCCCGTTTTCCAGCGACTCCTCGAGATAACAGGCACAGAGGAGGGAGAGATAAAGGAACATGTGAGAGAAAGAGAAAGAAAAAGTCATTTCTCTGATTTATTTATGATGCAATGAAGGTATGCTGAACGCATCAGAACATGCAGCAGTGGTCATACTGTCAGGGAAGATGAAGTGTCTTCATACTCGACTGAGCGAACGAGCGAGGGAAAGAAAGAGGGAGAGAGAGAAAATTAGAGGGAGAGAGAGGAGGGTGGCTATACTGCAGAAGGGTGTTAACCATCTCATCTCTACCGCACCACCGCACTCGCCACAAAATGGCTACTTCGTTCCTTCTGACGGCCAGCACCAGGAGGGGGGCCATCTGAACCACCGCTATCTCATCTCCCACCTCCGTAGCCTATTCTTCAACCTCAACTATTTCTCATATTTATGGACTGGTTTCATGCAACACTCCGCTGAGTGGCTTTTACCTGCACATTTTCATAAGAAACGAAATCTGTTAAATCATTCTTTTTTTTTTTTTTAAGATCAGTTTAATGTTCTGGTAAATTACAAAAATTACATTCAACTTAAGACCATAATTTGTGTGTGCGACTGCAGAGCTAAATTTCCATGTGCAGAGCTTGTACATACTGTATCAAGAACAATACAAGTAAGTGAACAAAGACAGAGAAGCAAGAGATCTGCAGCGTGATGGCACGCTGCTGAACGTATAAACTCAGAGAAAGAGTTCAGAGGGAAAAGGGCATCAAAATACCAAGATACGAAGGCTTTCATAATATAATGAAATGCTTTAGACCTGCATACAAAACATTATAAGCAGATGTGAGGGGGGAAAGTCAGTGCAGGTAGTGAGCGTACCGCTGCCTTAAACACAGGACATGAGTCCATGTCCAGGGCAACATCCCCCTCTGCAGGCAAAGAGAACACAATCACTCTCCACAAAAACCTGTTTTATAAACTAAGATGGAGCCTTGGAGGCCATTTCCTTCATTACTTTCCATTTATTACATGTTATTCTCCTTCCATTTGAAGTCCATTTAAGATAGTCGACATTAAAGAGGAAAAGAAAGACGTTGCTTGGGCAAGAAAAGGTAAGCCAATAACTCGTATTGTCCTAGGGTGTAGATGACCAGGCAGCACAAGAAGTGTGTGAATGTGGCAAACCTCAGCCCACAGCGGAAACATACGAGGCAGGCCTACTTCTATAACGTTACTGAATAGCAAGGGGAAAATAAAATCAACTTATTTCTTCCATTCCCTGGTTCAGCCTTAGTTCTATCCATTCTGCCTTTACAATTATGTGAGCAGAGCCATTTCCAGTTGAAATCACCTTGACATAACAAATGTGTAACCAGTGCTGTCTCCTCCTTGTATGGCCCCAGCAAAGATTTATTAGCAGTTTTAAGCCCAGCATGCATATGAAAAATACTAGGGATTTTCTATAATTTAATGGGTCACAGATGGACCAAATTCAAAATGCTCAGTCAGAAGACTAAATCTGCTTCGCTCTTTAATATTGCTGCCACTCCAGAGAATTGTGAATTTACTGAACTAAATATACTTCTATACTTTGAGGCCTGCTCTGAATCTTCACCTTGTGGGTGATAGAAAATTGGATGTCTGCAGCTTCGATTCATATAAGCATGAGAAATGCAGAAATGCACATGTTCATCTTTATGCCGCAAGAAGGGAGAAGGTTAGGAATGGCGAGTGGAGAAGAGAGGATCTGAACGGTACCACGACCCTACAGGTCTTTTTTTTTCGTTGTTAGTTTCTTGGGATAAATATTGGTCACAAGAGAACCTCCGCTGCTGCTTTTCAGCTCAATACTGAAAGCATGTTGAAATAATTTTCAGCATGTAACCACACATTTACAAAAGTGTGTTACATATGAATTACTGCATAAAAATCATAAAATGGTCTTTAACTGCCATCAAAGGCTGTTTAAGCATAAACCTCCACAGACAGAAGTAGTAGACTATAAATTTGGTCACTGCGTGATATCAGGTCATTTTAAAAGTTAACAAAATAAGCCGATCAATACTTCTACATTATCATTCTGCTCAGAAAATTAAAAAGATATAAGCCTGCTAAAAAAAAAATCTCCTGTGCTTAAGTGGTACCGTTTTTGCCACAATTTATCCAGCGATTGACCTGGCACTTTTCCCTCTGTGTTTTGGAAGACTTTGCAGCTGAGCCCTTGAATCAACTGATGCTTTAGCACAAGCCCTCAACTCCAAGGTTATTTCTCCTGGATTTCCTTTAAGTTCTTTAAAGAAGAGCTAGCATTTGGAATACATATTATACATAAAAACTCAGTCTAATAAACTAACAAAAGTTAGGGGATCAGCAGCATCAAAGCATTCCTGGGCTGGCTCGAACCACATGATGAGCCTCGTGTCTTTGTGAGCAGAAGCTCGTAGATGTTCAGCACATTTCAGAGCCTGGCTTTAGATTTTTTCAGCAGATTATCTTTTGGTCTTTGAAGCCCAGAACCCACCTGCTTCAATCCTAACAGCGCTACTCCTCCGGTTTCCAGGCAGTGGTTCCATTGGTCAACATAAACAGCACCTATGAGCCGTACCCTCAGGGGAATTCCTATTTATTACTGACCAAAGTCTGTGCAGAAGCTCTGCGCAGATCTTCAAAGAAGCACTGGCAAATATGCCCCCTATGAAATATGAATCATTTGGGAGAGTCGCTGGAAATATAAAATAATTCTGTGTATGGATGAATCAACATGTATCTTTGATCTTATGATTACATTTGAAAAAGAAACCCAGTTCAGCCAATACAAATTAATAAAACTTTGTTGATATACTGAATTTAATTTAAAAAACAGGCCAAATCTCTGCAAACAGGTCAGCCTTACACATTTTCATCCTAGTGGCATTTTGGAATGCCGCACATATATTACATGTATATGTGCGCTGACAACAGTTTAGGCCTCTCACTCTCTGACAGATGTTTAGTGCATTTCAAATCACTGAACACTTGGGTTTTCTAAGATGACATTAACTGAGGCTGATGACATAACTGGGCCTGAATATTAACACAATCCTCTAATAATGTTCTAAAATGTATGTATTATTGCTATTTGTTAGCACAGACATATTCACTCATAAGAAAAAGACATTACGGTTGATTGGACCCTCTGATGTTCAGTCACACAGAAACACTGGGTAGGCCTTGATTATCTACACATATCAGAATACACACAGACACACACCTTGAGTACAAGAAAGCTTATGGTACGGAGAAGTAACCAAACAAAAATGTACACAAACTGTCTTCATAACAGCCGAACTGGACCAAAATGTCAGTGGAGCCACATGGAATCACAACTTGTGAGAGCAGGAGTTAGCAGGCAGGGGCCTGAATGAAAAGGGGTCATCTTGCATGCTACCTTCAAGGTAGAATGAATAATGAATGGACTAGCAATGGACACAGAGAGGCACTATCAATATTTTAATACTTTCACCTCTAATTTCAGACTCACTCTCCCAGATTGCCACCAATGTCCCAATACATATTCTTAACCTTTTCTACTTAGCAGGTTGCACACGCACACACACACACACACACACACACACACACACACACACACACACACACACACACACACACACACATAACTACAATACTCACATTTCTAAAGAAATGCAGCAGAGATGTCCTTTGCTGTGTCACAGAGTTTAACTGTCTTTTCCTGTCTTTGTGGAATAACACAGCACAGGTATTTCCAGGCACACTAAAAATCACAAAAGGCCAGTCTAAGGGAGGTTTTGGTCTTTGAAATGATCTGAACTGTAAAACATGTAGCCAAGAAAGTGGCCATTATTTGGAAAGATTGTATTAAAAGCCTCGACATTTCTCAACAACACTTAGAGTACCAAAAGACGACAAAATCTAGAAGCCTTTAAATCACCTTATGGAAATGTATGTATACAATTTTGGTACTTTCCTAACTTTTGTTCCAATTCAAACGCAGTGGCAAATGAGATATATTCCTCTTGCGGGCTTTGTGTGTAAGTCCTTTTGTCGTCCCCTCTCTCATAAAGTGTCACTGTCCTGATTACCCTGCAGTGCGGCAAAGAAGCAAATGGGTGAGCGGGGTGGGGGCTATGAGAATGAGATGCTCACTGACCCTGCCACCATCACAAACCACCAGTCTGATCTAATATCCTGACTGGCTGAATGAGCGGGTGGCTTGGTACACATCAGGCCAACTCTCCCCAGATGCAGCCTTTGTTTCAGCATCAACCACTCTACATATACAACTCAATCATTGATTGAAATAACAGTAAAAGCGCATCAGAATCTCACCAGGATCAATCCTGATGTGCAGACAAATACAGTCCACTCTCTGAGCATATTCCCCTACGTTTGTTAAATATAATTCCGTGGTCTGCATCGGATGGCGCCACTTTGAAGGTTAACAAATCAATATTCCAGACACTTGTCATTTATTAACACGGGAGATCTGGTTGGATTATGATGACTGTGCAGGCATCCAGAGACAGTTCTGTGGGAACAGGCCATTAAGCGCTGCAGAGACCATAAAGTAGAGAAAGGGCCTCTAATTGAGAGTATTATTATTTGTCTGTAGAGCCGTCACCTCAAATATCACAAAGCTCTTCTCCACAGCGAGGCCTGTCAGTCAGATTTGTGTCCATGCCCCATTGTCTAAACCATGCTCAGTTCCAATCAACCAAAGACTGAGATGAACTTAATTTTTTAATTCAGGACAGTTCTGGAAAGTTAGTTTCATGCTCGGCCCCTCCTCTCGCCTCACACATGCCAAAGCTAAGTTGTGTATGTACCGAGTAATGGATTTATTCAAGCAAGTCGCATAAACTCCAGCATCACAGCCGACAGACAGGCCTACCCACTGCCGCTCAGTAGTCAGCAAAACGGACAGTAGCACCAGGGACCGGACGCATCCCATGTCTGTTCAGATTAAACGAGAGGCTGACGATGTTAATTAGGCAGAGTAAATTTACATCAGCAAATTATGTAAGCAGCTAGAAGAGTAACAAAGCGTGATACCAGTTAAGTCACAGCTTGGCAAACGCTGCCCTGCCACTTCATGCTGATGTGGCCATGGTCGATCAAGCAGAGAAGCCTCAAATGCCAATTAGACATGAGTGGGTAATTGTGTCGGGGGGGCTGGTGGCACAAGGGACTTTGTTACGATGTCCTGAGGCACTTTGTGTTTCCACCCTTCTCCGACATAGCAAGTGACACATCTGAGTTCACTGATAGGGAAGCGCTTTTCTCTCACACTCACACTCACACTCACACTCACACACACACACACACACACACACACACACACACACACACACACACACACACACACACACAGGATGAACTTTGCTGAATTTCCCCTCTAAATGCTGTTCTCTATAAGTCTGCAGTAAATTAAACTGCATTATGCACTGTACACATTGTTTGTCCAATAGCTGCTTTATTACACAATGATATTAAGAAACACTGAAACACAAGTGGCACTCCTACTGAAATCCATCTTTTGAGTATTAAACCCTCACCTCCTCTTTGCCTGAAAGTTGGCTCTAAAAAGGTTTCACAGAACAAAGCAGTTTGAATAGTACTGAATATAATGGTTTCCAAAAATAGGCCAGTATTCATGGGGGTAAACAAGCTTCAAAACAATAAGAACTTCTCAAAACTCTCCTGCAGTGTAATCCACTTCTCTCCTCTTCATCCATATGTTAGCTTCACTTTTGGCTTCACCAGAATATGGCTAAATGCATCTGAGTCAGTCCTTGTGTACAAGTCTGCTGTTAGTCACTGCATGCACTGGTTTGTGTATAATACACTTGCCTTCCAGTTTTCTTTATGAAGGAAGAAACTGTTTGAAGGACAAGCCTGGGAGCCAGTTGGTACAATAGAGGAGCAGAAGGCAAGAACTCATACATACACAATAAATTCACTCAACAGCTGTACAACAGTACAAAAATGTGTACGTACATCAAACATGCACACACCATTCCTCCACATATAAACTGGTATCTACGGCAGTGAGAATGTGTTCATCCCATGCCAACTTCAAACCGGACGTACACACAGTGCTCTAGAGACAGTTGCAGATGATATGATGAGGAGAGTAAATATAAGGTGAGAGACATAATCAGAAGAGGAAAACAATGTTTGTTTAGCTTATTGACCAATTTGACAATTTATGACAATTAATGGCAACCTGTGGGAGTGGAAATGAGGATTATGCACAGAAACGGAAGCAGACGTCCACACAGCTTTACACTGTAAAGCTCATGAAAAGGATGCACATACATATTTCTGTCTTTGTTCGCATAAACAACTTAAATTGTGGATCTACAGAGTGCTACAGGGCCACAGCTGCTGTTGTCTGTGACGGACAAAACTTTTGAGGTCAACAGTGTTGGTTATACATTATATGGACCATTTCTATCCATTAGTCTAACTCCAAAATATGTACTGGCATGTAAACAACCAAACTGAACAATTATTATGATGAAATCATGCACCAATACTGGACGGCTGCGGCTCAGGAAGTAGGACATTCGTCCGCTTATCAGAGGGTTGCGGTTCGATCTCTGGCCCCTGCAGTCTACATGTTCAAGCATCCTTGGGCAAGATACTGGACCCCAAACTCCTGATGCTGTGCCATCGAAGTGTGAGTGTGTAAGCAGATGGCCCCTTGGCATCAGTGTAAGAATGTGTGTGTGAATGGATGAATGCTGACTTGTGTTGTGAAAGCCCTTTGAGTGGTGGTTAAGGTGAGAAAAGTGCTATTTAAATAGAGCCCATTTATCAGTACTTGATTATTTTTCATGAGTGGTTCATCAATCTTGTGAGATTTTCTTAGTGACACCGCATTGGACATCAATAATACAATAATTAGCTCAGTCTAAAATGTATATTTTTCCAAAGCAATAAGAATTGTACAGTATTAAAGCAGTGAGAGAAAATCCTTGCTTGCAGGATGTGTTATTGGAATGGCTGAGTACAGTAAGAGACCTTACTCATGGGTTGTTGTGGCAGTGTCTCCCCTCTCCTCTCTGAAGTGCTACTGGTTCCCATCAAGCCTCGGCTGTGACGTCCTCTCTCTCACCCTCACAGCAGGACCTGGGAGCCCAGGATGCCCACCCACACCTCTGCTTTCTCGGCAGCTCTTGATTCTAATTGGCTCAGACCAGTCGTATGCCTCTGTAATCCCTGCATGTTAATACTCCCATGGTAACAATCTCTCACCTAATGGACGCACAGTGAGAGGCCTTTTCAACCACATTACTTCTTATTGAGTTACGGAGCCCCATCGTTCCAAATAAGACAAATTTAATTGAGCGAGTCTATAAAAATCTCTGTGCCGCTGTGAAAGACCTGTTTCTTGGGTTTATTTATTTATTTATTCACTGTGTTTTCCCGCCTTGGAGAGCGAAGCCCTGCATGAGGCACAAGGAAATTAGGTTTATTCCACTCCACACAAAAAAGGAAGGATGCAGAGGAGAAATTCAAAGGTTTCAAAATTAGATCAACCGTCTCAACAATCAATCAAAGGCAGGGTTCCTCAGGTAACAGCCTTGGTTGTAAGTTCAAAATGAACCTTTAGAACAGCAGGTACAGAGCCCACTCTTTAGAGAGCCACGCAGGGGGCAGGCCCAAGCTGCGGAAAAGGCATATAAAAAAATACAAGCACTGAAAAACAGGCACAGCAAAGATGTTACATTACATTGCTTGTATTTTTTGTGTCTTTTCTGACACACTCTATCCATATTCAGCAAGGTACTTGTAATGCTTTAAAGGGAGAAGAAAGGCAAGCAAATTTCCATTTCTTTTATGGGCGCAAGTGCGAAAGACGTATTGAAAATTTAGGCCAGACAGAGCTGGTGAATGGACAGACTGTCAGCCAAAGGTGTTTTAAAGTTTAAAAAAAAAAAATCACTTTGGAAAGTTTTTAATGCAGTATCTGTAAAAAGTATGTTTGTGCCCCGACTTTCACCCATAATACACATAATCCTGTTATGACTACTGAAGATATTGAGCTCAGCGTGATACTTCAGTGATTAACCAAATAAATATTTCATCCAGTGTAAGAGCTCGGGATTGAATAGAGCTGAACATTAAAACACTGGCCTTAAACTTGACTGACGAGAAAAAAAGTGTGATAATAAGAGAAGTGGCTGGCGTACACTAAGGTAATCCTACCAACAGAGTGCTTCCCCCGTGAAGGATTTAACTTTTCCCAGCAACTAGATAAACCAGATATTATATTGCAGAGCAGAATGTGTGTGTGTATGTGTGTGTGTGTGTGTGTGTGTGTGTGTGTGTGTGTGTGTGTGTGTGTGTGTGTGTGTGTGTGTGTATGCATTCTGCAGTTCAGGTAAAGTGTGTGTATGTGTGTGCTTGCAGGGGCATAACCCCTGTCTCCCGTTAGAAATGCTGTGATGAAGGTGGAGAAGTCTATAATTTGCCCAGGAGGATTTTGCCGCCTTACCATATTTTGAAAGCGGCTGAATTAACTTTCTGTCCATTAAATCCTGTATCAGGACATATAATTCCTTTTCTATTCCCTTTTCTCAACCTTTTAGAAAAATTTCTATCAATCTCATTTTACGCATGATTACAGTTTTAATGAATGATGGTCAGTGTTATTGCTGGGGTTAATCTCAGCTTTCTCTTCTTAAATGCTGGTAACTGGGCTAAACACTGCTGATAAAGCTCAAGGCTAGTGACTGAGAAAAGACCTCAAAAAAAGCAATTTGCTTTCTCTTAAAAGCATTCTTACATTATTAACATATATGAATCATGAAAATTTAACAGTTAATTGCCTATTACATACTCTGATTTATCTAAACGTCAGATCAAATCCCCCTGATGGATTTCATTAAATGTTAAATCAATCCACGATTGATCTCAAAATTCTTCTTATTAAGTCACTTGCTCAAACCGGTCAGTTAATAAACAACCAGTACAGAACCAGCGCTTTCTTCTTTAATTTTTTTCTACAATATCAAAGGGAGAGAAAATCCCTAAAAAGATTTCATGGTGTGCAGAACGTTATCATCATGTTTTATCAGGTCTAGGTCTCTCTGTCTCTCCTCTCTGTGCCTGCATCGCTGTAACTCTCCATGTCTTTTAAAATGCCTTGTTACTTTCTCATCACCTGCGAGATTTTAATGGCTAGTAAGTTAATCAGCACAGTCAATTACTGCGCTCATCAGGTAAGCTAAAGTGGCCTCAACTGCAACATTGAAAATGGGGCTACAAATTTTGCAATGGCGCTATTAGAAAAATATCCAGCATGCATTTGAGCGGTAAGAAGATTAGGCAAAGATTTAGGAAAAGAGTACAGTGAAGTAAAATATCCTTGAAATCAACATTCAAATGCTCTTGCAAGATGAATACTAATGAAGTTTAAAGAAGGGACTGCTGGAAGAAATTGGGAATGGGGCAATTAAAGAATGCCTGAAGCAACTTGACAGAGGACAAAGCATCCAGTCTTTCTAATTAAATTCTGTGGCAGACACCTGGCCTTTCACCTCCTCCTCCATTTTCCCTGCGCTCCCAAGTGGCAGTCATGAAGAAGGGCGTCTCAGAAGCTTCATACTCCTCTTCTTCACTCATGCTGCAAGAAAGCCCATCTTATTCATGGACAAACGCTCCCAACAGATCTAATCAGCGGTGGTGGACTGGGGTCATGGAATAGAAAGATATCACAGTTACTATTTACCACACATCCCTGGCTCCCGCAGGATTATCCCAGCACAATAAGTCTCAGTCAAAAGTTAGCAGCTGTAGTGACAATTCAAACTAAGCTGAGAGACCTGTTTTGAACCTTTAAGAGGACATCACTCATGTTACTATGGAATTTCTCTGTGCAGCTGATCAGATGTCCACAAGGGGTAAACTATAACTTTGGCCAGACACTTGTGTCAAGTGTGGATGTCACAGAGGTTTGTGCAAGAGCCCTCTCACCTGAAATCTGACACACACCAGACTTTTGGCACACGGCTGGAGAGGGCTGAGGTACAGTACTTGGTGATTAAAGGGAACACAGAGTCCAGGGTAAGTGAGGTTTCACAACCTTGCTCCCACAGGGATCTCTGAGAAGTACAAGACAGTGAGGAGGAACAACTGTCAAAGGGAAGCTCCCTGGTAATGGTACGGAAGTTAATAAAATGAGGGAAGGTAATGGAAATTGGTTTTAAACCACTGGCCACATTCCTCCTGAGATAGAGATGGCTTGGACTAATGAACCCTGACAGCCTATTCCACAGCAGTTCCACACTTACAGCACATTCACCTCCAACACCGTCTCCTCCCACCAGCAGGACAAGCTAAGGTAGAGGGGATAAAGTTGCAACTTCACACCGATTAACTACTCCCTGTTATCTAGTTATTTAACACTCAATCGAACTTGAAAGGATGCAGTGGCAGCTAGGTCCCTCAAATACAATGACAATGCCCTCATTCTGCACTATTAACCAAGTGCTGCTCGACCTAAATGGCAACCTTTACTTAAAATTAAATACGATACATCAAGGCAGGTCACCTTGAATGTGCCAAGACCTCAGACGTGTTCACTTTGTAAACTTAAAGAAGCCTTAAAAAGTAAAAAGCAGAAATTATGCATATATTCACTGCACTGTGGTGTCAGTTTCCAAGAATTTGACAACTGAGATGAAACACTGCAGAAAGAAAAGTGCCCAGAATTTCAGTTTAGTGCCTCTTTAACACAAACTGCAACTTCCAGTAAGTCAAATTGGCAGGAGAATCCATTTAGAGTGTACCCTGATTTTAGGGATCAAAATCAGTATCAGGAGACTGAAACTGACTGAAAAAAAGAAAGAAAGAAAATTAATCTTGTTCACTGTACATATGATCACTGTCAGACATTTTGGTACTAGATTAGAATTTCCACACACTGTTCATTAGTGGTTCAGACCTAGGGTGATCTATTTACCTTAGAGATAACTATTTTTAGAAAATTAACACTTAAGGCTTACCTAATTTTTTTTAATGAACATTCTTAGGGTTAATTGCGTTGGTGCTACTGAGTGAATGAATAAGGGCAAACATGTCAAGGAGGAGGAAAAGACACAAACCCTGAAGTGAATCGGAAGTTTTGCAATGCTTTTATACTGTCAGTACACGAACTGGACTGGGGATTACTGAAATCTTCCAAACTAAACAACAAACTATGTTGTTTGGTCGTGCCCTCTTTGACTAAGAGGTGCTTTTTGATCTCATACGCCAAGCAGCAAGATGACAGAATTTGTCTGTGCTTTCCAAAACCAATACAAATCACAAAGAAAAGGAAAAGAAAAAGAAAGAAATTCATTTTACGATGTGAAAAATTATTTTCTTTCCCAAATTTTGTAAAATTCACTGTAAGTCAAAGTACAGCCATAACTAAAACTACAGTCAAACTACAGCCATAACATAACTGCAACATATCCAGTTTTTAGGGAACTGAATGGATCATATTAGTTGTCAAGGCCTAACTAAGGTCATGCTGAGTCGCAGGAAGTCCCAGAAAATTATCACAAGAGCTGAAATGGTTGTCCCACATTAAAATATATTGGGCAGGCTTTGTAGTTGGTAAAATTGAACACAGAGCTGGAATGAATATGAAATGTGAAGGACAAGACAGAAGGGAGGGGCAGATGAGGTGCAGTTAATCTACATCATATGGCAAAAAGCGCAAAGAAACTTTGGAGGACAAAAAAAAGGCAAGCGAGGTGCTTGAGCGCACTCATGTGCCTGCCCACTAATACTCCCCAGCTTCCCTCCAGCAGTGCACTTCCTCTAACCTCTCTTCTTCCATCTTCTGTTTTTGTTCCAAGTCAATGTGGAACTAATGCATTGTTTATTTCCCCCCAAAAGACAGTGTCTGAGGTGTTCTGCTCACGCAACCCATCTTTATTTGTAGACATCTAGACCCAAGAGTGATGGGAGAAAGCGGAATGCAGGGCGAGGGCTACGAAAGAGGGTTTCACAGTGTTTTCCACCAATTTGAACAACTTCTCCCCAATGTTTTCTTATTATTTATGACTGTATTTATTATGAGCTAAAGACTGGGGGTGTGCCATATCATATTGCTCACGATAATATCGGTATGATTATGTCCCTGTGAAATCCATTTAGATGTTTTCCTGATTTTGTTTAATCTTTTCCTGAATATAATTCTGCAATTCCATTCATGTTTTCTGCATCGTGGATGCCATAGGGCCCTCGGAATAACTTTTAATTGGATGAAAGACTAATTATATCATGATAACGGCAATATTCCCACTTTTGCTGTAGATCCAAAAATGGGAGGAACAAACCATGGTAATATGTGAGAAGACTGTAACAACAAAAGGCACACAAACTACACCAAGCACACAAACTGCATTAGCTCAGCATTGTGTCTACACACCTGTGGTAAACTCTGTATTTTGTTACATCATCAAGAAAATGCAGAAATATCGTGATATTATTTTGGTGTCGCATCGCCCACTCGGGCTGTCAGTGAGTAAAAAAAATCAAAACATTCCACTGTGAAAATGAATATTCAAATATGGGAAAAAGCAGCACCGCCACTGTGGCTGCATTGAAAGCACTGCATGACACACAGGAGTCACAAAACCAGTTTCTATTATCCAGCAATTAGTGTTTTTTTTGTTTGTTTGTTTGTTTGTTTTTGATGCGCCAAAACAGATATTCAAATGGTTCAAACCCAGACAGACAGCTTCTTTCACAGGAAGTAATGCATGCTCTTTCACGATTCTCCTGGTGGTAAGATATAATCTAAGATTGCATACGCTGATGAAGGTCCTCCTGCACACGACTGTGGAAACACAAGGGGGATGTTTGAAGTAGAGGCACTGGGGATACATCAGTCCCCTGCTACTCAGAGCATCAGAGACAAACATAATCTTGTCCCAACTCCCTTTAACATTCATAAATAAAATATAAACCAACTGAGAGCCAAAGACAACCCCTACCATGCCACAGAGGCAGGAGAAGCAAGCATGGCTGGTCATGAGGAGGGCAGCCAGGAGAGAATTTGAATCCAAGTGGTGTTAGATAGTTATATTTAATGAATTGGAAGCAGGAGCAGTTTTGCTGGGTGGTTGTGCCCCAGGTTGGCCCTGACTCAACCAGACCCAGCCTTCAGAGAAAGGTGCTCTGTCTAATCTGGCCTCATTTTATGCCTCTTTAACCATGACCAATGTATTTAAATGGCTGTTTCTTTGACAGATGCTCAGTTCAAATTATTCCTAACTGGAAATTTGTAGGAGTGATATTAAATATCCTTCAGGCCAGGCTGCCTAAAGAGAACATAGGAACATCAAAAGACCAAACACTTCAAAAACTAAAACTAATGATCCTAGCCCACCTCCAGGGACAAGGAGGGCTCCAACTTTGTCCAACATCCCCCTGGCCACAAAAAACATCACTCCTTTTAATGGAGATTTGACCATTTCCCCAACCCGACTGCATTTACAAGTGATTTAACATGAGATACATAATGTATACCTCCTTATCACTGAATCCAGAGGGGAGCAGTTAGGCTGAATATGTACCATCTTATCTGACACATCTATCTTTGTCTTTGCAAAATCAAATCTACAATGCAACTGTACAAAATGAGACACTACAGAATGTCCTCCTTTCCATCTGTTCTGTAGTGCGCAGCACTTTTTGACTGCACCTTCAGAGAATTTTTTTGGAACTTGTTTGCTGGGTCCACAGTCTGGGTTTACTCACCACACAAGGAGCTCCACCACCACCATGAGGCCACTGCATGTGGAGCATATCTGACGAGGTGAGAGAGCAAAAGACTTAGTCAGAAAAGGAGAGAAATAATGAAAGCAGGGGAAACAGCTGGCAACATTCATCTTAAACCCTGATGGGAGCCGACGGCAGCGATTAAGCAATAATAAACTACCCAACCTGCAGTCGTGAGTGGGGTGACTGAACAGACACACCTGGTCAGACAGAGTAGAGGTGTGAGGGCCAAGAGGAGTGAGAGGGTTTAGGAGCAGGGAGGGTGAAGCTGGCATACTGCCATCAGTCCTATATGCACAGGTAGATACTTAAACTAATAGGAAAGGTACGAACTGTAAGCACTTGATCACTTTTGCAGTTGAAAATCATATCAGCACTGTAATCACCTTTAAAGTTCTGAATACTGGACTACACACAGTACAACAGGGTTAACCATGAAAACTGATTTCTTCCAGTATCCATTCTATTTAGTGTTTAAGCATTAAACATGGTACAAATAAAGGTAACTCACCAAGGCTTTTAATCTAAAACCAGACAACAGATCACAAATGCATGTATTCAAGTACAAATAACATATATTGTATCTGCTAAATGTTTTCAGGCAGGGAATGGTTTCCTACATTTATTCTCACATTTTCCCACCCCCAGAATATAAAACACCAGACTCTGCTAACACGTAAAGACCATTTCCTTTGATGGATTCCCAGAATGTGCCATATAGTACAAAGACAGAAAAACTGAAGCATTGCTGTAAAGAATAAACTATGCACATTAGTGACATTTTGAAATATTAACAGTGAAATGAATGGGCACCGTATGGTTTGCTGAGTTCTTTTTTTTTTTTTTTTTTTTTTTTTTTAACGAAGTGCTTTCTCTCACAGTGAAAACCCATATTTCCTTTCTATAGGCTGTGGGGCTAAACAAAAAGCAAATGTTAAACTTCATTCCTGTGAAGTTGTGCCTGGCTTTGAAAAACAAAACCTACACTCTCCAGCCTAGAATCGCCCACTGCTTCAAGAGTCAGAACAAATACCTACACAGATTAGTACAAATAATTTATGGCTCTACTACTTTAAACACTACTGACATGTTTTTGTTGCAACAGCCCCAGAGCCAAGAGAGGCTGACAGTAAACTTTCAGGCACCTATTTCGAATAAACAGAGTTTGGTTGTTCCAGTGGAAGCTGGTGAAGGAAGAACCGCACTCAGGCTGTGCAGCCAGTGTGCTAATATTTAGTCAAGGGATGCCACACAGAGACAGACTGAACACAATGCATTCCATTTGGTAACTCCCAGCCATTTTATTGCTTACCAATGCCAATGCTATACTAATTCCAAAGACCAGGAATACAAACACATAAAATGACAATATGTTTAATTTCAAGATATTGAAATTAAAAAAGACCAAATACTACCATGTTACTTGTTATGGAACAACTTTTCAGA
Organism: Chaetodon trifasciatus; assembly: GCA_037975065.1. Classification (NCBI taxonomy): domain Eukaryota; kingdom Metazoa; phylum Chordata; class Actinopteri; order Chaetodontiformes; family Chaetodontidae; genus Chaetodon; species Chaetodon trifasciatus. Next base: position 14,624,611 of record JBBMOE010000001.1, read on the forward strand.
GTGTATTCCCATCACCACCACTTAAGTACTGTTTTTTTATTTGTTTGTTTACTTCAAGGGACAGACAGAAGTCTCCCTAATGCTGCCATCATGTGTCACTGAGAACTTTGCAAGCACAAGCTGAGGGCACACAAAGCCACAAGCGAACATCATGCTGCCAGTCATCTATAATTCAAGTCTTTTCAGCAATTTAAAGTAGAACCAGTTGGCACTCAGAGACTGAAATGTTTCAGGACTTCGCCAGAAAGAAACTGAGCCCTCTGGGGCCATGGGTCCGTAAGAGTTTGGTTTCATCCAACCTTTTAAAGTCAATCAATTCAACGGCCAATTTTGCTGTGTGACCAATTTTAAGGATTTCAGACAAGATATCTGTGCTGGAGCAAACACCAGTAGCAGGCCAAAGATATGTAACAAAAGTAAAGTCCGCATCCCCTGAAGGAAATTTTAAAAAATCTTAGCTATGGCTGGCTGGATGTAAACCTGTAAGCATTAACCCGGAACAGCTGTCCTTTAGCCCTGGAGAACTCCAGGGTCCACCATCAGAAGGGTAAGCTCACAGTCCTGTTAGCCACATGCCGCATGTATTTAATTTTCAACATCTGCTGGCTTCATGCTTCTATGCTTTCCATTCCCACTGCACATTCTTCACAAATTCAGTAGCTTCCTTCTTCTGCATTTGTAAATGTTGTTGATTGTGGAAACCATCCATGTTTACTTTGAATCCCTGGCCATTCCTGGGCCAGCTGTAATTACCTGCAGCTGTTCACTCGGCTGCTTTCATTGGCTATATCATTTAAACAGTGTTTTCAGTGTAAATTATACATTTCTAATACATCACATAAAAAAATGTGTCTGTTACATGCACTCACAAGATGCAACATTGCATTTTCACGTTATTCTTTGACAATCATCGTAATATTGGCACACGTCCACAAATGGCCAAATAAATGTTCCTATCATCTGATTTTACACCCAGCTGTAGATACTTGGTTGACCTCTCGTAAATCAGTATAATGACTAAGTGAACTAACACACTGTCAGATTCAATATGCAGCACATACACTACACACGCTTTCATTGCCAACACAATGTCAACATCACTATTCTCCACAGTACAGAAAATTCCACCCTGGAGACACCATCTGTATGAAAACTTTGGTATTTTTCTTTGATTGTCGGACTATTGAATAACATGTTTATTTATCCTCTCATGCCTCTAATGTTTGACTGCAAAGAGGGAAGAGAGGGGTGAAATAGTAGGAGAAAGAGAGAGACAGAGAGAGAGAGAGAGAGAGAGAGAGAGAGAGAGAGAGAGAGAGTCTGTCAGGAGCAGTCAGCTGCTCTTTGCCTGAGGACCTCGTCTGCTCTCACCTGCTCTGTTTGGCGGCAGTGTAACAGCAAATTTTACACCGTCTGGGACACAAATTGGCATTCTGAGCACTGGTTATTCCTCCAGTATAATCTAATTAAAAGACACTGCCAGTGGGGCAGGAATCTGAGCATTATAAGGTTTGACAGACAGACAGACAGACATAAAAGTGTTTGTAATTTCACAACATACTGGGCACAAGTGTAAAACTTCAGAGCCTTGGCTGGAAGAGGTTTGGGCTAACTGAATTAGTCCAACTACACGCTCTGTGGTGAGTGTAAGCACAGTATTAGGCACTGAAATATGATTTAACCATATTTTCAGCTTTGAAGTCCAGCCAAAGATTTTGTGACTGACATTAGATATCATGCCATGGAAGGATGAGTGAACCGTGTGCAGTGTGCACCAAAGGCGTTTTTATTTCCACTAAAAGCATTGCTAAGTACAAGGTTTCCTGGTCACATTCCAGGTTTGACATTTTTTAGTGAAGGCACAATTGAAAAGCAATAGAGAAATGCACAACATGACAACTATACTCTTGGAAATCTGCTGCAGAAACAACAGTCCATTTCTCATTTTAAATCCATTATTGGTGCATTCCTGCAAAACTACATTCTTCCAGTGTTTTTACCCACATATTTCTATTCACATGGTCACAGCGACTAGTCTAGCCAAGCATGCATTGTGCAGAAGACAGGAACACAAGCTGCATCTGACAAAAACAGGGACTCACTCGAAACATTTGAACAATTTCTTTAGGTGAGTCACCTGAGCTGACCTGACTAAGATGACGATAGACTGTGGAAGGATATTAGATTGCCTATTCAAAGACAGAAACATGGCCAAACTCCACATGAAGTTTGAGCTGTTGTGTTAGCCATCAGCCACAAAATGATATGCATGTAACTATTAACTAATTATGAAAATGCAGGTATCAGCAGATACCAGCCAAAAGCTTCCCCCAGCATTACGTTTAGGCAGATGACCAGCCAGCTTTAGCCTGCCTTCGATTATCCTGGATGGTTTTTAAAATTTCATCAACCCACCATTTTTTCATCTGTCACAGAAAAATAGTGGATTCAGTCAGAAACCATCTCCTGTGCTGGCACAGAACAGTGAGTGCAGATAATGTGAGAGTACGGTCAGTCATTCTATTTTTTCTTGTTAATTCGCTGTCAAGCTCGACTTAAGTGAACCTCAGAGCAAGCCCTCTCGCCTCAGGCCATAGAGGATATTAATGAATACTGTACTATGAAAAAGACTACGCACCAACACAGAAGTTTCAAGTTACAGCCAAAAACATCTGAGCTAAGATATAATCAAAACTTCTTTAAATGGCCTTATAGGACAGGTTTGTGGTGTCTTATCACAACTACTCTGCAGTTTAAACTCCACAGGCACAAAATACTGCACACTTTGACCCTAACCAAATGTTTTCATCAAGCAAGATAGAAAATGTGTCGAGAACTCCTCAGCAAGAACACATTAGTTTAACCATCTGACACAGTGTTCCCAGTCACACAAGGGATTGATCTGCGTTATTCACCATGGGGAAGGCTAATCACAAGCACCATTAAAGCTATCAAACTTTCCAACTAATCTGCCCACGCAGTCACATTACCAAAAGTCATTAAACAATGCGCTCCAGAAACAGATGCGGCTCAAAAAGGACCATTCAAAAGAACAGTGGCTCAGAGTACTTTAAGTAGTTAACACAATGTAAACCACTTTAAGAACAGCTGTACCTCTAGAACAACACAGTATGTGCATTTTCCCTCAAACTCCTCATCAGTTCAGCCTCTAAGACAATGAGACAACATATAGCAATAGCCCACAGCACAATGTAGGACCTCTTAAGAGACTATAAATAATCATAAGGCTCCCCAAAATGTCAAGGACAGCTATGCGAAATGTTAAAGGCAATAGTAAAACAAAGCAAGTAGGCCAAAGACGTTTTATATAGTGGATAAAATACAAAACAGTTCAGCAGGGGAGATGCTTCACAGAGCAGGATACAGTAAATCTTACTTCTCTGGAAGCATGAGACAGAAGCTGTCAACATAAAAAGGAAATACCATCTCATATTTTGCCACTGGAGACAAATGCGACCCCTGTGATTGTCCAAAGAATGACAATACATGATTACACGCTGAAGATGGAGCTGTTTAATTCCAACGCTAACCTTGCAGGATAATCACAGTTGTCCTATATTTACTGATCTGTGCACTATTCCCTTAATCCTGAAGTTTGTGATTGAAGTCTGATCAAGTATGAGACATGACTGTATAAAATGCACATTTACACAGGTAGGTTGGCATTTTTAAATGGTTACTTTGTAAATTAGTAAATCATATATGGATATGCAGCAGTGCTGGGGTTGGGTTTCTTAATCTCACTTATGTTTGTTCTGTCAAGGTCTCTTCACACTGGTGTCTAACTTTTTGGCAAGAAAAAAACATTATTGAAAAGATTCCTCTTTTTTCCAAATGGTCTGGATCCATGTTTCCTGAGGCCTTTTACCCTGGTCACCTGTCATTCAAGTCAAATGCTCTGGACATATATAGTCCATCATTTGAAGGACATACAGGGATTCAGACTGAAAACAGCCCTGTGTTTAAACAGCACAGGGGGCTGCATTGGAGGGGGCATGTTGTTTAAGGTACTGGTGAGGCAATGAAATATGACCCAGGAAGTCCAGCTGGAGTTAAAGGATTCATGAGTTTGAAGGTTTATCAGGCTGAAAAACTGTGTACAAGTCTGGAAAGTTATACAGTTCAGCTGGTTTATTTTTCACCACAATGACCGTGAGGTAAAAAGATGAAATAGGTTGTTCATGATTCAAAGTAATCTACCACAAATGCATGCACACAGCGCAAGTTGAGCAATGCTCCAATTTTTTGCCACACCCCCTGCACTGGCACCTGCCTGCAAAAACTCAAAGACTGGCTCCATTCAAAACTTTCTTCAGACAGAGCTCAGTCAGTCTGAACACAGCCTTACAGTTTTCTTAGCTCGAGCGCTGTTAATTAACAAAGCCATGAGAGGACAGGAGAAAGGCCTGATTTGAGTTAGGTTCTGTGTGTGAGTGATGATAAAAAGTTTGCGTCGATAACTAAAGACCCTGCAATAACAACTGCTGCATATCATAGATTATGGCTGAACAATTAATCCAAATATTATTGAAAATGTAATAAAGCCAAGTGCAATATTCAAATCAAAGGAGCTGCAATTTTTTTGATAAAAGTGTGTCACTACATGTCATTATGAATGAAGCATTGTGGTTCGTGTTGCTGCTGTTCCAAAGCCCAGAGAAACAACAACACTTGTCACTATGTTTAGTCTTAAACCAGGGTACAGGAATACTTAAGAGGTTCCTACATCAGGCGGAAAACAAGCTCACACAAGATTTTCAGGCTGAAAAAGGTCAAATAACCTGTGCCTGCCCTCAACCGGAATAGCACTTGATTATAACATAATGTAAGTTAGACCTGTGTCGAGCTGTGACGTTGTACTTTGCATTCTCGGACCTTCATGTAAAACCAAATCTCCCAAAGCTTCACTCAGTGTGATCAGATCTCCTTTCTCTGGCAGAGCAGAAACAAGAAGCACATTTAATTTCTCTGTACACTGTGCGTGAAAATGAGTGTGAAAAAAGCCTGAATGTAATTGTGTCTCCATTTACTATCCATCAATATCTTGTAGGCATTGTATCCCTTTCTTCTTTTCATAATTCCACATGGTAAATTTCCTGTGAGCCTAATGAGAAAGAATGAAAGAAAACCAGAGCATGAAAATGGCTACCGGGTTTCCTCTCCATCTCATTCTCCTCAGTGTGTGTTAGCGGAGGGGTTTTTATTAATTTTATTTAATTATCCCACAAAGCTCTTTTTTACACTGGGCCATCTCTGCCTGTGTCCCACTCCCACTGTGTGAGCTTTGTAATTTAATAAAGCTTCATTTAAGAGAGAAGTTGATTAAAAAATTAAGCTCCAGTGATCTCCACAGCCTCAGCCCTCCCCATTTTATGAAAAGATCCAATATTTCATATTATGAACATGTCGGGCAGAAATTATCACCGCAGGACAAGTTAATGCTTTCCATACAATCATATGACAATGACAGCAAACCCCACTACGGAGAATGTCCCATTAAAATGTGAAGAATTACAGTAGTTGAAACAATTTCACTCCTTTACTGTAGGTCAGGCTTTTTTTTCTTCTTTTCCCCTTGTCCCTGCTGTCTGCCCATCACTCAGGTGTTAATTTTTTCATTCATAATTCATATTTTCCTACGTCTTCTGACAGCAGGTGGCTGCCAAAACTTGCCTTACACAACCGTGGAGGAGATTTCTTATATTTCTACCTCTTTAGAGTGAATGATGACACTGTAGTGCAACACTGGATTGAGGAGAAAGAGAAATTCCAGCCTACTGCCCTTTGCTTGGTTTCACTGTCGAAAATTGCACCAACAGCATAATTACTTACACTCACACTGACTCTTTGAAATACAATCTCCCTAAGTTATCCCAGCTGTGCAGCAAAGTGTACACAGGCACACAAAGTCACTAATATAGAAAATGTGCACACTGTCGATTCCCATTGTGAAAAAAAGAGGAAAAAAAGAAAAAGAATTTGATGATAAACGCAATATCTACACTGCAGCTTAAAGTTAAATACCTTCTCGCTGCTGGAGAAACATAATCCACACAATTAATGCTTGAAAATTATAGCCTGGATCTAGTGGCAGTTTTGAACCATAAGTTATTGATTTGGAAATGAAAACCTGTACTCTTCAAGGTTAAATCCAGTCCACCCTCATTACTGCTCTGTCCTTGAGAGGCCCGCACCAGGGCTGCTGCAAGGAGCAGAGAGGACTGCTTTAATGAAGGTGAATTTAATGGGATTTAATGTAGCTGGGGGCAATGGAGCAGCAGAGATATGGTTTTAACAAAGAGCAAGGGACCAAGGGTACAGCCAAGAGAGCAGCCATTTTCCTTTCTTTTTATTTATTTCACATTTGGCCGAGCAGAGTAAAAGCACACCACATTTTCGTCTGACTCATCCCGAGAGTCAGTGGTTACACTTCTGTAGTCAGAACAATACAGGCCTCTAGCTCTCCCTCTTTGCATTCACACAGATATTGTATATGAGGCATCATATTAACATGATGCTGAAACTACGGTGTTTGACGGTTATCCAGGATATTTACATGTTTGTTTTTGCAAGGTGCTATTTGGGATTTTTAAGTAGCATTTGAGTTTCAGATATTCAGGGAAAAAAAAACTTTCCCAGACATCCAGTATCATTAAAACTCTTGTGGTGGAAAGTTTAAATCCTGCAGGAAGAAAAAGGCACACTATTGACCAAGTGCTGAAGATAATGTGATACAAGATAATGTGATGATGCAGGCGGTATTCCACATTCACAATCATGCGTAAAACATCTTGAGGGAGTCCTGCAGGGATCAGAGTTACATTTTTGCAACACAGACTTACTGAGGTTTATTCTCTCTCCCCTCACTGAGCAAGTATTTTGATAGACTAAGCAGTTGCATCATATCATGCCTCTCCAGTTCAGCAATGTGCAGGTGCCTTAGGCTGCTTAACACAAAGCTTTAGGACAAGCCCTACATTTTTTTTTTATTTTCATAACCTGGTTCTATTATTAATTGTGCGGAGCTCTCACAAATGCTGAATCCCATTTGCCTCATGCAGCTTGGCCCTTCAGCAGCGAGGTCATGATCACATGGCTGTGCCTTCAGCCTTTGTAAGCTTGATGTGAACAATGTGTGCTTTCTGCAAATAACATTAAATGGCCCACTCCTACAGTAATGCCCCATAAATATGCCAAACTCTTGAAAAGCAAAAAAAAAATTACTTTCATACCTGGTTTCGAAACCCTTGCACAGTCATTTCTCTTCTTTTTTCCTCTCCCTTCTCTCCCCCTTCTGAAGATCTGCTGGAGAGCTGACAAGGTGCTAATTCACAAACAGAGAGGGGGGAAGCAAAGATGTGATTACAAATGCCAATGCTACGATATAATTCATACACTGTGTGTTGTTATCAGTAGCAATTCTTAATGATCATACTGGGCCAACGGCCAAACTCATTACTGATCATTGCCTCCCCTTCCTCTGGAGCTGAATGCGGTATAAAAACAAACTGCGCCTCCATCCCTCATCCTCTTCCACAGTCTCTCATCAAGACACAAGAAAAATGTTTTTATCTTCTGCTTTAAATAATATGCTTCACTGCATTTTAAATGCTGATTCACACTGCTGATACACCACTGTAGGTGTCAGCTTTAAAAAAACAAACATGGCTGAAAGATCAAATAAGAAGCACATATTTAAAGACTTATACCTTGGGTACATGCACCACCTAATTGGGGCATGGTTTTGGAAGACACTAACCCTCTGCTGGTCCAGCATGTGTGGATATGATATTTGAGCAGAGGGCACTAGGAAATGAGTAAAGGGCAGAGGCTATCCAGTCTGCCCTTTTTCCTGCCCTGAGACATTTGAGGAGGAAGAGGCTTGAATAACAGGGGTACTAACCCTGGATCAAGGGTCACGTACAATTCACAGTGCATACAAACAAGCTGCAGCATATCAAGTCTGATAACAGGCTGTTATTAGTGCACTTGCATCCCATATGAAAGTTATTCCCTCACTAGATGATGAAATCAAGGTTCTGCTTAGCATCCCTCTGCCTGTATGATCATGGTGACACTTTATTTAACGTGTCATTTGGCATACATTCTGTTTCAATTTATGTTTCAAAATAAATGGTCACAAAGGAAAGTCATGCCACCTTCCACTATAAGAATGTTAACACAAAATCGTACATGAAATACATGGATTAGCCCATTACCAGTTTCAGGTTTTATTGGACAGTGCAAATAAAGTGATTGAAAATGATAGAATGTTTTCTGAGAAATCTTTTAACCTCCTTGAAAAGCTCCCCCACTGCCCCGCAACCAAGAAACTCCTTCCAGATTTTGCTTTTTCTGAATAATGTCATCTTTATTGTTAAGTGGACTTAGGGAACCTTGTCAATGCCAGTTAATTTTTCAAAATTACTAAAAAGCTGTGATAGCTATAAAACAAGCCACATTGTTCACACATCTGCATTTTCCATTTAATCTTGGACTTTCATTGGTGCTGTCTGTAATCCCTCAAACATGACTAATGGGAAACATTAAGTACAGGTTTGGGAACAAGTGGTTTCAATTAAAATGCTGGTTCACAGAGGACCTTGAAGAGAGGAGTTTTTTAAAATCATTCTTCACAGTACATTGTATGTTTTTCTTTTATTTGCAGTCGTGGACACACTCAGACCTCAAAAAGAAAAATAAATTACAAGCATGAAGAAAATGGTACAGATTCAACAACAGTTCAGTAATCATGTCACATTTTCACCAACGACACTTTGGAAACTGTAAATATGTTAAGATACAACTTCAAACTGTTCAAACCCTGACACACAAAGCTTCAACACTTTTGTTGATGTTAGGTTTCCTGTTTACATAACAAAAAAAGCCCTTAACAGATGGATGGCATATGAAAGCATCTTGAGAGGCCACACAAAGATTTGATTTATTAATTCTGACAAGGAAACGGGCAGAAAGGGTTCTCCACTTGAGCCATCCCTTAACGTCTGTTAGCAGTAGTCAACCCACATCTCAATTCACTTAATCAACAGCACTTGAAGAAGTTCAGTCTCAAGGTCATGGTGACACCATGATCTTAAGACTTTAAATAAAGGATATTATGTAAGGGCATAATCACCATAATCGCCAACAGCTCTGACTTTAGGAGGCACAAGACTAAAGCTTTGATGTCACCAACTTGTTTCATCATTATCAAGAGTGGAAAAAAAAACAACTTATTTATATCCTAAGACTATAAACAGTTTCAGACAGGCACTGACTTACAAACAATCTTTGTCGGGTGCAGGGCCACACACAGCTATTCCACAGAATAGAGACTCCAGTCAATACTTCAACATTTTTGGAAATATGCTGCTTACTTGCCAAGAATTAGGTCAGGAGTCATACCACTCTAATATTTGTGCGGTAAATATGGAGCCACAGCCAACAGCCTGTTAGCTTAGCTTCGGATAAAGACTAGAAATACTGTAGGTGGAAACAGAAAGCAAAATTGTGTTTATATAAAACCTTTCAAAACCGAGCTTACAGAGTGCTTTACAGGTTAGGATGAAAGGTTAAAAGAGCAAAAGATGAGTACAGCATAATCATTAAAACAGCAGAAAACAGCACAATAAAAACAAAAACAATTAGAAGCATCACACTGTGACTTAAAACACCCAGGAGGAGACAATCCACAGCCTCGGAGCCAGGGCAGCAAACGCACAGTCCTCTTGTGTAATCAAAGTACATCTAGCAGGCCCTGTTCAGAGGACCTGAGGGGCCTAGCAGAGGTATATGGCATTAGTAGTAGTGGGATCATGTGAAAACCAGAACTTCAGTTTTACTGTGATTCAACTGAAGAAACATTTTTGAGACACCTAGTGATGGATCTCAGCCAGACGGATCTCGGTAAAATCTGAGAGGTTGCTGAGCCTAAAGGATAAGAACAGTTGTGTATAATCAGAGTAGCAACGCTCAAGTGCCCTAAGAGGAGCATATATAATGACAATAAAATTGGTCCGAGAATTCATCCCGAAGCATCAACAAGTAGTACTATAATAGCAAGCAGAAATGGTCCAAAAATGCAAGGGAGATGGGAGAAAACTGATTAAGTAAGACAGGACAGGTATGAGATGGCTCAGTAAGGGTGCTGGGGAGGGACTTATAATTTTCACAATCCTTCAACAAAGGTCAGGACATGATCAACAGATTTAGACAGAAGCCAAGGATTGTGTTTGTGTGTCATAATGAGATTACTGAAGTAAGCAGTTCGTGTATTCTTAATTTGTTGATTCAAAAAAATCAACAAGTCTTTCATCTGAGCATAGCGGACAAGCAGTCATGTGGTTTTCCAACTACACTCTGCTTGTCTACAGTCTCTTTTCACAGAGTGGATGTCATCATTCATCCAGGGAGATGAATTGGTTTTAAAAACGTATATGGTCTTGAGAGGGGCAGTAGCTTCAAGAGCAGATGGTTAACCGTGTCATCAATATGCAAAGATGATGACCCACCTTGATCCAACGTAGTAAATGTGGCTATAGACTGACTGTTAATGAGGCAACATTTTACAGTGCGCTTCTGGGTTAAAACGGATGTAAAAAGAAGTATCAAACATACTACATTTAAGAGCAGAGATAAATTCATCCAGTTTTAGCGGGCTAAGTGTCCTGCCCAAGGTAAAAACTAGGTCAAGGGTATGCACACAGGTTTGGGTGCACCTTTACATGTTGCAAAACATGAAAAGACTCAGTTACACTAATAAAATCACTTTGTTGTATCATTCATTCATCTTCTATACCCCTGATTATCCCTTTCGGGGTTGGGGGGGGGGGCTGGAGCCTATCCCAGCTGTCAACGGGCGAGAGCCGGTCGCCAGCCAACTGCAGGGCAACATACACACAACCATTCACTCTCACATTCATACCTAGGGACAATTTAGAGTCACCAATTAACCTAATGAGCATGTTTTTGGTCTGTGGGAGGAAGCCGGAGTGCCCGGAGAGAACCCACGCAAGCACGGGAAGAACATGCAAACTTCAAACAGAAAGGCCCCGCCTGACCTGGGGATCGAACCGGTGACCTTCTTGCTGTGAGGCACGCGCACTACCTGCTGTGTCACCGTGCCGCCCTTTGTTGTTTCATCTACACTGAAATTAAAATCACCAGCCACAATCACTTTGTCATACTTGACAAACAACAGCAGCAATGAAATTTAGAAAACTCAGATAGAAACCGACTGTTCGGTAAACGACAATGCAACATAAAGGCTTAGGTCAAAAAGTTTTAGATATTTTCCTTCCTTCGGGCAGGTTCCCATTACGAAAATGAAATGTAATTTCTGGGACAAAATTAAGTCACTGAAGACAAACATCTTATTAGAGAGGGACCTAAAATTTAACAGACCAAAGCGGATGGAGGGGACTGGAGGGGATGGAGGAATGTTCAGGGGCAGAGTTATACTTGTGGCCGACCCAGATTAGAATCGGTTTTATGTACTGATGTACAGCATTTGTCTATTATTGATTATGGATAACATGGATTATAATGTTGTGAACATATGGGTATTTGCTGAGTAGACAGAAGATCTGCTGCATAATCTCTAAACTTTTTGCACCTGGTCAGGAATGGGTCACTACAGATGTGGTCACAGGCCGGGGGGGCAGGGTGTGAGTGACAACCAGCTTCAATCAGTGGCCAGAGTAGCCGGATGGTGCCACCAGAGCAGGGGGCACTGACTGCGGGGGCAAGGTTGGATGGAAGTCTGGTGTCAGCAGGGGGATATCCTGCTCATCTGATATGATGTACCGGTTAGTGAGCTGAAGTTCAGAGGAGGAAAAGGATGCATGGGCGACATGTTTTCCCCTGCTATTCCTACATACTGTAGACCAAGGTATCTGTCTAGGTGTGGAGCCAGCCAGTTTCGTTAGTTTATCTCCCTGCTTTGATCAGAGGTCCTCAACATGGAGCTGGACAGCCAGAATAGTGGAGTCCATCTCAGCTTCAGCTGAGGCAGCAGCAGTGGCACCCGCTGTAACCAGGGAATCAAGGAACCATTCTGCATCCCTGATTTGGTAGAGATTGGAGAAACGTCCCTCCAGCTCAGCGATGGCTTTGCTTAAGCAAAGGCAGCAGTCACACACAGATGGAAAGGTAACTGGTTAAATGTTGAGGTCAGAAAAGGCTGAGGAGACACAGAAGACAGCTACAGCAGCAAAGGTTTTGTTTGTGTTGAAGCTCCAGTTATATACAAGTTAAGCTACTGTTGGCAGAGGTACACAACAGGAGTCCACAGTGATGCTCGTGCAAAGGTATTAGAGTCAGCTTGGAAAGCAATGGAAACATACCGGTACAGGCCCAAAAACTGGGCCCACTGAACTGAGTGAGATTCTGGCAGGTTCAATAAAATCTGACTGTTGTCCTCAGGCAGAGGGGCAGTCCGGTTAAAAGATCGCTTTCAGTAACTCACAATTTGGCTCGATCTTAGCAGCGCCAATAAAACAAACTTAAAACAATAAGAACTAATAAAGAGCAGACAAATGACCTAGATGATCTCAGTGAAGAGAGACAGGCTGACATTCTGCATATGTGCATGAAGTCAACTGTGAAGGAAAAAAACTCTACCTATAATCAACTCCAAAGGTCACTAATGTAGTTAAGTGTAAAAGCTCTGTTTTGTGGTTTCACAGGGGGTTATGCGTCGGACTATTTCTTGACTGGGTGCAGTGACTTCCTGGAGTCGCTACTAGTTGCCTGGCAACCTCACAGTGATGACAAGACTTTTAGGAGTCACTGTGGCCGACCAAGAAATAAAGTTTATGATGGTCAACAAATTTTTATCACCTCACGGTTTATACTGTCATATTACCCAACCCTACTCTCAGTAGCACACAGCCCATACTTACACTGTTCAGCAACATCACTCATTGTTTTACATAAGGTTAATGGTCTTTCGGGCATTTTCCTTGTTCCTTTTTCAATTTTTCCCATCTCTTCTACCTCAACTGTAGCCTAAAACAGGTGAGGTAGTCTGAAATGATCTTTTGTTATTCTCAATACAGTACAATCTACTGCGTTACAGAGACCCTTTGGCCACAGCACTTTCACTGAAGTGACTACTCATTTTGATTCCCCTTAAGTGGCCCTTTAACACAATCCTAAGTATTTTTTTGTTTTCAGGAAAATTCATAATTTTTTTAAGTCATAAAACCTGCAATACCAAGTTACTTTCCACTGGATGCCAAAAACATAAAACACACCAGTACAGCCCCCGGTGTAATATGGGTTTATCAGAGTCATATGGCTAATCACAAGCTAGCTAGAAATCAAATGTCTATCAAACACACACCAAAGGCAACATGAGCATTCATAGTCATCCAAATGCTGTTGAGTTTGTGGCACACCTGATGAGTGGAAGTCTGTTCCTCTTACCAGTTAGCTTTAGACAGGTTTCCTAAATCTTCTGACAAATCTGTTGTACTCTTAGTTAATTGTTAGCTTACTAAATGTCTGCTCTACCTGCACAGGTTTAGCTACCTGGTACTTAGCGTTCAGCCTGTCAATGACGGACAGGTGTCCCTCTGTTCTGCTTGTCTACACCTGTTTGATTTAACAGCCACAACATTTTGGTAGGTTATTGCCCAGTTTTGTGGCCTTCAGTCTCACGGAAAGTCACGTTAAACGATTTTTTTAATATCAGCTAATTTACACTGAAGAGCAGCATCATCGCTGAGGCTTAGCCAGAGCTAGTTATTTAACCTGAAGCCGTTTTTTTCTGAAATTAACGTTAAAACGTAAATTTAAAAAATGAAGGCGGGTCGACAACACTTACCGGTGTTTTAACGACACTTTTCAGATTTATCAAAGACTTTGCTTTCCAGCTTAAACAAACAGTTGCCGTCTTCAGCACAATAAAGACTTTTAACTTCTTATCAAACTTGCGGCTGTTTCAATTAAGCCGACGGCGACAACCGGAAGTGACGTTTCGTTTGCGCGTTGAAAATAAAGCAAAAAATATGGACATTATTGTGTATCAACGTAAAAATATAAAGGCTATGGAAATTCATAGCCTGAATGATCTGGTAAAATACTTTTGTGTTAGAGATGTGTCAACAAAAATAATCAGCGTAAAGGCAGATATCCCTACTGTGCAACCCACTGGAGATAGGGTCGTTTCAGCTTGATAACAGTCAAAGTTTGCCTTGACGTATTCTATTGTCAAGCAAACTTCTTCTTGTTGTTGTTCTTGTAATCATCAGTGCAAAGCTGTAAAATGTCAAATTTATGATTATATGCACCTGGGACCAGAAAACCAAAACACTGATCTGAAAGAAGCTACCAAACAAGAAATGTTGCTGATGTAAAAAATAAAAATCGCTTTTTCTCAGGCACCCTGTCTGACTTGTCACACTGGCTTGATGTGTAGGTGAGTGAAAAGAGAGACATGACATTCATGAGAGAGACGCACAGTTTTGCTTCTGTGGTTCTTATTAGTTACTTAAGCACAAATACCCAGTAACACTGTAAGTGCAAGCCAAATTTAGGCCCCTTTTTAGAGGCATTTGCAATTCATTGATGAGGGTCTGTGTTTCCATTATATTCCCCAGTGTTGTTACAGTGTAGAGTTACCACTAAAAAGCTTTCTGTGTTCCCATCATCTGGTTCTGCAGCTCTAAGCCTCCTTAAGTCTGGTCCTCCACTTTGCCGTTAACAACATCCATCCCTCAACACTGCTGTGACAATAGGAGTTGCAGAGCGGCAAAGACAAAGCACTCGTCACCCTTCCATGGTCTGTATGTGTCCATCTGGAAAAGACATTGGAATAAACAGATTGTAGTCTCTCTCTCTCTCTCTCTCTCTCTCTCTCTCTCTCTCTCTCAATGCCTCCCAGACCTGGTGGTGTCTGTGACAGGCCCTCTCCTGGTGAGCAAGCCTCCATGATGAATGGCCACCTTTCCACTCTTTATCGCCCCACTAAATCATGCGCTTACCATGCTTTTATGACCAATTTTTGCTGCTTTGTTTTACTTTCCCCTCGATTTTTGAATGAAACTCCAAAGGCTGTGGTTTCATTTTTTTGTACTGCTCCGTACATCATATTAATCTGTGAGGGTTTATCATTGCATTGGTATTCAGGTGGAGATTTGAGATCTGGCTTTGTTAATCAAATTCACTGAGACAAATGTGTCAGACTTTGTTTGGTCTGGAGAAATGTTCCATAGAAAATGGTCCTCAGAGCAAATATTTCTGGAATATCTTATTTAATTCATTTAGTGTTTTCCAACATGTGTCTGTTATGCAGCACTCCTGTCTTTTATTTCTATTGTGAATTCTGGAAAAGCATAAATTATTTATGTGAGTGAGGGTCACACTTGGACTTAGTCAGAGCCCAGAGATTGACAGGCAGACCGTATACCAGGGCAGGGGAGAGGGCCTGAGAATAGACAGAATTATCCTTCTCCTGCAGGTGTGATGAATTTCTAGACAATGGAGTTTGCTCTGTTTATGGATGTCCTGTACCTGCGTCTGTCTTTCAAAACTGCATTCTGTGATGAATTCCTGAAACAGCTAATGGTGTAATTTTGCATGTGTTGGGATTGGGATTGCAGTGGATGAAAAAAAAAAAATATCTCGGATCTCGGGATTTGTAAAATTCTCATTATTTTTAGTATAAAAAGAGACCTGCTCTTCATCTAATATACATGTAAAAAAGACAAATAAGAAGTCTACATCATGTAATTTGACTCAAACAAACGAAAGGGGGGCTTATGGAGAGTTTTCACCCAAATACAGAGCATGCTGGGAAGTAAGATTATAAGATAACAGTGTTTCATTTCAGAAAATGAATCATGGTTAAGTCAACACATCTTAGTAAGTTTAATCAATTAAAGAAATGCATCAGTTAATATTACGTGAAGAATGCTTACATTTATTTAAAAATTAATAGTTGAATGAATGCTGACATGTTTTGATGATGCAGTATAGTAGTAATCGTGTTTAGGAAGTTGATCATACATCTAAAAGTGTTTTACAAGTACCCTTGTTCCTCCATAGATTAAAATTGAGGCTGCTTGGCCAGATATGGTGTACTCTTTCTCCCCCTAGTGGACAGAGAAAATCCTGACCTGCCATGTTGCCTGAATGATGTTCATCTGTATGATTGATTTCCTTCTCCAGGAGGATTAATCGATTTATACAGATGGACAAAATTAAATCTAACACTTTTTTATTGTAATTGATTAAGATCATATTCAGTCATAAGAAGTTGTTGAGAGTTTAAGAGGAGAAATGTATTGTTATAGTACGTAGTTTGTAACATATTTTTTATTTTGAAGGTGACAGGCAGACGATCAATATTCATAGGTCATTTTTAACCCTTTCCTGATGGAATATCAGAGAGCATAGAAACCTACTCTGCAGTCCTCTTACGACTTTGAGGTTTTGATGATCTATCAATCACCTAAACAAAGCTTGAGTGTGCGAGCCACTGCCAGGGGAGGTCTGACCTGCGGCCTAGCGTGACATTCAAGGAAGGAGTGCTACTCACCCAGGAAATCCCATTACAGCAAAGTATGATGGATATCAGTACTGGGAAAGCTCATATGTGGTCTGACATATAATTTGTTATAATTTGTAAAAAGAAAAAAAATGGTATGATCACGTTCACCTTTATCCCTGTCTTTCTCTCTTTCAGAACTGTAAAACACACACACGCTAACTCGTATTCTTAAGATCTAGAACGCAGTGTGCATCTGTCTTATATTTGAGATCACAAAATAACATAAAATTGATGGTACAACACTAGAGTATTACACAGAACATAAACATGTACACTTGCATCTGGAAATTAACCATAAAACAGTTTTTACCTCCTAGAGCGTGGCATGAGTTTGCCATGCAGTTTACTCTCTTTACTGCAAAGCAAACGAATACAAACTATTTGTTCAAGTTCTCAGTGAATGAGTAATGAATGCACCGTGGCGAATTATCTGTTTTCTGAGTGACAAATGTAACTTGGCTTTTGTAACAATGCAGAGCAGAGTTTTGCTGAGCCATAATGACTTTTCTCAAGTTTCAACAGTGAATCCAAGAGGTATGGATTAGCTTCATTGGTAAACATGTGGTGGGACTCCAAGTGCTGATCAATAACACCCAAGATATGATGACATGCTACTTACGGGCAAAGGTGAACAAAAGAGTGAAGTCTGTCTCTATCATGAAAGTAAAATACTCTTTATCAACGCTATGGAGACGGAGACACACTGTAAGCAAATGTCACCCCCTGTGATGAGGCATGGTGTTGTACAATATCACTTCCCTCAAAACTAAAAGCAAAGATTATTCAGGCACTGTCTGTACTGTTATCAAAAGTCTCCCACTCTGTTTATTTGTGCTGTATCATTCTTCTGTGCCATATTGGTTAGAGAATACCATGTAAATTTTCAGCTAAAATTAAATAAAAGCCATCCCAGCAGGCGACCTTTGGACTTGTCTTTGACTTTATTGACTTTTTTGATGACATTTATCTTCATGGTAGTCATGAATATACTGTATTGTAACATGTAAGTCATACGTCTTTCTGACAGCGTTCTGCGTGTTTTCGCTCCACACGGTCAGTTTTGTTTAACTGCCACTGAACTCTCACCTTGATATGTTTTACTGATAAGAAACAAGCAAACAGAAAGTGGCCAAATTTCACTGACTTTCATCGTCACTGGAGTGGACCATCACAAAGCAGCTTTTTAACTCACTACAAAAATATTAAACATGACATTATGAAGATGTTAAGCACATAGAGAGTGGATCACAAAGACAAAAGCTGCTAAGAACTGAAAGGAAGGGAAGCTATTGGGTCCATACATGGGAAACCTGTGATGAAGAGCGACTGAATTCATGATCTGAAAGTTCACCTCCAAACCATAGAGCCTCATCGGAGCCATGAAGCTTACAGGGACTATGCTTAAAGTGGAGTACACTCAGGGCGGCACTAAGGGCGAACCTTTAAACAACACGATGGTGAGACCACAGCAAACACGTACAACAGGTATGATAGCAGCTTCAGCTAATTCTCTCTGGTCTACAAACAGAAGCCTCCTGAGTGTCAAAATGCTGAAATTGTAGCAATAATTATGAATGAATCACATTGGAAATACACCAGTTTACGGCTGCAACTAATACTTATTTTTATCATCGATTAGCTTGCTGATGATATTCTCCATTAATTGTTTGATTTAAGACAATATCCACCTGTGGCCCCTCATGAAGTCCAAGGTCTTTAAAATTGCTTGCTCAGTCCAATCAATGGTCCAAAACCAAAGGACACTCCAATGATAGAAAAGCAGCAGGTCATTACAACAGAGAAGCTGGAAGCAGGTAATGTTCAGCATTCATGCTGAAGAAAAGATGTAAACAGTAAATCAATGATCAAAATAGCTGCAGATTAATTTTTTTGTCCTTCAACTAATCATTGCAGCATCCCACATTAGTTTGCATTCTGATCTAATTTCCTTCATAATCTTATCCTCTGTCATCATTATAATTAGGGCTCTGCTGAGTTGAATTAGGCCCTTTCCTTGCCACTTTAAATGGAGAAGCTTTACCAACAGGCCGCTCTTCAAACCCAGATAACTGTGAGGCAAATGTATTCTAATCTCTTAATTCAATCTAACTGATCTTTGACCACAGAAAGCATTTTCCTTGTTAAATTGTAATCCCTAGCTGCTTCATCTCCCTAAACTAAATATGCAATTTACATACATTATAGCCTGCGGTCCGTACAGTGCGAGCATCAGTGCAGAAGCACACTGCACCATGAATGTGCATTTGTCAGTGCTTTTAAGAGAGACAGTCCTGCGGCAATCAAACACCAGCAGGATGCAATTTAGAGCAACATGGAAGGAGACTGAATTTAAACAGAGCGCCCAATGTAAAATTAGCCAGAGGAGAGCAGCGGACTTTGGCTTGCCACTGACCTCTAACTGCTTTAATTAAATGGGGAGTTTCCTCTTCCTCTTGAGTTATAACTAGCAGTGCTCTTCCGAGGCCCGTGGCACTGGCAGTCAAATAGAGCAATGATATCTCTACCTATAACCCTGCTTTTATTATCATCACCACTGCTCCTGCCAGACCCATGAAACAGCGCCAGGCGATTCCTCAGGGGGCGTAGGTTCACAATCAACACCTTGCTGCAAAGTTCTGTCCATGTACAAGGTTATTTCTGTTCACAGAGGTGGAATAAGATTCATTATGTGCTTCCGTTGATGAAAAGGATCATGAATGATGGTCTCTGTCAAGGTGCCTGTCTGCTCTGAACAAAGCTGATGTTCTCTCAGCCATGTGATCTGTTTCAGATGCTTGTGGGGCTTATTAGTTTAGACTCCAAGATATTTACTTATTCATTAGCAACCAAATAAAAGGAGGCCATGTCTCAAAGGTCTTAGAGAATCCCACTCCGTTATGATGCAAATGTCTATCACTTGTCTCCTAGCCAAACTTTTCCTCGGGCATTTTCACTGTATATTGTAATACTGTATTTTATCAGACACACTATCTTCTACTTGACAGACTCGCCAGTGTCAGCACTCACCTCGTCGCTCTCACAGCCTGATGGAGGTAGGACTCAGTGTTCCATCTGTGCAGACAGAGCCACAGGTAAACATTATGGTGCATCCAGCTGTGATGGCTGCAAGGGCTTCTTCAGGAGGAGCATTCGCAACAACCACACTTACAAATGTAGGTGAGTAGATCTTCCTCAATGCAACAGATCACTATTCAAAGACATCGTGTTCATTTTTTAATTAATATCCACAGGTGTATTACAATAAACTCTTTGTGACAGGCAATACACAACAGGAGCGGTAACAATGACTTGAGAATTAGAAAAAAAACTTCTTAAGGTTGGAGTGAACAGTAATTCTGTGGTGTCAAAGTTAACACCCACTGCACAGTATAGGGTGAGATGTATCTCTGTCTGAAGAAACTTCATGTCACAATAACAGGGACTAGTCCAGGCATGGAAGCAATAACATGTATATAATGACAGAGGACTCTAAATCCATGGTGAGATATAGCTGGAGTGTCTTACTTTCCCATGTGAGCGGTTGATTGAGCAACGCTTTGCAGACGATAGATTCTGTCATGTCTTAGCTCGCCTCAAAAAGTGTTCCTGAGTGTGTAGTGAGTTATCAGGTCACAACATGTAAATGCTCAAGAACAGAATATGACTTAGAATATTCAACATGAGCAATGGTGTCTTCCTCTGACAAATATGAAAGGGGAAAAGCACTGATTTCACAAAGTGAAAGTCTGTTCACAGGTCATCAGGAGCAGTACTGCATATGTGCAAAGAAGTCGCTCCTTATCCGCTGCTAGAATAATACACCTGAATATCTGACCAGATGCTTGGTAGTTGAGTTGCATTGTGGGTAATGTAGGCATCAGGTTTTGGGAAGGACAGAAAAAGAATCCATGGAAAACCAAAACATATGATACCCCTTGTTCTGCAGCATCAATTTTTTCACAAACTGTCTATTGTGAGTGCAACGGTGCTATAGAAATGCAAGATTGAATCTGTGTAAAACTCACAGCTGTGAATCTGTTTGTACACTACATGTTTCTTTCAGATTCAACAGGCAATGTATCGTGGACAGAGACAAAAGGAACCAGTGTCGTTACTGTAGACTACAAAACTGCTTCAAGGCTGGAATGAGAAAAGAAGGTCAGAGGAAATATTTTTGTTTCTTACGCAGCTTTCTTTTTATTTAATATGGTTTCAGTGCTTAAATTCTGCTGGTTCAGATATATATTCAAAACATTCAATTTCACCATTCACCACAGGTATTTAAAGCAGATCATGTCTTACTTTTATGGAAAAAACAAGAAGATGAGTGGTGGTTTGATAGAGGAAAACATATTTTTCTTTCTTTCTTGAGCAACAATGAGTGTGCCATGGATTCATTTCCATGTATGTGTTTGTGTGCAATGCGTATACCTTTGGCCTTATCTTCCCACAGATAAGCAGGGAGAAAAAATACAATCAGAGGAGCGATGAATAGTCTCTACACATGAATATTCACCATGGCTGAGCATAAGCAAAAATTTGCTCTGCAGTTTTCTGGAAAGATGCTGCTCACAACCCCCTGAAGTGAAGGCCAGGCCCACTAATTTTAATGTTTATGTGACTAATTTGCTTGGTTTGCATAAAATACTGTAATATCACTTTCACATTAAACCAGAAATACATGTGGTAGAAACACAAGCCTTAAAGTAGAGCATTAGACAAAACTCAATCTGTGGAGTTCCTGTAATTGTTCCCTCCAAATCCAGACTCAACTGATGTCCACAGAAGATTCATTTTGGGACATTGTCATGCAGGACCATGTCAGTGGAGCACAGAGGGAGCCTCCCGCTCCTTCTCCTCCTCTAGTTTGATTAATATGTTCCTGATTGGTTGCTGAGAGGACAGCTCTGATGACTGATTACTTTGACACTCGGTCCTGTTGTCTGACTTTGCAGAGCTATATTGGAATCAGTCTGCAGCCATCCAGATTGCTCTGTTTCTAATGACTCTCACAGAGGGGTCATCAACATGTGATGGCATCTCCTCCGCTAAACATAATCCACATCATCAAGCATCCAGGCATCCACGCCCCTTTTTTTTATTGTCAGTGGCAAATACAAGAAGCTGTCGTCAACATCGGACTATCAAATCAAGATATATCAAATCAAGTAGGGTCTACACAACAGGATTAAAACGTTACCTTCTACAACTTTGTTTCAGGGCGCTACATACGTCACAGGGTGCATCAGAAAAGACTTTCTCTATATTTGTCTTCTGTCTCCTTCCTCACTGCCACTTTTTTCTTATCAGGGAGAAACTTTGAGTAGATATGTAATACAAAGAACAAGATTAATGAAGAGACACAGTAGCAATGCTACTGATTCCTTCCGCCAGTATTAAAGTAAAATTTCTGCTTTGTGTTTTTTATTCTTTAGTCAAAGTACTTGTATGACCAACATACAGTATAAACTGTAAATTAAAATGTAGGTTTCTTTATATTTTAAACACTGCATTACAATGTACAAAATGTACATTTATACCCATTTATATCACATCACATCGACTCCCAAATGATTTCATATTAAAGGTGATAACATTTAATTACATCACATAACTTTACATCCTAAAACATGTGCACTGAATCTCTGAAGATTCCTAAAAAAGTTTCACTAATTTCTGCCACATTTGCAAAGTAGGCACCATTTGGCATGGCTAATGTTGGCCTGAACTGCAGCTTCAGTGTCACAGAGAATAGAGGGACCTTGTGGAGGCAAAGAGTAGGTCTTTTCTTTCTGGAGATGTTTGCAGCAGAGGTGATGTCTGGAGAAGCCAAGAAACTTTTCTGATGGTTCTTTCCTCTCTTTAATCTCCAGCTGTGCAGAATGAGAGAGACTGCATCAACAATCACAGAGCCAAGTGGCAGACAGTGGGCACTCTGTCCATCAGTGTGCTGCTGCAAGCAGAAGCTAGTGTGCAACAGGTAACACTCCGTTGCTTAAGATCTCATACTTATATTTCTCATACATGCCAAAGGATCCCTTCCCTATTTCTGGAGGTCATGTAGATGGAGGCCAGAGACGGAGAGGATATAGGTTACATTTTAGACAAGCAGTCATTAAATTCCGTGGATGTTCTAGCTGTAGGCTGGATTCAGTTACTCCTTAGAAATGACAAAATTGCCGAGGGACCCTATCTAATCATAGCCCATTTAATTGCACCACTAGGTCTGGGATTGTGTGCCAATGTTCAGTTACCTTCAAATGCTTAATAACAACCAGATATGTGCTGTTGCATGTAAGGGGAAAAAAACGGAAAAAAGAATTATATGATTGGCAAATGAGTTGCTATGGCATATGCAGCTGTGTTTGCATTGTTTCCTGCTGATCTATAAAAGGAAAAAACCTCTACCTGCCTTGTCTTGATTTAACCTTCACAGCTCTCTGAGTGCCAAACCGCTCACACACCTAGCAGCAGCATCACCTTCCTCATCCCCCATTTATCTCCCTCCCCACATACAAGCTCACATACCTTGTGGTTCATTCCCACATTGCAGCATCCCCGAGCCCACTGTGAACTCACATTATACATTGCTTCTCTCAGTTCCCAGCTCCGGTCTCACCCAGGAATCATGACATTAACACCAAGAAGACAGCCTGCATGGGAGTCGTGTTTGAGTCCATGAAGCAGCAACTCCTCCTGCTGGTGGAATGGGCAAAACACATCCCAGAGTTCTGTAGCCTATCAATAGATGACAGGGTACAAAGGACTGAATATCTTTTCAATCTTTAAACTAACTGTGACTAACTTTATGCTTTCATGCATTGTTTTTACATTTAGCCGTTTTGGTGCTTTGGTTGATCAACATTTGCATGTTACAGCTGCATGCTACATGCTGCCTGTGTATGTATGTGTGCAGGTAACCCTGTTACAGACCCACTCTGCACAACATCTTATCCTGGGGGCAGCAAGACGCTCTTTACCGTATTACAATCTCATCCTTCTAGGTAGGACAGATAAAACCTCCCCCTGGTTCTGTGCTTGTTTATTTCATTATTCAGTTATGTGCCACACATTTAATGTGTCTACAGTAATCTTCAGGCTAAGATATCTTGCACATGAATGGATTTGTCGGTTTTTATTGAGCAGGTAACGACTTTGCGATCCCCCTGAGAGGTGCAGAGGTAGCGGTGTCCAGACTGGCTTTCAGAATCCAAGAGGAGCTGGTCAAACCTCTCAGAGAGCTGGACATCACAGACAAAGAGTTTGCTTGCCTCAGAACCATTGTCTTCTTTTCCCCAGGTCAGTCTGTGACTGGGTGGCTGTGGATTGTAATTTCTGTTGTGCCTCTTGATCTCATCCATTATACCAGACAAAGAGTTAACTTTTCTGATGTCCCCTCTTGGATTTGTTTATTTTCTTGGCCTTTTGCGTCAGAAGTTTAGTCTGAGTGGTCTTGCTTCAGCGTGTTTTGGGAGATTCTCTAATAATATCAGGATGTGGTGAAGTCCTTGGCAGACAGCAGAGGTGGCTGCCTGCTGAGTTTAATGGCCTACTTACCTGTGCCAGGAGCAGCAGATGCAAAGGACCCAAGGACTGAATTGGCAAACTGATTCAGCACAGCAAAGACAGAAGAAGTCACCATAACAGTTATGACAGAACTTTTTTTCAAATATCTTTTCAGTCAGCCCCTTTAGAAACGTTTTAATACACTCTTACTGTAAAAACTAATAGCATATTATTTTCTGTTATGCCCATTATACCATGCTCTTCTGTGACTACTTGTTAGACAAAGTCAGTCTTTAAATAAATAATCAGATCTATCAGATGGCATATCTGACCTGATCAATACATAGTTCCCATATGGCACAACATACCACAGAACCTATAATATATAATGCTTTTATGACCTATAGAGTGATACATACAGCGGAACTCCTCTGTTCCAAATACCAAGTAACAAGGCTTTTCTATGATATGAAAGTAGATTTGATTATAATGATATCGGGATGACCAAAGCAAAACCTTTGTCTGGCAATTTAGAGAATGGTCTTACTATATTTCTCATTTTTATCCGTCACTGGACTCTTGGTGGTCTAGGAATGCAGTGATTGGTTAAAAGACGTGCTTGCCTGTTGCAAAGGAAACCAAGTAACAAATCTAACAAAAAGCAATATCCTGCATTTGATTTGACCAGATCTCCTACTGGTGAAAAGAGCAAAACAAAGACTGTCCCTTGTGCTTTACCAATATTTACTCATCTCTTGTAATTAAAGAGCTAAATCCCATTTTAAAGTAAAATTAAAATTACCCCACTCTGTTTACATACAGTCCATTAGAAAGGAGCCTGAATCTTGCTGCCTTATTTCTTCTCCTCATTAAAAATACTTGGCTTGATTTTTCAAAACGACTTGCAGCCATCAGGAAACACCCTCGCCAATGGAAAAATGATGCTGCACACGAGGGCAGTGCTGAGATCTGTAACAGGATTTGTATTTCTCACCTCATTACCACATGATCTGTACCCTGTCATCTTCTGTGGAGAAAAGGATGCCTTACCGTGAGATGCTGGTAACCACAAAGGACTCTTTCAATTTAATTGGCTACCCTGAAACTCTAATTAAAGAAAAACGGTGTTCGCACATCTCTGAACTTCTACACCTAGCAAAAACTTAAACCTACTTTTTGTTAACATATAAAATTAGAAAATGGTACATTAAACCCAATCTCTTAACCTCAGTCACCTGTCTGTCTCTTATTCAACAATCATATTCTTGTCTTACTGATCTTATCTCCATGAAGTCCCTTCCTTCAGTCATTGTTAATGTGAACATTTCCCTGATAAAACCTTTACCTAAGTGCATTTATAGCCTTCTCTTTACAGTGTACTCTCTGCTCTTCAGTATACTATATGTCTTTTTACTTTTGTCTTGCAGAGTGTCCAGGCCTGAAGCTTCCTCAGGCAGTTCGAGATCTGCGTTTCCAGGCCCAGCTGCTTCTCGAAGAAGCAACCTGTGAGCAGCGGGGACGGTTTGGGGAGCTGCTGCTGCTCCTGTCTCCTCTACAGAGTGTGGCCTGGCAGATGGTGGAGACTCTCCAGTTCGCACAGCTGCTGGGTGAGGCCAGTATGGACAGCCTGCTGCAGGAGATGCTGCTGGGAGAGGGAGCCAAAACACAAGAGGGTAAGAGACCCTGCTACAGGATTTACTTGCAAGACACTGACTTAAATTATACAGCATATTAACTGTACTGACCTTGTACAACAGTCATGATTGAGACATTATTATGTTGTCTTCCTCAGTTTCTCCTCTTCCTTCAGGTGGTCTGACTCAAGACCAGCAAAATGAGCAAAGAGTCTCTAAAACAACTTCAGTCCATCATAATAGTTCTGAACATGTAACTGGCCAGATCAACTTATATTTAAGCAGCATTGACTTTATATTGATAATAACAATATTGATTATTAATAATGTAAATGATTACATTCCGACTGTGTTCTATGATTAGAACACAGTTTGTCTCACCTTTCATCAGACTGAAATTTATTGGCAGACGCTGAACTCTCATGTGCTAAATGCCATTGCTGATGTCTGCCTGTCTCACACAGCTCTTTCAAGTAGCGTGCCTGCTGCCCCCACAGACTGGCAGTGAGGTGTACAGACATGGCGATGCTGCCAATATGCCCACAGCATACCGGAGGCACCTGTCCACACCAAGAAACACCGCAAGAAGCAACAACAAGGAGCAGAGGGCTGTTATGAGCTTCAGACAGAACACAAATATCCACACACACACGCGGCACATGTGCGCTGTATACACATGCAATTATGCATACATACACATAAAGTTACAAATTACTGACCCACAACAATGATGCTATAATGATTCTTCATTTGATAATGAGTCTTTGAATTCAGTATTGCTGACTTGTCAGAGATAGGACATTTGAAATTTATTTTAAACAGGAACACATGCAACATTCAGCACGTCATAAAGGCAGTGACGAATAAATACTACATCTGGAAAGTGTGTAGAATAAAACTACTGACATACGCAAATAGGTCAACATTGTACTGGACTGTACCTGAGAGTACCTTGACTCTGGCATAAAGCTGAAGCGAAGGTGCAGAAACTGTCAGCAGAGGGCGCACAACGCCTGTTCAGAAACACATTTATTGGCCCCTGTGAGACAAACATTGCTTTGAAAATAAAAACCATCACTCATGTTTTTGTGTTTAAAAACTTGTCATGTAAATCTGAATGAAGAAATGGTTATATTTCACGGGTGTGCTCACTGTAGTGAGGATTTCAGTGCAAAGAGAACTAGCTGAGCATTGAGTCTACCTTGATGAACAGAAAGTTGTGAATTCTTAAGTTACAGTGAGGTGATGAGGGATGAGGAGGCTCAACAGCCCAGAAGCTCACATGAGCTGCAATGACTCATATAACTGGATGACAAAAATGTGTTCTTCATAATGAAATTCTTTCTCTTCTAGCTAATCTGTTTGTTTTCATATCTTAATTACTGAATTCCTACATGAAAGGAGAAAGAAACCCATCATTTATTCTGCCCTGAAGCTGATGGAAACCAGTTGTGGACAACTGCAGGTATAATCTAAACAAAATATTGTTTGTTCATTTCACTGTTCTGAAGATTGAACAGCATTCTCGTTTGCTTAAAAGATACTTGAATTCTAAACAGAGGCGTGCATTCGAGACAGTATCATGCCTGAGCCTAATCAGTGGAGGAATCTCTGATACTGAAGTTATATAACATTATATAATCACATAAAGTCAAGTGGTGCAATGTAATGAGAGGAGAAAAGTTCACATTTCACTGACTGACATGTACAGTGTGTGCTTGGCCTGCACTTGTCAGTTCATATAGAACAGCCAGATTCCTCTCAGCTGAAGACAAACCGCTGTAGCAATGTGGAGGACAGCATGGGCAGATCAGGAAGACATTCACATACAAGTATTCACACACAAGGGATACTAAATCATCACAAAGAAAACTTAAAGAAGTTTGACATGTTTTCAGCCTTTTCATAAAAAGTTGGGACCTCTTGCCTCTAAATTTGTTTGGTTTTCTCTGAGTGCTCTTCAGTTTACTGCTACAATCCAAAGGCATGCAATCCAAGCGGCTTGGACACTGTAAATAGTCCATACTTCAGATTCTATACAAATATCAGTGTGTGAGAACATGGGCAGATAACTGAATGCACCTATTGGACACAGGCACAGAGGTCCAGTGGGTCGGGGGCCCCACAGCCAGTGACGCTACAGTGCCTGTCATTGGAATTTCTCTTTGGAGAGTCAAAGTACTCAGCAGGGATATCACATTTGTTTGCCTCTGATCCTTTAATATTGAATATTTGCAGATTGAGAGTCTGATCTATTTTTAGTGATCTATATTTAGTTTAGTTTGGTGGTACAGCAGCACAGTGTGTGCTTAAGCTACAGTAAGTCCTAGCTGAAAATAGCAGTTTGAACATGTTTGATAGCTGACCAGCTCTACTTTAAGAAAATAAAACCAGGACTACAGGATTTATAAAGGGTATAATAGAATATTCTGTATAGTAACCTATAGTAATTTTAAAATACGTATGTTACTGTGGAGCTACTGTAGCAGGAACTTAAAGGTACAGTTTTCAGTAGCACCACTTATGATTAATCTTCAAAATGTTCCTGGGGTGGGTACCTTTTATTGTCTGTGGCCATGGGCTCATAATCTTAAAATCCATCCATCTGTGTTAGCCGTGTGATTGACCTTTAACCTCTCATACAGCAGCTGCTTCCCTGCTGCCATAGGCTCCATGCTGTCATGAGCCTGACCAAATCCTCTAAGTACAGCGTAAGGCCCCGTTTACACGACAACACTTGTGGGTGAAAACGATAAAATATTTTATTGGATGTGCCC
Organism: Chaetodon trifasciatus; assembly: GCA_037975065.1. Lineage (NCBI taxonomy): Eukaryota > Metazoa > Chordata > Actinopteri > Chaetodontiformes > Chaetodontidae > Chaetodon > Chaetodon trifasciatus. Next base: position 14,653,104 of record JBBMOE010000001.1, read on the forward strand.
TTTGTTTAGACGGTGATGGCATTTTAGGGGCTTAAAAATGCAAAAATAGTGAAAACGCCCTCCAGAGTGAAAATCTTAAAAACGCTCCACCATCGTGTTCCCATCTAAAGGGTAAAAACGCAAAAGTGTGCTCTGATCTGATCAGAGTCTGTTGTACCTGACAGGAGTATTTGTCATCATGGTTGATATGCATCACTTATTCAATATCAGCCACAGCAGAGAGGGAGAAAAGCTGTATTTCGACACAGTCAGACAGATAGCAGAGCTGCACCCTCCTCTTTTTGTTGCCCTCAACTGATGTAACCTCCTAGGTCCATGTGCTACACCTTTGCCATAACTTTCCTGGATGAGAAGTCAAAAATGAAGACTGATCTGATTTTAATTTGCTCATCACAGCTCTGTCTGAGAATCAGGTTAAGAGATCTGTGTCAACCTGCAGTCACCATGAGCAGGAAGGGGAGGACTGAGAGGTAAAATCTCTTCACTATTTCATCCTGTTGGAGGAAACCTGGAAACAAAAGCATGATTGGAAGCATGTGCATGATGGGCATTACTTCTGTGAACAAATTTATAACGCCATGAAAAAAAGGCACAGCATGATGTGACAAGCCAGGCCAATGCTGTCAATGTCATCATTTTTTTAGAGGTTAGGGGACTTGCACAATCATACAGTATCCAAGCTGAACAAAGGTGACTGTAAATTAAGTCTCAAATCAAAGAAGTCATTGCTTTCTAGCTGTCTAAATGTTCCTCAGGTCACAGAACAAAGCATGCCAACTCACCCATTCTCACATCCACTCAAACAGTTAATTAGGCTTTTAAACAGGAACACGAGAAAGTTGAAAATAGGCTCCTTGTCATACTCAAGTTTCACTGTTTGTCACCGTTAAGAGGTTCAGCAGTGACACCGCTGTGATGTCGGTTTCCTTCCCAGAGGCCTGCTGTGCTGGCAGTCTATTGATCTGTCAAGCTCAGCAGAGAACACAGTGATCAGTGTTAAACGCTGAACACTCGCTCTCAGCTGTCAATGTCATCCCCCACATCCTGGGTGGAATGAGTCCAGAGAGTCTCTACTGACTCTGTTCTTTTACTCAACAACATGCAAACTCCTCAGGAGACTGCCGAACATCTCGGAGCTCCTTGTTTATCTGCTCCAGTATAATCACTGTGCAATCTTCAAATGCTGGTTGCAGACCTGCTTGATTCTCTCTATTGAAGGGCATGGAGGGCTTAGCTATAACACAGTATTATTGGATTATGCTTGTATGGAAAGGCACTGAGGTAGGAGTAGGGAAACAATGACATCATCAAATCAGAGGTTGTTAAAATCAAATTTGCGTTTGTCCCAGTTTTGAAATCTTACATTAAAACCACAAGAATTTCTGAACCTTGACAGTGTGTACCACAGGACACAAGTGAATGGTAAACAGTGTAGATTACTTGAAAACCATATTTCTAAACATACTCAGAATGGAATAAAAGAAAATTGTGGTCACTCACATTTTCAAAGCAGTATTGTGCATACACACTCCCACGGCTCACAATAACAATGGAAAATATTTCACAGACAGCAGTAGAGTTCACCTTCTTGCTCTCTTTGAACATTTGAAACTTAACAAAGTGAGGCTCTAAAACTTTCCACCTCATGGGTAATTTCCCTCTTTGAGAATGACTTTACTGACCGAAAAGCACATGATCTGTAGAAATAACTGTAAGGACGTCAGTGCAGAGCTTAGTTTCTACAAACTAACTGGTTTTGATAAGAATTTGTCATGATTTACTAAAATGACAAATGATGCTACTTGAAGTGAGAAATATTTCAGACCTGGCTCAGTCACTATCCCGATAATGCTTAAAAAAGAGAGATGAGGAAAAGTGAGACTGAACCTGTATGAGAGAAAACACAAACAGTGGATCAGCAATTACTACTCGAAGACTGAAATCCTTGAAAGTCAAGAGTGAATGAGATGAGTTCACTGTGGTCAGTGCTCTTGTCTGGTGCCAGAAATGCAGAACACATGGCTTTCAACACCTCCAGCAGTGTGGATGAGATGCTGCTGAAGCAATGACACAATTTAATCAGTCACTTAGGGATTGTAGTGGACTGCTCATATCCATAAACTGTCAATCTGTTATACATTCACATGATCTTATGATGGGTGAAAAGGTTAGCATTGCTAATGATCATAAATATTCATCCTATAATAAACACTTCTGTTTGCTAGTATGGAAAGACAGTACGTGTCTTTCTGCCCGGTGAGGCCGGTGAAGTGCACCGTCCAGATGTTTTCACTGCCCTCTCAGGTAGCAGAGACAGACAGCAGTCTTCTTTGTGTTTTGGATTTATGACTGGAAACTGCTCCGCCTAAATATAGCTGTGCAGAGAAGCTGCTTTCACCGTGGTCTGAATTTCAAGCAGGGACCTTGTAAGGAGAGACAGCGCTTCAAGTTTTAACTTGAATGTTCAACTGTAGGCAAATTACATGAAAACTCTTTAGAAAAAAGAAGTTGCTTTTTGAAGTGCAAGTCTTTGCTGCAGCAGAGACATCGGGCAAGATAAGACCTGCTGTCGACCTCTCACAAATTATCCTTCTGAGGAGACGATGGGGTCACTTTTTACCCTTCAACCCTGACAGTAAATCCAAACAACAGAAAGGTGCAGTCAACCCTGGAATCAGTCCGTGTAGTTTGCAGACTTGAGTCAACCAAGACAGGAACAAAAGGAGAGTGTTTCGAGTGCTATTACAGCCTCACATGTACTGTATCTGTCTCCGTCACTCAAGTGATGGAGACAACAACTAGGATGCCAGTGTACACTCAGTCTTCAAACAGTACTCTGCTCAGCAAACTATAAAGTGATCCTCACTAAAGCTGCACAAGGTCTGTGGTTCAAATGCAATTCATAAGCTGGACTCAAGCCCTCTTATCTTAAACATAGAGTACCTAAGCAAACTTTTAAGCCTCCTTTTATGTGAGTGTAAAGTTTCATGAGGCTCATCTAATGGCGTGCCTGGTCACATTATACAACAAAGCAAACAAAAGAAAAGAGGGTCTTTATGTTCCTGTGACACCACAATACTTGTGGTTGAAGAGAGAAAACCCAGATTTGTACAATTTGTACTATCAGTACCAGTCTGGTGCTATTAACATTCTGTTTTACTTGAGCTTTGATTTCTGCTGCTGTGAAGACCTCACAGGTTAAGAGAGGACATTTTAGATAACCACTGACAGCAGAAGTCCTGATGTGATCTTGACACTCCTGACCTCTGACTCCCTAGATTGTCTCCTCGTGATAAAATTTAAATAACCACACTGGTGAAAGTCTAACAGTCTTGACCTTCTGTCTCAGTCAATCAGCCATCTGTACAGTTTGTGCAAATGTCAAAAGTCTTACCTATTGGTAAGACAGTAAAGACCATCAGATGGAGCTGGAAAGAAAGATGACGACATATTTTTGATCATGTCACCTTCCAATTAGAGTGCTATACAGGATTTTCCCAGTGCCTTTGTGCAGCTGTGGCTCACGACACACTTTGTATGTGTGTAGCGTAGAAGACGCAAAAGTAGAATTCTCTGTCCACTAAACATGAAGTAATTCCTTTGATGCAGGTGGTGTTGCTTACTTGTAGTTACTACATACTGAGGACCAGAAGTTTTTAACCAACATAGTTTGGTTATGTTTGGAACATGAGGACATTTTGGCTGGTCCTCACAACTTCAAAGGGCTGTTTGAAAGGTCTGACTTGGGTTCAAGGTTTAAGTTAGAGTTGGGTTCAGGTTAGATTGAGGTTTAGGTTGGAGATGATAAAAAAAATATAAGATACAAAAGCAAAAGAAAATAAACACCCTTGACCTCTGACCCCCGCAGGTCTCAACTTTGGGAGGCAGAGCAAAGCTGTGGAGTTGTGTGTCATCTGCTGAAAGGCATCTATCATGCAGGGGAGATCTCATGGTCTATTCTATGTAAGCTCTCCTTAGAGTAATGCACACGGTGCAAAACCTTAAATTGGATTAAACTGTGCATTATGAGAACATGGATGTGCTGCAAGCTTCCTTCCCACAGAATGTCCAAGATCTCAGTACCCATTTATTCCTCCCAATAATAATAAAATAAAACTTGACAGTCTTTTGAAGATGTGTTTATGTGTGCAACTTAACTGTTATGTCATCAAAAAGAAGCATCAATAAATGCACTCATAAACAACCACACGTGTAAACAATTACAAAGCATGAGGATCTTGTTCACTCTGACCTCTTTGTATAGTAAACAGCAAAGACAAAGGGTGAAAAGTGATAAAACCGATTTAATTATGTTGTGATTCAAGGCTGATTCATTCAATCATCCTCCTTTTGGTGTGTTTATAGGCAATGAATTTCATTATATGATACTGATATCCCTGACAAAAGCATATCAGGCACAGAGCTCACAGAAGGCAACGCTTACCAGAGCGGCGTTTGAGCTCTAAACTAATAATTGTTCAGCCCGGTTCAGCATAAACTGGCCACTGCTGCCGTGTTGACCTACATGGTTTGTTTGGCCAAAGGAATTCTGGGCAAGAGAGTTGAGACAGAGAGGGGTGACATGGGGATGAAGGAACAGCTGTGTTTGCTAGGACGAAGGCTCCACAATGCAAGGCAAGGCAATCCACACAAAACACACATACACACAGAGAGAGAAGGCACTGGAGCTGCATGATGCAGTTTAATAAGTGGAGGCTGGATGAGAGGCAGTAGACTTTCAGGGCTGTTAGCCACCATGACACAGAGGAGCCCTGAGAGAGCACCTGCTTATATAGAGACACTCCTGTGGGACCAAGCCTCAACACATCTCAACACTGGCGGTTTGGGTTTTTCCACTGCATGAGAAGCACACCGTGCAGAGCATGGTTTTTGCACAATCAATGAAGCAATTAAGGACAGAACAGATCATCTTTTCTTCACAAGATGTGCCCTTTGGTGTGTCTTCCAGTACGTGCATTAGTTTCCCCAAATCAACACATCATGCAAATTTATGTCACGGTTTAAGAAGGCTTCCAGTCTGGTCACTGGCAGAGGATTTCTTGAATGTCAGATATGACAGAGGGGGTATTAAAATGCTGTGGTTTGGGCTCATCGGGAATACAGCTGGAGAACAGACGTGGAGTCAAACAAACAGTGGACTTGTTGGTCTTGTCATCTCACTGAAGCAGAGGATTCTAAAATCTGTGCAAATACAAATAAAATATGAAATGTATCCTAACAGTAAGGGCGTTTTAAGCTTGTTTCTTCTAATTCTTGAAATCCTCATGAGGATAAGTGTTAGTGCAAACAGAATGTGCAACCCATGTTAACAAACATTTGTGTAGCAATAAAATTAAAGCCAAATGAGTTCCAGTTTCACATTTGGCCATGGCACAGTTTGAACTTCTCTACCTCAGCAAATAAGATGACCTGCAGTACCTTTGGATCTGGCTCACCTCTGATAGCTCTGTTCTTAAACAAACATACACAGTGTACAGCCTGATGTGACTACCCGCCTCCTTTCAACACGTACCAATGCCAGCGTTATGTTTCCCATGATTCTTGGATGCTTCACAAGTAAAATAGAAGAAAAGCAAGAATTTATTAGCTACAGCACACTTCACCTCAATCCTATCTGGCACTTTTTTTGAACTTGGAGCTCCATCTGGCCAAAATCTGGAAACGTGTGTGCAAGAGAGTTTTCAAATCATATAAATAATACAAACAAGTGTCACATTCTACATTCAAAGGAACACCTCGTGCTCAGATAAGGATGATGAGGCCACTTCAGTGAAAGACGTCGTTTTGGAAAGATTTAGCAATTTGATACAGATTGCGATGCAGATGAGGAAAACGCTCACCGGACGTCATCTGGCTTTTTTCAAGCCGATTCACACTCAACTTGACTTGACATTCTGTCTCCAGTGTAGAACAAAACTTTCCACCAAGCCGAATCTTAATTGTCAATCAGATGTTTTTCCACATGAGCCTCAAGACCCGGGACCATTCAGGAGCTTAGGCTGTCAGAATGAGTCATCTTCTAGGTCTCATCTTCAAACAGATTTTATAGCTGTGCCTTTTTATGCGGTGAGAACATTTTTTTGTTTTATGACTACTGTATTTGGGTTGGATGTATTATTACTTTTTCATTCTGTTTTGAATTCATGTCAGCCTTTTTACTGTGTTTCTGATTGTGCTTTAAGTTTTTTATTGTTTTAACTGAGACGTCTCTGACAAGGCGGTCGCACCAGAAGCAGCAGAAGTATCTGAAATGATAGTAGCCCAGAACATGCAGTACCACTTTTATTCTTGGCAGAAAAATAAAACACAGATTTTGGGGGAAACAGAACAATGTGTTATCTGGATGGATTGTTGTGTGGATTGTTTGCTACCTTTAGTCCCGTGTTACATAATCACTTCAGAGGCTCGTTAATTCTAAAAGGGGGATGATGATGAATGGCGTTGTGATGGAGCACATCCAGGACAGCAAAATCCACAAAAGTACTGGAGCAGTGCTAAATAAAAGTTACGCTCTTTTTCCTGGGAAGAGCTTACAGCTGTGCAGCAATGGAAAGACAAATGCAGGAAGACAATGACAGACGTTGAAAAACAGAGACACAGTGTGATGACAGGAGCAGAAAAATGTGATCATTATGTGCATGTCAAATTAGCACATGTTGCTAACTGCTTTTGTAAAATATGTATTATGCAGTTTTAAAGATTTCTTACTTATATATTTAGTATCAGATGTTGCCCTGTTTGCAATCTTAACTTGTGTCTCGTCTAGTTTGTGAACTTGTAAAGAAATTAAAGCACAAATGTTCTTTAGAAAAAGACATCAGTGTGTCATTTCTTTAAAATGTCACCACAGAGAACTTGAATGCAGTCAAACAGAAAAAAAGGTGTTGTTTGTCAAACTCAGGCTGCCTCAGGGGTTTTGAGATGAGACCAATGGACTGGCAGCCTCTGGAGACTGTTCAGGTTCATGACCTCCCACATGTGACAAGATTCATCTCTGCCTCCTTGTTTTCTTCCTGGGGGCTTCCTTTGGTCTTGAGTCTTTTCATCCCTGTAATGAGTGCTAATGTCCATCCTGTCACACATAATATTTGATTTCTGCCTCTGGAAGTGTCATCCTGTGTCTTCTGTGTTCTTGATCCTGCAGTAAGACTTGAGCTTGGTTTGTCCTAAAGTGTCGGCCCAGCATTAGACCTTTGCGTTGGTCCTGTGCCAAAGACCTGGTTAATTTCCTCCGTGTGGGAGATTCTGCACTCTCTGTGGCAGTGAGACCAGTGCAATGAGAAATATACTGAAGGGGCTTTGAAACAGGTTTCTTTCAGTGCTGTTCCAGCTGGAGCCAGAGGAGAGCCAGAAGTTTCTGAGCATGTACAGACCTTCTTTCCTTTGATCACTTAAAAATGTATTTAACATCTACACCCTGATGGCATGAGAGGGGGGCAGTGAAAGAGGACTTCCTTTATCGCCCCAGTGGTCAAGCTCATTGTGCCCTCTGGACCATTTGGATGTGCCTTTTGCTTTTCTCTTGCTGTGTTGATACTGATATCACTCATCTCTTTTTGCAGTTTAATTTATGTTTCTAAAATGAAATAGTTACGTAAACCTCCCATTCTTTGGCGTGACCTAAAACTACTGCCTTCTATCAGCTCTGGGCAAAATCTTGAGGAACATATTCACCAGCTGTAAGTTTGTTTATCTGGACAGCTTTCCAAGTCCTTGGGAGAGCATTTTTAGCAGATATAGCAGGTCCTATATGCTGTATGTCAGGGGTGGAGTGCAAGCACCACAGCACACTGTAGATAGGCCTCGGGTGGTTTCTGGGCTTTGCAAATGTCAAAGCTCATCTCAACCCGCCAAGCGCTGGTTAAATCTCATTTCTGAACACATATTAGTTCTCCCAAGACACTGCAACCTTTCCAGAACCAGGAGCTTCAGGCTTGTGCCTTCATCTCTTTCCATTTCAACCCCACTGAGAGAAACGACAACATCGGAAACCGGGAAGTGCTGGCTGTGAAGGAGACTGGAGAGGAATGAAAACACTCACTACGCGGGTAAAAGCATCGTTGAATCTACATTAAGACACCTAAAAAACTCAATTCTCAGAGGAATGCATTGGCCATGTGAGGGTATGCATGAAGAAATTATTCCTTTATCAGAAAGTGCGACCACTGATTGTTCTAATTTTTCTCTCTTTGATCAAATAGTCAGTCAGACAGACATGAAGGGACATTTGCTGAGGAACGCAATCCTCTGGATGGACCCCTCCACTGTGACAGCCTGTTTGTCAGTCAGACACAACTAATGAGTTCCAGGAAAGCATCTGAAACAGCATCCAGTGGTCCCCTTGAAGTTGATGTGCGTCAGCAGGCCTGTCAGGATGGCTTCACACTCGTGTCAGCAGTCTGATCTCTGGTAACGGCTCACCACTCACTGCAAAGAGACAGTGCCACAACGAGTGAGTAAGTCGGTTAGCTCAGACGTCAAAGTCCAACCACCACTCCCAAAACATAATTTATGGTTCTTGAAGAGACAGAAACAAGTTTTTTTTCTGTATTTTCTCTCGTCAGACTTGTCGTCTGAGCCAGGTTTCAAATATAACTGCACTTGTACATACAGCCATCCACCCACTATCATAATTAAAGACTATCAATTACAGAATTGAAAAAAGAAACACTTCTGGGTAATGTTTATCCCATGATAACATATTAGATGGCTCTCTTAACAAGAAACAGTGCATGTCAAATGAAGTCCAGATACAGCTAGAGAAACATTCCTTTGGAGTGATAGCTCTTCAAACGAAATCATTCATGATTACACAAAAAAAGCAAACTTGATATACATTTATCAGAGCTGTCTGAGCCTCATGTGTAAACCTTATTGCAAGTCACTGTCAGTGTTAAATAGGAAAACTGATGGCTGAATTGTTCAACAATGGCCTACATACCAATAAGCTGTGGAAGTCTTTCACAGTGCCTGTAAAAGCAAATAAAATATGGGAATTATTACATAAATTGATAAAAATGAGAGCAGTTTCTGTGCAGCACCCTCCACTCAGCTGTCCAAATCTCCAGAGGAAAGGCCACCAATGAGTCTAGAAAACCTGTCTCACACTCAACGCTCTCTTTTCTGTCTGGGAACCAAACCTTTCCCAGAGCCCGAACAGTACTGCAGCGCAACGGGCAACTTGCAAGGGACTTTCAAAGTCTGGTATAATAAACTTACGACCACAAGCTGGGACTTGAGCAGGGAGGCCCGGGCTGACATTTGTCTTGGCATGAGCAGTCAGTGCCACTGTTAGTGCAGATAGCCCATTGACATCAGTAACATGGGAAAAGTGGCCTCAGGGCATTCATTGAGATGCTGATTCCGTATGGATCTATGAGAACCCGTATTAATGACGCAGGACTAGCAATGAATCTTACTGACAATACTGTAGCTGTGTAGAATTTGTATAAAGTGACAGCCTGTCTGTCATAGCTAACTGATTCCATCAGCAAATGTTACAGCTATTCATGTGCAGTTCTACTCCTCTGAATACACAACACATCCTGCAAACATATAAAGCAGGTGCTGAGGCAAACAATCCAGGAGCAACAGTCACATTGTGGGGACTTGCCATACATGTGGGGACAAAATGCAGGTTCCCATAATGTAAATCATTAAATATTAGGGTGACGCCTTGGGTTAAGGTTAGGGTAAGGTTAGGGTTGTGGTGGTTGTTGTTGGGCTGCAGAGGAATAGCAGCAGGGGAAGGACCCAAATGCAGACAGTTGAGAAAGCAATATGATGACAGTTTAATGATGGAAAGAGCCCACAAGCAGGTACAGGTAGGTAGGTGCAGGTGTGTGTTAACGCTCAAGCACAAACACCACAAAGCAAAAAACACACACAGCAACCAGGACATGCTGACAGAGGAAGAGTAGGAATGGACTGGTTAAGAGTCTGCAGGATTGATGAGGAAATGAGACGCAGGTGATGAGGTGGGCAGGGAAGGCCAGGCAACTGCAGAGCAGATGAGGAGAATGGGAGCAGGTGTGTAGATGGGTGGAGCAGTCAGGTGATGTGGAAAGGGAGGAAAGTCCAAGAGCATCTGGAGGAAGGAAACTGAATGTGGCTGGGGAGGAGGGTCAGAGAGACAGACTGTGACAGAAAGATGTTTCTGGCAGCATTAGATTTTCTCTATATCTGGATAATGTCTTACTCTTTTCCAGGAACAGGATCACAAAGTCATCAGTGCACCCAAAACCCTCTTTAAAGAAAGGTTTAAGCTGGGTTTTGCTAATTTCTATCTATTCATTGTAATTCTGTCACAGCATTTGCTCCATCTCAGCTCCTTTCACACTCCACTTTGTGTCAATAGGTGAGTGTCATCATCTCTGTGTGCCAAATATTGACTGTAATCACCTACAGATCACAATGTGATGACCTGCAAGCAAAAGATGTCCCTCACTCAACTGGCAGCTGCAGGATGTCTCCAGCATATTGAGTATGATTCTCTAATGAAACTGCAGAAAACAGATCCACGGGGTCCAGTTTTCTGACCATCAGCAAAAATCCAGCAGAGCAGTGGAGGTCAAACCAGTTCATTTCTCCCCACCCCAGTTTAAGCCATATCTGGAGTGGAAACTTGGTCTGAATTTATGGCCAGATTTTATATAATAACATCCATTTGCCCAGTGGAAGAGATTGGATCATCGTACTGTATGCACAACACATCTTACCACCGTCAGTTATATAGTCTGTCCAAGTCTGACTTGTGCAAGTGCAATGGATAGATCACATCTGTGCTATATGCTCTGTTGAATGTGGTATAATTAATGGCCACTGCACTGAATTGAGGTTAGAATTTACAGAGAGAGAATCCATTTTTGTCAGAATTGGTGAAGGTCAAATAGCTCTGGGCTAGGTTTCCATAAGTGATGGAGACGGGGCGACCATACCTCTTCTTTTTCAAAGTGTTTTTGTCTTCCATCGTTGAAACGAGCTTGACAGAGACAAGAGGTGCTAGAGGGGTGATTTATGACCTCGTTCAAGATGCAGCACATATTGTACTTTGCAGTATGTGACACATGGAGAGGGAGGCAGTGAGGTTATGTAACGTAAAGGAAGACAAGAACATGTTATGCACTCAGCCACTGACAAATTACTGTAAGAGCACCTGGAAACAATCAGGTTTTAAATGTGTGGAATATATCTTAAAACAAATATCATGCAATCTGTGTATTATGCAGTTTCTTTTACATTTTTATTCTTTTATCGACATTTTTGTCCTAAATGAGCATTACTCAGTGGAAAATTGTCAAGGCGCCACTTGCTTCTCCAAAGGAATATTTGCTTTCAAGTCTCAGTTGGATTATGCGCCACCGTTGCTCGCTGAAGGTAAATGTTTATGGACTGTTTTGATCATTGCTGTCAGGACATCAGACTGATTGGACATACTAAGAGCCCATAGAAGGCCAGGGTCAGTTTCATCCAAACTCTCAGAGCCTCTGCACTGAGAGAAAACTTCAGCTAACTAGACGCTTGCCAAATTGTCTTATTCCTTCTTCTTCTGTGGTTCACCGGTTGTGTACAAGCACAAACCCTCTGGGGATAGAGCTATTTAAACAGACAATAACACCGACTCTCAAGGCTTGTTTTCTTCAGCTTAACTTTCAACTTGTCTCAGTGCTCCACTCAGAACAAAGCAGCGACAAACTTCTGCTACTCACTGGATTCATACGTGCATTAAGCAGGGTAATAACTGGCAGAGGAGATACAAAAGAAGCAGCCAACCATTATTAGCATGTGATTATGTGTCGGCTCCAGCGTGTGATGCTGGAAAACAAAACTGGGCTTTGAGTGTGCTCTTTGTTACGATGTCTATTACGAAGTTCCCTATATTTAGGCTGCTTTACTGTCAGCAGGTTTATGAAACAGTTCTTCATGCACCCATCATTAGCCAAGTATTGGACTCATGGGAATCCTTTGAGGAGAGTCATGTGGAGGAGAGAATGAGGTCTTTTACCAGACCTCATCATTTAGGACCGCTATGAAAAGCCACCGTGGAAAAATGTAAGCTTCCACCGCCTTTTCTGTCCCCAGGATACATGGAGAGGTTTCTAAAGGCTTCAGTTTTGCATCCATGTGTTTTCACATAATACACATAACTATATATGGGCCTTTAAAACCAATTTTTTCAATATACATGAAAGTACAAGAACAATCTTAACCTTAAAATCAGCTTATGTACAATGTCAAAATGAAGAGAGCCGAAAACCATCTCGTCACTTACTGATAGAAACACTTCAAGATGAGTCTTAATAATCTATTTATCCTTGAAAAAAGGCATGTCTTCAAAACAACATGGATTATGGCTTATACCACAAAATGCTGACTGCTGAGTGAGGCGTGCATGCACACACTCATGCGTTTGATCAGTAGGCTGTGAATCTTCATCACACCCCTCCCAGAATGGAAGTGCTTCACTAAGGAGAAAGAAAAACTGTCTGTGTGACTCTATACATCTACCGTGCAGTGAGGCTTTGTTTGACTGTTCCAGTCCACATTGGTTGACTACACACCATCACCACAGATTCCTCATCATCTCTCTGACAAACAGCCTTTGTTCTCTCGCTCGGGTTTGCCTCCTTCTGGGACAGAATTCACACCGAGCCCCGAGGGACCGCAGCCAAGGATTCACTGCGGTGGCTCTCATGGCAAGAAAAAACAAAGCTGACCAATGGGGATACATTACTCTGGAAAGCATCATCGCATGAATTTCCCTGAGTGGTTTGGCAGCAATAGTGCAGGATGTTGTCACTTAAAATTCTGCCATAAATTCTTTATGGCCTTGCAAAAGTAATAAAAAGTAAAACATACGGCATTACCTGACAGAGGAAAATGTTTTATTACCGCAAACAGTATGAAGGGCTGTCTATGAGCTGATTCTCCTCACCCACTCTGTGCATTTCTAACATTAAATGTATGGATTATGATGGGCTGCATGATGATGAGCTGCAGCCATGCTAGCAGATCTGTGAGGCTGTTATTCTAAATTCCAGTGTCAGCATGCTAACATGCTCACCATGTAAAGGATATAATTTTTACCATGTTTGCCATCTTTGTTTAGCGTGTTAGCATGCTAACATTTGTTAATGAGCACTAAAGCGGTACTGTACAAGTACAGCTGAGGTTGATGGGATTGTTTTTAAGATATTTGATCATGAACCAAAGTATTTTTGGACCTGTTGATGGAAGAGAAGGCAACAAAGGGATTTCAATTCATCCTGTGAGGAAGATGAATGTCTGCACAAATATCACAGCAGTCCAAGCAAAATTGTTAATACATTTTACTCAAAACCGCAAATGTCAACCTGCTGCATGGTGAAAAGTCAGGGGATCACCAAAATCATTAGAATTAATCATGTGGGAGCCACGAATGTCTGCACAAACTGCGTTTTCACTGCAGAACTGAATGTTTCACTGGAGAAGTGAAAACTTTGAGCTGCTGGTGGTGCTAGATCTAACATACAGGGACTTTCAAAGCTCTTCAGTATTCCCCATGGACATTTGTACTGATTGAAATCTATTGAGTATCTGTTGAGATATTTCATCATAAATCAAAAATATCATTCTCATGGTGCAAAAGTGTTGGACCAACCAACACCACAATCCCTGGAGACATGAAGTGAAATATGCTCATCACTTAAGTAGAGAATTCAACACTAGATTATGATTTCATGACTCATTTAAAGTAAAGCCTTGAAGATTTTCATGTAAATAAATGTCATTTTCTATCACTGCATAGTCCACACAGTGGTAACTGGGACCTGAACTGCAGTAATTATTGCAATAATTTGTTTTGCTGCCCCCAGAATTAAACCACATTTGTGCTGAATGAAATCTGAACATCAGTAATGTAGAATCAACCATAGTGCAGTGAAATATGGATATTATTCGGGCAAAACTTACAGAGGTTTTGATCTGCATTGAAGAACAATTTGAATAACTTCCGCTGTAATTGCAAAACTTGAAATAGGATATTCAACTTAAATACTCTCATGACTGGCTGTGGCTATTTAACCATGAAAAATGAGTAATCAGGATCCCAACCCTTGTCTGCACTCTAACCTTGAGACCATAAAAATATTGTGTTCCAAATTATATTCCAGGTGCTCCCTTTAGATAGATGGCTCTGTCCTCCTTTTGTATCTGGAACTCTTATCGCATTTTGGTGATGAACAAGCCAGCCAGACACAATTCTGTCATAACAACATCAGCCACATCTCTGCTTTGTCTATTTTGGAGGATGCTGCTTCTAACTTAGTCTCTCTCAATCTAAAATTCCTCCACATGAGCTGGCTCGTACTCACTGGCTTTCTTGAAACCATGCGCTGTACAATAAGGCCTCTCTGACCTTCAGTCATATTATCTGGACTCTGTCCAGTGATCAAGATCCTGCCTGGAGGTCCTGTCTGGACTATATGAACTATACTGCAATAAGCTCTTGTCCTACCTCAAAAAACTCCAGTAATAAAATTCCCAATATTAAATTCAGGTAATAATACTGTTAGCACAGCCACACACACAGCTCTCTAGCAATAACCATGTTAAACTGCACGTGGGAGCACGGAGGAGGCTTCTTAGTTGCTCAAAGCTGAACAGCATGTTTGTATGTTATTCTGATTTCACAGAAGAGATGTAACTCCGTTTTTACACTGAACAAAATGTGATTCATAATTCCTAGAGTTATTGCGTAAGACTGCATTATTCAGTGACTGTCATCTTGTATCCGTGTCACCCTGCGGATCTGCTTGAGTCAGACTATGCAAATGTGAGTCAAAGCCGTCCCAGAACCACAAATGTCAACCCATCGCTTGAGGAAACGTACAGGGATAACCAATGTCATTAGAATTCATCCAAGGTCATGGCAATCTATTCAGTAGCTGTTGAGATATTTCACCAAGAATCAAAACTGTCAAGTGCATGGTGACGCTAGAGGGAAAAGTCAGGCGATCACCAGCACTCCTTTGAGTGCTCCACCATGTTCCCCTTGTTTTATCTAACACGTGCAAATCCATCAAGATACTGAGATACTGTGTCTCATTTCTGTGGGGACGGTAAGCTTTGAACTCAAGACTCTTTACGGGGGCAGCTGCTCAATAAAGTTGTAGTGTTGCACTCTTTATGGTACAACAGAGATGCTGAGTGGGCATTTTCTTCTCTTAAAGCCATGTGGTGGAGCCTCAGTGACCGGATGACTGGAGACTATTACTTCCATGTTATGTTTCAGTGATCAGTGGGAACACAACATGTACGATAGACCGACGGTGCTTATGAAACTGTAATCATCTCAGAAAATCTTTTAAGCAATGGATCAAGTTCATTGTACAATGGTGAGTTTTGTCATTTAACAGGCTTTAATGACAATAAAAAAAAACAAAACTGCTCTTACCGTTTGAGTCCAATGTGACACAGCTGTGGTTCAACCAATACAAAATGTTCAAAACGCATTTAAGGACAAAAAGATCTAAAGTTGGACTGAGCTCCTGAACTCTTTCTCTGAGCAGTCAGGGGATTTACAGGGTGAGTACAAATCTTTATCTCCACTGACAATGGGAGTAAAACAGTCATCCCACAAGCCAACTGCAGCTGTTTATTCGCAAGGTGGCCAGAGTCATGTCCAACCAGGGCTTAACTGAAACTGAACATTTGCCTCTAATAAAAGCCCTGGAGGTTTGGAGAATTATTAGTACTTACAAGGTTGCTCTGGTCTCTCTCTACCGTTTTCCTTTCTCTTCCCATGTCTCTCCCCGTTTCTCACGCTTTAACTAAAGGAGGCATTTAAATATATACATTTATATATATATACCATATGTACAGTGATCTTATCATCTCAAACAGCTGTTAAGTGACAAATGAGAACTTCAGCCAAGAGTGTGAAATGGGAAATTGCAAGGGTTGTGAAATTTAACCTCAGTCCGTGAAGTCTCTCTCTTTCTGAAATCGTTCCACCCTAAGCTGAAGCCCTATTGGCAGATTATGGATGCGGTCTTTGAGTAAAAGCGATTTCTTCAATTTATTGTTCCACTTCACTCGGCATTGTGTGTGTCCGCGAGAAGCAGAGCCAGGTTATGAACATGGTCAGCGATATTCTTCCAAAGATAATGGACAAATCCTGGGTGGCCTGCGTCTAAATTTCATCCATAATGCATGACATACACATTTCAGCCTGGTGCTCTGGTCAGAGTAGATTTAATAAAGTTGTGAGATCATGTTAATAACAGTTACATAGTTTTTCCCATATTCTTCAACCAGGACTCTGAGGATACAATAGTCCACATACTGGGAACTGTTTCAGCTGTATGTTTGTTACTTGTGTGAGCAAGACACTGGATATCCTGATTAGTTGACTTGTCCTGTTAGGCTGCGCTCAACAAGGCAGGGCAGATCCCAGGGCAGCACCAGCAAAATGCACAAAATGCTGGACACATCAGCACTATACTCACTGGACACATCTCTTACAGAAACAGAAACTGTTGCAATTGTAAGTCATACTTTATTTTCAAATTGTGCAAAAAATATAGAACCCATCCTAAACCTGTATAAAAACAAGACAAACAAAACAAATTCACACATTTGAATCATATCTTACTGCATAAAGGATTATTCAAAAACAAAAAAATCATTTAGTATTTACATTTCCCTTAACTTTACAAAACCTTTAGCATTCCCCATACAAATTTGCATATAGAAAAGACATGAATGCCTGGCGTAGCGATAGGACTGAGGTAGAATAAGGAGATAAAGGTGAAAAATGCTTGAAGGAAGAAATTTTACTGAGTGACATTTCTTGGCATTTTTACAGTCTTGTCTTTTATGCTAGACTTTAGATTTGTTCATTTGTATCCATGAGTGATGCTAACTATGCTAAAATGTCTTTTTTCTGTGCATTTAAGTGACGATTTAGAGACCTAAATCAAGACAAGTGTAAAGAGATCTGAATAATAAACTAAAATTCAATAAAATGAGGCATTGATAATGCAAATCAGGGCATGCAAAACAGTGCTTCAATCCAGTATAGTGACAGACATTAAAGGTGTCTGCATCCTGCATGCACTGCATGGTGTAAATTATTCCAAACTGCATAAACTGCAGAATGATGATGAGAATCATCAAAACACATTCACACACCTCAAAATATGGTCTAGTCTCTTTACATAAAACTCTCTCTTTACCTGAAGCATGTGACACATTCATCTGTCAGGTGGGGAGGGGACAAATTTAGCATTTTCATTGTTACAGAAACTGGAGAAATCAGGAAATGAGGAAAGCACAAAGCAATAATAAATATAAAATGACAAATGACTGTTTGTTATTTTAAACATATCTACTGTCTGTGATTGTTAATATTCTGAGGACCCATCTCCACCAGCTATCATATACCACACAGTGAATGCAGCAATGTAACACCTCCACTAAATCACCTCCACACGTCTGAAGTGACACCAGCCTTCTTAAGGGAAATGTCATCAATCTACAGCAGTGCCTGCTGCCTGTATGCACTCCCATTTACCACATTGTTTCTTCTCCTTTTGTGTCTGCCTAACATATTCTGGTCTACCCAGCCATCTAACATCTTAAACTTAACTTATAAGTACAATTTAGACCTAGATGACCTAGTTCTTCGAGAACAAAAAGAACAGATAATCCAGGTGAGCAGAAAAAGGCAATAAATCAGAATAATCATACAAATGTTAATATATGCAACTCCATTTTTAAAACAAACAAAATGTCATATATTCTGTACACAATGATTAAATACAGTGTGATCAGTATACATTCCTGTGTATGAAACCCAATTTAAATTTGTAATAAGAACATCAATGTAAACAAAATACTTCCTGTAAAACATGACTAACTCAAAACATCCAGCACCAGCTGTTCAATGTATCGTAATATATAAAAACATTCCATATTCACAGATTAAGTAAATATGTTTAAAAAATATCCATATCTGAAGTTAAAAGCTGAGAAAAAATAAAGGTCCATCAACGTATGGGACAATTAACTTTTACTGGGTGGCTACGGTTTATGAACTAAGAGGGAAACGTCTGTCAATCGATCTGCTGGGACGTTCTGTTTCCACTGAGGGCACAGAGACAGATGAACAGCCATGGTATCCAACCTGTGGGCACATCGTGCTCTTCAAGAGCAGCTGAGGTGACTCTGTTGGTCTTTGGACTTCTGGACCCAGGTCTCACTCCCTCACGGCGAAGACTCGGAAGGAGCCTCCCTCTGCGTTGCTCTTGCTGCAAACAGACAATACAGAAAACACGTTACACTTGGTCACCACTGCCACAGATGCAACTGTACACTACATGTGTTAAAGGGGCACTCCAGACTTTTAATGTGATACTTCCATGAAGTTAGGGTAATGGCGAGGAATAGATTAGAGAAGAATGGCCATGATTGACTCTGCAGAGGCCAAGTTATCCTGAATTTTAATGCCCAGTATGGTTTAAGCTCTGAAAAATCTGCATCCATAATGCAACCAGTAACATCTTTCATTGGACCCTCTGTGCCTCCTCAGCTTTCTGTAAAAGAAAATAAAAATCTGAAGCACCAGCTGAGTTTCAGCCTAAGTTTCAGACTTTATAAAGCTCCCTGTGGACCCACAGAAGAGAACAACTGTGTTCACATGTGAAATACCCCTTTGAGTCAGCCTGTTGCTCAATGGTTGTTCACCATGACACTTGGAAGTCTGCTTTTTAGTATTGCCCAAGCCCTCCCAGCAGCTAAATCCATTAAAAAGTGCACAATCATGTTCACAGCGTCTTTGGAAAAAACATCCACCAAATGTCCCGTTGGCAGTCTGACTCAGTGTTTCTGAGTCTGACCTTTTCCTGCTACCGCAAGTGTTAAACTTGATGACTTTGTAATTACAGTGGCTCATTAGCGGAGAGACCTTGAAGCTCTTCCATGATCAATAATCATGATAGGCCTGTGTGATTGGTATCAGATCGCAGATAATTGTCCGTATAGGAGAACACTGACCAAGTGGCTGACAGCATTTCCATCCTCGAGTAATCAGATACGCTGTGATTACTTCCCAAGCAACATAGTCCAGTCCAACCTGCCCACACTGCCATGATGTTGGCACATGGCACCAACTCCCTCTCAGCCATTTATTGACCTCCTATCCCAATGCCCTGAGTGGGGCCTTTGCAGTTCGGCATTAGATTTCATAGTTGTCAGACTTGGATTATTTTGACCACTCAGCACTTTGCACACTCAATTGAAATGCCTGGGTAAAGTAAGCAAAGATCCCATGTGTGGCCCATCCACACACCAAACCACACCATTACTCTTACAACCCCACATGCCAGCTGAAGTGGCCACAAGGGCTTCCTTGCCTGAGCTTAGTCCACTGGAGCCGGCCACAGACATGAGAGTGATGTGAGAAACATGGCGTGCATGCAGGGGACCCACTACATGCAGCATTACAGGAGACATAAATCAAGGTAGGGCGCAGTGAATAAACGCACCTTTCTCAGCCATATTTGAGATTCTCTTGTCAAATTTACTTGTCTAATTTTACTACAAGCGTCGTGTTTTCATTTGTATCTCAAGGTTTTCGTTACCACACTCCCGCTGGTCAAACATTAAAGCCTAAGCTGAGCAGATTACTGAAGATAAATATTATTCTGTAACTACACACGATATAACTTCCAACATAAAATTCAGTTAAATCAACTTTAATTATATTTTTTTCTTCTGCTCATGATTAGTGTGAGTTAAACCAAGAGGGTTTTGTTTTTCAGGTGTTTATCTTTGAGTTTTAAAATATACTGAAAAGGAGACTTCTCTTACTTGTTTCGAGACCCCTTAAATAGGTTTGGTGTTGTGTCCACTGAAGGCTGCTTACCCAGTTAGAGAAACAATTGACCAATCAGAGCTTCAGAATGGGACTGTCATCTTTCTACAGTTCGTGCCTGGCTAGCTGCCCAGTTACCACAGATATATGCACACAGATACTGCACTGACTGCGGCTGTTCACTACAGCAATGACTCAAGGCGGCCATATTGGTCCAGAGAGTCTGTGCAGATCGAGGCAAATCGAGGCAGCTCACTACTATATTATTGTAATAAAACTGTTCATCTTTTTGTTCTTCACCTGATGTAAGATATCTTAATTTAGTATCAGGACAGTCACTTTGATGGCCAAATTGAGAGGGAGCATGGGTGAGGTTGATGCAGCTGTACAAGTGGCTGCAAACTGACACACAGACCACCAACTCTGATGAGTGGGAAAAACACTAACTGCTCCTACTAACTAGTACTAATTTACACATGACTTTGCTGAGGCAGATCTCCCACTAAGTACAATTGGTTAAGCCAAAACAAAACAAATCAGCAAACAGGAACATCAGGCTGAATGTACCCCATGAAACAAAACAGCAGTCTCTCTTTAAAGCCTCTGCACACGCACCCACTCACACAGGTTTTCCCACTCTTGTCTAATTAGGCCTCTTCTTTTGACCGTGTGGTAGTGAGCAGACTTAATGGACTTTTAGCTTTGTTTGTACCTGATACTGCAGTCGGTTCGCTGACCTTTGTGTAACTTCCAGCATACTTCTAACCGAACAGAATACATAGAAACACCTGAGGACGTGCGGGGCCTTTAACCCCCTCTGGTTGAGAGACCCCATTTACTGTAAACAGCATGTGGCTAGTGGTTAGGGAAAACATTACCACATTATTCAGGAATCCTACTGACCAAACCATACATAGTACCCAACTCCTCTGAGACATGAGCAGATTACATGTTGCACTACTCAACACGCAGCAAGTGCTTTCAGAGCCGTGATGTTTTCACACAGTGTGTGTGAGTTGTCCCCCAGTGGCAGATTTTTAAAGTGCTTATACTTGTGTGACTAGTGAAAACAAATTCCCTTATTTCCTCAGGCTTTAATACTTAACTGATAGCTTTCATTACAGCTAAGGAGGCTTTGCGGTTTCACGGCTGCCACATGGTTTCTTGTTGATGGAAGCTGTCACATACCATGTCCAAACATGAATGGTTGTTCTCATTTTTAGACAAAGCTTCTCTTAAATACTCTACAGCTAGACTGCTCGGAGCCAAATCTAAAAATATAGATTTCTGGAATTCACACTATCTCTAATGTCACTGTGATAACCTACAAATATTTGACATAATGCCTGATCCATCTATTTTAATGCCTTTTCTTATTGTGCAACAGTCTTCATCTGGGAAAGATAACAACAGTAAAGAAAAGTTGATCGCATTGAGCAGTACCTCTCAGACTGGATGCCATTTTTCAGGACTCCGACATAGTTCTTTCTCTTGTCCAGTGGCAGAATGTCCACCAAACCGCCATCTGCACTGATAACCCCTGCATGGATGGCTGCTTTACAAATACTGGAGCTCTGCGAAGAGAAAGTGAAGCAAACAGGAGCAATACTTTTACTTTATTATCAATTACAAAATCTATTGCAGTAATTCACAGAAACACATGTTAGCACACACACACACTGACACACACACATGCAAGTACTTGTTTCACAATCTGAGTCAACACAACAGACCATAAACTCTTATCAACAGTCTGAAGCAGAATCATTAATTTCTAGTCCAAACACGGATCACACTGTCCACACACCCATCCAGCATTTCTAACCAGATGGTTTATGTCTCACATTTAACCAACATCCAGCCTCTGCACCACTGGAGAAGCATGTTTGGGTGTCTGAGATTACGAAACATTCTTGCGCACATTCGCTATGAGATGCCTTATTCTGTGGCTGTTGTAAGACATAAAAAGGTGAACTGACGTCATCAGAAGGCCGTTTCATCCCCAGTTAAAACCCCATTAAACACCACGTCAGCCTCATGTGACTGCCAATTTCGCACTCCAACTCCAAAATGATCCAAAAGCGTGATGCAAATCGGATAAGTTTAGTCTGGAGGGTACTTTACTCAGAACATGATTTAGGTGAACTTGGAGTGATGATGTACACCGGTCTTCATGAGGCTCTTTCTTTCTGTGCCTCCTACCTATGAGCTACAGGCACTTAGCCTGAGATAATGCCTGAAAAAGCCTCTGAGCAGTCAGGCCACATGCAGGGTAATACATCCCTGGCAGTCTCTGGCTCACCTCACCATTACTCCCATTCTCCATGAGCCACATTCATAATGTGATTCAATCGCTTTCCATAGCTACCATCCACCACAAAGCCACTCTCACTTCACCATGCTGCGGATCCACATATCCATTCCTTTCTGTCTGAATGAACAGATCATGAATAAATAAAAACCAAAGAGCAAAGTAATGGACGACCTGTGGTGTGATTCATGATCAGTCTGCAAAAGTTCATTAAGGTCCTGCACATTTAAAACGGCGTGTTACTTACATCTGTGTAGATGTTGTTTCCAATCACAGGTGACCAATAAGAGGGCTGAGTCTTACAGTTGGTTGGGCACATGATTCTGAGAAACAAAATGGAAATTAGCAGTGACAGAGAAAGGTCACATTCATGGAAAAAAGTTTTTTTTACACAGTGTAACACCCCCATTTAGCTTTTATAAGCACTATATAAAAATGGTTTGGAACACATTATACTAGGGTTGTAAGAAGATATAACGACATTTTTAAGTGTTGATTAATGTACAGTAATTATAATGTCTCATATGAAAATGGTTTATATACCAGCCTCTACCTCTGGGTGCCCAGAGCATGACTCATAGTTATTATCTGCTTATAACTATATCATAGTGTGTTGTAAACAAGTTACTAAATGTTTGTATACATGTATTAAATGAGGGGCTACATGTATAGCTATATGTGCTCTTGTAAATAATCTTTATAACTGTACATCTTACATCTGATATGATAATACCATAAGGCAGAACCTTTGCTTGGCTAACCATATCATGCTTCAGAGAATGGGAAGATGGCGGATGCGAGAAAGTACCTGGGACAGTGTGAGTTGGGCTTTTTGAAAGGGCAGATTTCAGCCACTGTGGTGTAGCAGTCAGCCGTCACCTCTGTGGCAGAGAGAGAAGAGAAAAACATTGAGCATACCTCACATGTGTTGGCTAACTGAGTGAATCTACATGCAGTCATGAGTTTCACTTACCTTCCACTCTGGCCACCACAAAGGCGTTGCCGGGTTTATATTTACTGTAAAGGATGTAATAGTGTTAGGAAATCAGGACAGCAAATGGTTCTCAGAAAAAAAAAGGGAAATGCCTTTTCACAAGTGTTGTGATTTCAACCTACTTTGAAAAATTAGGCTGAGCACAAATATCTACCTGAGGGACTCGATGCCATTCTTTGTGGCTTTGACAAAGAATGGAAACTTGTCTGTCCTTGTGACGTCGACCAGGCCTCCGTTGTTGTCAATGACACCAAAATGGATAGCAGCTCGGCAAATACTTGATTGCTGAAACACCGGAAAAGGAACGCTTATAAATATGCATTTACATTATGAGTTAATGCGTGAAGCAGGATGTTTGTTTCATGTTGGACAAACTCACCACATCATAGAAGAGAGTTCCCCAAATTTTCCCTTTCTTACTCAGACAGTTAGCAGGACAGTGAAACCTGCGTCAAATGAGACAAGAGTGAAATGATATTGGAGAGCAAGTTTATGGTAAATGAATGAGAAATAAATAGAAAATCACCTGACCTGTTGCAGGTTGCACCTCTACACTTGTCTCGCAGTCTAGTCTCACACTTGATGCTCTGAGCTGCAAGAACAAGTCAAAAAATCAGCAAAGAAATGTACAAAACATGAACATTTAAGGTTATTTTTGATCATGCCTGTAGCTACCGAGATAGGTGTTGCTGGGAGTCTTTGAAGATGGCGTCCTGGGTGTGGTGGGCTTTGGAGTGGAGGGCTTGGACGCTGGTTTCTTGGGAGCAGACGGTTTAGGTTTGGGTGCAGGTTTGACGGTGGTACGAGGCAGCAGTGGAACCTGAGGCTTCTCCACCTCATTCATGTCCTCTGTCTCTGAGCGCTGAGAGTCTGCAGATGGCCAAACAGACAGGGTTCAGGTGGGTAACATGCTTAATGTTGACATGTCTGAATGAAAACCATGTGGGATTGCCCACCTTTGTAGCACAGATTGTTTCTACATCCTCCTCCATAGCTGGGAGGGCACTGAGAACAAGGGCGGCCATGCTGGTATGGAGCCTCACCGATCCAGTTGCCCCTGCAGAAGTGAACAGTGGACAGCCTGACTAAGGTGGAAATAAATCATCAGTCAAGCGTCACTGGGCTCACGGCCTTGTAATTACTTCAGCGCTCTTTGTTCCTGGTCAACACTCCTAACAGTCATTAGTCCCACAAACTAATAAAAACACTCCTCGTTGTCTCTCAGGTAATTACATCCTGTGGGCTGTCTGGAAAACAAGCGCCTGCTCAGCCCTTATTTTTCTTTCTCCATGCTTCATTATTATTTTTCTATTCTGACTTCGGGAGGAATTTTAATGGCCCCAATATGTCACACAAACGTCTCTGACAACTGCCGCTACAGTACAGCGATATTAGGAACACACACCAGAGCATTTGTCAGCATTGAGGAGGAGGAATAATGCAAACAAGAGTCGAGAGAGCAGAGGTGTGGATGAACAGCGAAGCATGGGGGAACGTTGATCTTACTTTGGGGAATAGTTGCACACAAGGTAAACGGAGTTTTCCCATATTTCTCCCCACACGTTCATCCTCGGACAAACGTGCACAGCACAGCCCACTCGGCTCGTGGTTGCCCAGACCAGCTGTAAAAAGGGAAGTAAAAGAGTTAGCACAAGGTGGATGTACGGACACATAGCAGAGTAAGCTATAGAGCTTGTAGCTTAGATTTCCTGCCTCACTTTTCTCACTGCCCCGTGGTGCAGAGGAAGCAACTAGATTGGAGGTCACAGTTAATGGGGCCACTGGGACGTGTACCCTGGTCAGATGCACGTCATGTGTGAACCCAGTCTGCCCAGCTGTGACATGATCATGATCATTTTCATCATCCAGTTCGAAGTGGAAACAAATGGCAGTTTTTAATACCTTCACAAAAGTCAGCGAAGGCCCAAAACTGCCCAGTGTCAAATAAAATGCCTCATTAAGCACAAAGCTGCTGCAGTGGTGTTACAGATGAATGATGTGTTGACGGCAAATACAACACAGCATGTTCCACAACTCCTCCTCACTTTCCTCCTAAACTCAACATGTGCGCTGTCCCTCCTCAGGAATGTTCATCTTTTTTCCTGGTACAGTTAGAGGCTACTGGAAGCAGTGAGTCAGCACGCAGACCAATGAGTGCTGAGGGCTGGTGGTTCAGCTCAGTGTGCTCGCTAACTCCAGCGAGGCTAGCGTTTCTCTGTGCAGGCAGCTATGGAGTACGACTGACTGGACTGCAGCAAAACAAAGGCGGAAACAAGCTGATGATGCTCAGATTTGGTACCGTCTCCTCTCTGCAGCATCTTTAAAAGAATCCAGGTCAAGCAGTGAGGGGTGTCTGGTGCGTTTGGAAATGACTACCAGATGGCGGTGATCAGGTTTCAGGGTGAAAGCAGAGGGAGGAGTCCGGATGTTTCTCTAAACTCATCCCAGCAACTACAAAGTAAAGTCTAGGGGAAGACGAGGCCAGCTCACCCATTTCTGTTTCCTCTTGACTGATTTCTCCATTTTCCCATACACTCTGCAGCTTCTTCGTGTCTCCACGCTCTCCTCTGTTCCATTACTTGCAACTGATTTTCCGTCTAACATCCTTGTTTTCACTGTCTACAGGTCACTCTATCCATGCCTGTCATTTAACCCCTCAGTCCCTCCGCTCTGTCCATAAATACTGTGAAATATCATACAGGCTGCACACCACCTGCTGTATTCTAACACCACCCTGCAGCACCTGTCAAATGACATATGCTCTGTATTACAGATAAAAGAAGGCACAACCTGACACAGATTTTATCATAAATTTGACAGAAATAATAGAAGATGGTTCAAAAAGTTGAGAAATATAATTCAACGTAACATGACACTTGTGCCAAACTTTTCTGCTTCTTGCAGTAAGTGATGAGGTTAGCTTATAATTCACAGCCAAGTGCTTCATTAAGGGAGCACTCCATTGATTTAGCATTAAATTGTCACATACATGATGTACATTATGTACATATGAAGAAGGACTACCCAAAACTCTGAACTCTGCCCCCTGTTTTTTTTATTCATCTCACCTGGGTGTAATGGGTGCACATGGGCCCGGAGCAGCGTTCTGGACACCAGGGATTGCACTCGTGTGGGTAGGGATAAGTGTAGTCTTTCACCTCATCGTACCAGGCCTGGACATGGAAGGCAGGAGAGCGGTATCTATAAGGAACACACACACGCACACACACGCACACACACACACACACACACACACACACACACACACACACACACAAACAATAGGCTCAGTCACTGGCCATCCAGGTACCAGGGGCAAAAGGGAAATATCTGAGGGAGCTGCCAGGTGCTTTGGCCAGACTTGAGAAACACTGCATGAACCTCCCTGCTCCTCCTCCTCCCTTCAGGCCTCAAATGATGAGTCTGAATTTGACCTGGCACACAGATCAGCAGTCTGTTCCCGTCCATAACAGGGGAAATCAAATCAGGTTGAAAAGAAAGAGAAAAAAAAAAAAAAAACAGAATCAAAGCAAACCTAAACATGGCTCCGCAGCCTAACAAATCAGGCCGAGCTCCTATTATAAACATCTCTTTTTACGGTATTGAAAAGTGCTGAGCTTATAAATGGAGAGTAGAGGGGGAGTGGAAAACATCAGGGTTTGCTGGCATAGAAAGAAAAGAAGGGAACAGGGAGAGAGGAAAGGGCTGTGAGAATGAGAGCAGATTCCTGGAAGGGCACCTGCTGCGATAGCCACACACTGTCATACACAGAGGCCCACTGTGTCTGGTGTCTACTCACACACACACACACACACTCATCCACATAAAACATCAACCTTAATACGCTAGCACTGACTAGCTCTGTCCTTGCTTCTGCTTCACACACAGCAAGTGACCAAGATTTCTTGGAAAGGAGCAGATGAGGTCAAACTGATTTTGACTTGGAGTTGTTGTAACTCCTGCTGCAAGTGAACATTCAGTGACTGTTGGAAAATAGGAAGCAGCTTCAAAGTTCAGTTGATAATGTGACAGAATAACTCTAAACGACCGTTTGTGCTGCTCAGGCCTGTGCATCCAAGCTCAATCACCAAAATCTGTAGACTGCATAGTACTGCAAGTTAGCATCCAATCACAGGTCATAGCTGTAATTTGTTCACTTACTCGGCAAGCAGCTTTTTAATTCACTACCCTCTGTGCCTCAGACTCCTTCAGCAGTTCTAAACTAGTAGGATCCCACAGCTGAAGAGCACCAGAGGGACACCACTTTTCACACCCGAGCAGCACCATAATCACATTCTGCAAAAGGTCTGCAGGGGATCTGGACCAGAACCTATTCATTAACAACTTCTTAAGTATTAATTCATGGATTTACAACATTTACTAATGCATTAACATCAAACAGAGAGGACAAACTCCAGTCAAAGGGACTGCGCTCTTATAAATGTGTGGCTGATCAATATAGAATTATTAAATGGTTTATTAACCAATGCTAAAGCTAATAGCTTTAATTTATAAACTCTAAGTGGTTTCTAGAAAAAAAATTATATTCCTTGAAAATCTAGTGAGAAAAATCAAGATACACTGAAGTTTTTTACCTGTTATTACAGATTTTTGAGCCTTATGCATAACATAGCTCATTGACTATGTGTGTTGCTGTATCTCACCTTCCCCAGTGAACAGCCAGGTTTTGTCCAATAGACATCAGCAGGTCCTCGGGTCCATGGTCCCACTGACACACCTCTGCCCACTGAGTGGCAGTCCGCTCCAACTCATCATCCCAAACCTGCACACATAGAGTACATCAAGTTTTTCACAAGGAATTAACTTATTTTAGACACCAATGGGAAGACATGACATCTTTCACCTGCTGTGTCTGCTGCAATATAAAGCACCACGTCTTGTTCTGACTCAGTCGATACCCAACCTGTTCGAGGCCTCTGCTCCTGCACTTCCTTCCTTCCCTGTGAGCTGAAACTGAGCTGGATACAAGTACAACATTAACCTTAGACGGTGACATTTGAGTGGAGCAGCTGGCGCCTGGCCTCGGGCCACTACAAATCTCTAGCAATCACAGCTGAATTATCCACATTTCCTGAGTGGGTTTCTTTACAGCGGTAGAGAGGAGGGTGGAAAGCGGAGAAGACACCTGACCCTGCCGTGGAAGGGGCGCTGTGAAGGTGGAAGACTGCATACAGCATAGCCCCTCTAAGCACATCTCCTCAGTAAATTTCCAGCCTTTTGGTGGTCGCTAAAACATGCACACACAGACACCACTGTAACCCCAAGCACCCGAACACTAACACAGACACACAAACTGCCTGTTCGCTGGAATTTGAGCGAGCACTGGGCAGAGTAAATCTTCAGACGCTTTCCTCCCCGGCCATAACCGCACTCCAGAGACACACAGGCCACCATGGCTTCTCTTAACTTTATGGACCTTGTGGTTTTCAATAACCTTCTTTGTGTCTCAATAATAATCCCTCTCCTACGCTACCCACTGATGCACCACGTGGTCCCAACATTTCCCCTTTTTCTAGCCTTCTTCTCTCTGTCCTCCTTTGACCCAGCCCTCCCTCGCTCGCCTGTCTTCTCCCGCACTGAGCTGTTTGCAGGTAGGACAGAGTCAGCATTATTATCCTCCTTGTAAAAGAGCAGCATAGCAGGCTGGCAATAGCTTGCCATCATTACTGAATGTTTCCAGCAGAGAGAAAAGGCTGTTTTTATTGCAGCAACACTGCTTTTCTAGGTGGAATAAAACCCTAATCACCAGCCTCATTTCAGAGCTCAGTCTTGCTGACACATTCAAATGAAGCTATTTGTGAGGTAAAGCCAAATAGAAAAGTTGATAATTATCATTGTTGATTAAGAATAATAGCGAAACAGGTCCTTGGGGCAATGGGACATGTCTCACCATGTACTCCATGTTGGAGGCGGTGGGGTAGACGCCGCCCCTCAGCTTGTTGTGCAGCTGGAGGATCTCCTCACGGTCCGACCAGCGGATGGCTCGTCGGGTCCTATTGCCAGTGGTGTTGCTGGTGCCGTTGTGATCCGCTTCCTGCTCGTAGCGGCTCAGTAGCTGCCTGAGCTCCTTGGAGTCAGGCAGGAAGAGGGAAGCTGAGTCCCTGACACACACCAGCAGGAGGGAAAGGACAGGGAGCCAGGTTATGGCAGCGCAGGTCATTCTGGCACTTCAGAAGTCTGGGTTGGACTCTTAGACGACTGCAGGCAGCAGATTGTGTGTGAACGCTGCTCCTCGGAGTACCAGACACAACCTGCAGAGAGGAAATATTTAATGAGTCTTTCCACACTGTGTGAGTCAACTCAGCAGAGTGCAAATTGCAAAATATGGCTGTAGAGTTTGCTCAACTAACGAAGGAGTCGCTTTCTCTAACAAAGTTGCCAAATTAATGCGCACACACACACACACACACACACACACACACACACACACACACACACACACACACACACAATGTATTGCAAGTATGAAAAAGTACAAAGAATTGCCCCGCAACACTTTACATCAGTATCTGTCACCTGCCTCAGTTGATTTTCTGATTGGACTAAATATTGACAGAGAAATGCATCAGTCTTCATTATGTCCCTTGTATTGTGGTGTGTGTTAAAGTGTGTGTGCAAAGTCTCTTGTGATGCTGACGACCAGAAGACTGATTCCCTCAACTCTGGATTTTTCACCCTCAGCGGTTCTGCTTTCTGTCAGTTTGTATTGTTGCGTAAAACCTGTTGCTAGTTTATCAGGTACATTAATAGAAGCTTTGGATGTTTGGTTAGTGTTTATGCTGAGGGGTTCACTATTCATGTGTTTGGTCACTTTTGAGGCTGCATGGGTGCTGTTGAAAGATGACAGGTGTTTCTAATGTTTTGTCCAGCTCCTGTATGTAAATGGGGTGGACAAAACAATTCAACAGAACAACTCTCACTGTAATGCAATCCAATACGAGACGTCCTACAGCCTCACTAACAACCATCGAGTTTACCAGATAGTGTGATGTATCATAAATGACCGTCTTTCAATTTATTGTGCATCACAGATCTCGCTTCATTATCTTGTGCAACATACTGTGATGTGATATTGTAACATCATCACTAAGTGCATGACCCTCTAATTACAAGGAATAATTCTTCTACCCAGGAAAAATGTAGCTTTAATAATACCTGTTAGAAAGAGCAATCTAAGCTTCATCAGGAAATCTAACAGTGACTTTGCTTTGGACTTGTTGCACCATATTTGTATAAAGTGTACTGAGAAATACTATCTACTTCTCCTCTGCTCCTGCCTCTCTCTGATTATTTTCTAACCAAACTGAGCAGCAGGGTGGGATACTGAGGAGGCAGACCTGAGCTCAGGTTGACAAGCTTGCACCCTGTCTTTGAACAAAACACTGCATTCCTGACACATCCAGGGGCAATAGTCTGTAACTGACCCTGCTTCTGACCCCCTCTGGAAGGCAACGAGCAAGAAGGATGACGTCCAAGATTACAGCTTAACTAAATATCACAAAGTCCCAAACTTTTATAAAGAGCGAAGAGCAGTCAGCCAGTGTGATCAGAGAGGAAAGAAAAAAAATAAACCAAGCTCCAGCTCGCACTGGTTGCTCTTATCCTTGAATCCCTTCACCTCTTTCCCTCTGGCTGAAAAGGCGGCTTGAGGTCTGGCACCAGCTCTGTGTCAACATGCTGTGCCAGCTCTGGGCACTGTGAGCCAGCGGGAAGCTCAGGCACCACACCCTTATCCTCTGTCTGTGCCCCCTTTTTCACACTGAACCTCTACCAGCTTCTCTGTCTGGGCCCTTCTCATGGCTCTCATGAATTTTATACCCGAGTGGCAGACAGATCCTCGGACACACGTACATATCCACAGCTTGTCTGTGGGAACTCTCTGCCACCAGTGGGCTCCTGTCCGACCTGAAGAGAGACTAACCTCCTCTCTGCCTCACCACCAGGTTGAGTGTCAACACAACTCCTATCACAACATAATCCCTCTGGTTTATATACATTTCCACAGATGCTTGCTCTCTTTTTCACCCTTTAAAGATTCTTAGTTACCACTGAATGTCCTTAGAACTGTTAAATCCATGTTCTTTTGGATGAAGCCATTCTATTAAATCTAGCATTGAATTTTGAAATACTTTTTTCCCTTTACTCACAAACTTACTGTCTGTACCATATGTAGTATTTTCCATGATGGTAGCTAGCTGCTGCTCTCTCATTGACATTTCCTCAGTGAGGCTGCAGACCCACAATGAATGGCAGTGTCCTGCCAACAGCCTCTTTCACACTGGCGTGGTTTGTACCCAGAAGTAACATATTAGAGTTGCTAGTGTCATAAGTTCCTATTGCCAAAGAACATATTTGATAGAAATGAAACAGGTTTAGAAAGAAATGTCATTCACGGAAAACTATGTCAGTCATAAGGTGCATCGTCTGCAGGTACACAGTGAAACGTCTCATTTTTGCATTGTAAAATCTAGGCTCTAAAACTACAGTGCACATGGAAGCTACAACACAACATGTTACCATAAAAGTGTGTGTAATGTCTCACGTTGCTCACCTTTCAGTTAGTCTCCACTTGCTTGGAGATTTCGGAGCAGCTTCCTCTGCGCGCTGGAGAGCTGTGTTATTCCCTTGTGAGAGGACCGGGCTGCTGCTTGTTGGCAGTGTTCCTGAAGCACAGAGGAGCTGTGTAACTCCTGAGCTGCTCGGAGTGCCTTATATAGAGAGGGAGACCCCTCAGGACGAGAGGAAAAAATGAGTGTCTCTCCTCACTCCCCCACTCGCCTGCCTCCCTGAAGTGAGCGGCTGCGTTCCTGGCAAAGAGCGCAGCAGCGCGCGCGCGCTGACGAGCAGCCTGATGTCAGGAAGAAAAGTACAAATATTATAAATCTGTCAGACGAGTCAGCAGCTGGCAGTTAGGTCATCTTCTCTGACTCACGTTTGAGTAGCAGTTATTATCCAGATAAGTGTCTTCACATCCAGCCGCAGACGAGCGTCCAACATGGTGCAGGGAGCGGGGACACCCTCAACACGGAGAACTAAAACCACTAAAATAAACAAATTAATGTTCAGAACATTGGACTGCCTGGCATTATTATCCTTTTAAAGGGCTCAACAAGTCGTAACTATTTGCTTTATTAATAGTTAATAAATCATAATACTTTATAGATTAGTTATAAGGCATAAAAGATTTTGGGTTGCCAGGTTGTGAAAATTCCATTGATCATTTCTATTAATGCAGTCATAAATGTTGGTAATCGATTATTAAATGCTCATGGGCTTCTTGTTTTCTAATTTTAGGTGTGCACTTAAAGTTAACAAACCGTCAAGTAAGATTTGTCATTAAATTAAGTATGAGGTTAATAGCTGGTTTTGGCTCAAATAATCCGCAGCTCATTTCTAGAAGTAAGAGGTCAAAGGGTCTGAAAAGTCAAAGGGAGTTTCCACAGTCTGGCAACCCTGAAGTTCTTCTTACGAATGTCTTATAAACCATATAGCATTAGCAAAAGATTTATTAATTATTAATACAGCCATTAGTTACAATTTACAACCCTTTATAAAGGAAGCTTTATTTGAAAGAGGTACATAAAGAGTGTTCCTATTGTGGTGCATTAAAAAGATCCACTGCGTGATCCATCCAGAACCATCTGCCTTGTTTTACTTCCTTAATCAATTTTTTCAAGTTCTGTTTTGATTAGCTGGCCATTCAGACGCAGGGAAAAGAGTGAAAAACTAACATCATATTACATGTTATTAAACTCCGTATACAAACTCTCATCAAATCTCATTTTCTAGGCTTAATTTCACTACATGCAAGCAGGCTAATCATGCTAATCAAGTAAAGTCAGATTTTTGTAGTTTGGAGCAAAAACTCCTTGATCACTCATTTTGCACCTCACGTTTTAAATAATTGTCTTAGTTGGAGTCTGAATTTATCTCTTTTAGGGAACATTTGAGAATCGGTGTTGTGGATAACTACAGATCACCCTCATCTGGGTATCCACCACATGAAAGTTTAGGTAATCAGTAAATACACCATAACATAATTAATTATAAGACAGGTGTTCGAGAGGATCCAGGATCTCTACATTTGAAAACAGGCTTCATCACACGTCACCGTCGTACCTCCTCACTGACCCTGCGCAGAGCTCGCTGTGTTGTGACCCAAATAGTTCACATTTTATTCCACCATGAGCTTGATTTCTGTCTGATACATCTCAGATATTTACAAGAACACAGCCACTCAGAAGGAATGTCAGCAAGCTGAGCCCTCTGACAGATTTTCTTCCCACAAGGGCTCTGCCAGCCTGTGCTCTGCAGTCAAAATAGATGTTTAACAGGAAGTCTGGCCCATCATGCATCTGCTCTCTTTCTTAAATGTCCTGCAGAGATGCTAGCGAGAGACGCTCCTCTTTGTCAGACGGCTCATCCTTTGTGCTCCATAGTTTTTGGGTTATCAGGCAATTCTTCATAAAAGTTAAAGCAGGGATTGTGATGCACCAGTTCAAATAAATGATGATACTTTGGTCAA
This sequence comes from Chaetodon trifasciatus, assembly GCA_037975065.1. Classification (NCBI taxonomy): domain Eukaryota; kingdom Metazoa; phylum Chordata; class Actinopteri; order Chaetodontiformes; family Chaetodontidae; genus Chaetodon; species Chaetodon trifasciatus. The sequence goes on from JBBMOE010000001.1 coordinate 14,686,831, forward strand.
GTGGGTGGTATTTGCATCCATCCAGATGTCCAATGCAGACCAGGGTGCATCGTTTACAATTAAAATAGAGGCATTATCCTCAGGGATCACACAGCAATGCAATCAGATCCTGGCCATTTTTGAATTGGCTGCAGCTTCTTTTACAGATCGATTATCCAAAAATAAACTGGTTCAGATGCAGGAAATTAGTGTGAAGGATTGTTGATGTTATTTTGCACAGTGTTTTTGTGCATCAACGCTGAGTTTTGGAACATGAGAAGCCCTCTCCTCGTTTACATGATCATAACTCTATCCAGGTTTCCAGCAGACTGTGTGCAGGTGAAACACTGATCACTCAATATCTCAGCCACTTCTTGGAGAACACACCTGAACCACACAGAGAGGTCAGAAACCCGCATAAGCCACATTATAGTGGTCTCTATCAGAGCGCTCCAGCTAGCATACCCAGGCCTCTGAAACCAGAGTAAGTCATTCACATGGGAAACAAATAACCAGGATACACTGATTATATTCCAGGGCAGAGTTAAAGGCTGCAGCTTTATGGGGCTGATTTTAGGAAATGTAAGCTTAACTTTCAACCACCTTTTCTACCAAGTGGTTTGTGGAGGCTTCATGTGTTTTTTGTTTTTTTATTGTCCCCCACAGTAAGAAAGACAAATGCCAGGCTGCTCTGGGAAACTGTCATTCTTTGCCAACTCTTTATTCACAGACCTTTCAAAACACAAATTTGGCATTTGACCAAATGGCTTCCCATCCTGTCTGGTATCTTTTTTTTTTTTTTTGACACACTGTGAATCAGAAGCATGAGTACATCTTTACTGCTAACTTCTTAAAACGCTTTTGCTTGACAAATGGCACATGAAGTGAATGAGTGAATTTTGAGGATTATGTTTTTTTGTTGTCGTTTTTGTCCATTTCCCGGCCCTGAACAGTCCCTCGTGACGAACATAATCATGTGACTCAGACTCGATGTCTGTATTCAAAAGTCTAAGGGACGAGGGTTGCTCTTCTCAGAAGTGTTATTCACTACTCGGCTGCATCAACCCAGATCCATAATTCATACCAGGCCAAATGGAAACTCACAGCTCTGCTCGAGTCTCAGCTGAAGACAACAGAAGGATTCCACAACTCAAACATCCTTCTCTTGTTTATGTTTTGTCATTACACAAGCTTGAGCAGGTGGGGACCTACTTTTTGTGTTCAAGTTCAAGGGGAACCACCATCCACCACACACACACACACACACACACACACACACACACACACACACACACACACACACACACACACACACACACACACACAAGAGCTGGTGTATTTGGACAGGGGCTTGTGGAGGTTCTAGAAACACTGGCTGCCATAATATTTACTTTGCTTAAAAACTCTGGAGTGCTGGTGGACCTCTAAAGAAGATGCATGAAAATGAGATGCAGTTAGAGGAAAACTGAATGAAGAGACCATATGGTCGAGGCTGATTATAAAAACAAACCAGTGGGCGGATCGCAATGGAACAGGAAATGCACAAAAATCGCTCCAACAAGGATAAAGAGGTGATGGCAGCCCAGATTAGTCAAATGTAAGCACACAGGACGAGAATGCTGTCCAGAGAGCCCTGCGTACACTGTAGCGTTGGTGGTTTGTAACATCTTGAATGGAGGACTGGCACCAGTGGAGTACATGCCAGGCATTCCAGCTTCAAGGCCAGTCGTTTCACCAAGAAACTTCATAAATTAAAAGAAAAACAACATGTCTTAGTAAATGTCTTCTCTTCCAAAAGCTGCTCCCTCATTTGGTGTTTTGATGGTAGTGGAATCTAAAAAGTTGGGCAAAAACCTCCCATAAGTTCAGTGGGGTTAAGATCTGGTGACTGTGAAACCATAATAAAACACTCATTCCAAAAAAGTTGCAATGCAGTGTAAAACCTAAAGACGCAGAATGTGATCATTTGATCATCCTTTTTGACACATACTCAATAGAAAACAGTACAAAGACAATATATGTAATGCTTGACCTCATCAACTTCATTGATTTTTGGAAATATCTGCTTATTCTGAACTTGATGCAGCAACACGTTTCAAACATGTTGGGACAGGAGCAAGCAAACACTGGGAAAGTAATGGAATGCTCCAAAAACATCTGTTTGGAACATTCCACAGGTAAACAGGTTCACTGGTAACAGGTGATGGTATCATGATTGGGTATAAAATGGGCATCCTGGAAAGGCTCAGTCGTTCAGAAGCAAGGATGGAGCGAGATTCACCACGTTGTGAACACATGATTGTATAAAGGATGTTACTACATGGGCTCAGGAGCACTTCATAGAAGGGTTTGAAAATAATTGCATTCAGTTTTTGTTTTACACAGCATCCCAACATTTTGGGAATCAGGGTTGTGAGATTCACATCTAACCATTCAGTGTCCCTTTGTGGGCTTTATGCAAGCATCAACATTTGTATGTCAAAGAGAACCTCCATAAACATGCCTGTTCAGGCCTTTTTAGCCCCTTAACACAGTGGCTCTTGACCTTTTCTGCTTGTAACCCCTTAAAATAAACCATTACCATCTTGTGACCTCTTAGTCTTGACATGAGTTAAAAGCAGTTCCACCAAGGAATGACTTTTCCTTCCTGCAGTGTTCAAAGAATTTTGTCGTAAGAGGTTAATATTTACATCCGTTCACAACAAAAAGCAGCAAAAATTAGAATAAAGGAAACCATATCGATGTTCAGTCATCTTGTGACCCTTGGGATTTTATTTTGGGACACCATGTGGGTGTCCTGAGTGTCAAGGTGCAAACTATTTCAACTTCAATATGACTGTTTTGACATCTGCATCCACCAGTTGTTAGATGAGCTGGATCTCCAGGCTCCACCGCTCCTCTTACTCATTACTGAGCTGTGGTGGTGACTGCTTGGTTAAGTGCAGGGTTTTCATGGCTGTCGCCTGTCTATTAAAACATGAGTTACAAACAGTCATAAATCGGTGTTGGCGCAGATAGCCATGCAGATGTGACAAGGCCCCACTGTTCTCATCTCCCGCTGTATGTGGTTTGGCTTTCTTGCCCAAGAGAGTACTAAACTTTGGGTTACTCATCTCCACTCTGAACAATTATTTTCATCTGTGGCGATTCAATCATCTAAGTGGCACAATAACACAATAACAGGCTGATATTAGAGAGACATAACATGTAGTACTCGTCCCATGTTGTTGCTCTTCGTTCTGTACCCCAGTGGATGAAGCAGTACAACGACCGTTCAAATTACTGGCTTGTGTTGAAAAACAGGGCCTATATACATTTTCAACAAACCACTCAAAGCCTTAAAAAGGCCCAACACACACCATCATCCCTCCAGGCTGAGGGAGACACTTGTGAGTATAGGTGGTCTATCAGTGGGTGTCCAAACATGTAATTTGCCCTTCAGGCTGCGGGTCTGTATAAAAAAGAAGTTCTCGTAGCTGCCTTCTGACATTAACAAGGAAAATACTACGCTTGATTGTAAGTTTGAGAGCAAAGCCACATTTCAGTGGACGGCCGGGCTATAGTAAGGAGGGAATAAATAGCAGGGAATACTAAAGGGCAGAAAAACCTTACATGGCAAATTTTTCAATGATGGGTCTGCTTCCCATTAAAGCAAACAGAGGCGAGCTCAGCCTCGGCCCTAAAGAGAGCACTGCGGACACTGAGGCAGCCAGCTGGACCACAGGACGGGGAGATATAACATGCTGCAAATACTACACATAGCATATGTTGACATACAGGAACAAGAGAGCAATTAGCAGTGTGTGGTAGACCAAGACGCTGTGGATCGTTTTGTTGTTTTGGTTTATTGTGCACATTGTTCTGTAGGCCAGTCCAGAGTGTAGAGACTGCAGATGTTTTCAGGATTTACTGGATTATAAGAAAGCCAAGTAGTCTTGTGACTACACTTCATTAGCAAACTGCTTTTTGCACAATCCTTTATTTGAACAATTAACAAAATAGAATGCTGGAGGCTTAAAATTAAAAGACAGTATAGATTTTTTGTTTTTAGGTCAAGATCCCAACAATTCCCAGCAGACAATAGTGTTAGGAGCACATACTGAAAAGAGACATTATTGAAGCATTTCACCAGCACATTTCCTGACCAGCCATGAGAGACTGAGATAAAACTATACAACAGAAAGCTCAAGGTGTCCAAGTCCCAGCTCTCAGAACATTCTTCAAAATGGGGGAAGAAAATATGCAAATCAACAAATGTCACAATTTGTGCAGAAATGGCTACAAAGTCAGAAGCACAACTGAACTATCATTAAAGTTATACATGATGAAAATGTAAGCATGCCTCTGTGTCCTGTGTGGAATGAGCGGTGGACTGTGATGAGACATGGCGACAAGACCGCAAATGGAAAAGGCAAAATAAAGTTGGAGTATACAAGTGCATCTCAAAGATTTTGGATTATTTTTTGTCAGTTATCTCAGAGAGTGAAAACTGAATATATTCTAGACTCATCACATGTAAACCAAAATGTTTCAAGCATTTGTGGATTTTAATTTTGATTGTTACGGTTTACAGCTCAAAAAAATAGAAAAAACGAGGTCCCAGAGTGTGGAGGCAGTTTGGAGAGGCACAGAATCCAAGCGTCCAGTCACTGATGGTCTGGGCGTCATGTCATCTGCTGGTGTTGGTCCACCGTCAATGCAGCCATTTACCAGGAGACTTTAGAGCCTTTTCCAGCAGGACTTGGCACCTGCCCACAGTGCCAAAACTACTCACAACTGGTTTGCTGACCATGGTATTACTGTGTTTGATTGGACGGCAAACTCGTCTGATCTGAACCGTACCGAGAATCTATGGGTTGTTGTCAAGAGGAAGAGGAGAGACGACACAATACAGATGAGCTGAAGGCCACGACCAAAGCAACCTGGGCTTCCACAACAGCTGAGCAGTGCCACAGGCTGATCGCCTCCACGCCACGCCGCACTGCTGCAGTAATTTGTGCAAAAGGAGCCTGGACCAAGTATTGAGGGCATAAACGAACATACTTTACAGAAGTCTATAAATCTTTTTTGATTGATCTTATGAAATATTCTGAGATTTTGAGAATGGATTTTTGATTTTCATGAGCTGTAAGCAATAATTATCAAAATGAAAACAAAAAAGGCTTGAAATATTTCAGTTTATGAGTGATAAATATAAAATATATGAAAGTTTCACTGTTTTAACTTTTCCATGATATTTAAATTTTTTGAGATGCGCTTGCATACTGAGGGGAAGGCAGTCGGGGCTGTATAATGTATAATGTTGTCCTTTGGTTTACCTGGGAAAGGTTCCTGACTTTGAAACCCACGAGAAAAAGTCAATTGAGACTGTGCACCACATCATGAGGTTATGTCACATAGAAGCTAAAAATAATTTACATCTCATGTGAAACTGTAATTCTGATAAAAAATGTGACTTAAATTGAATTTAAAATTGAAGACTGAACCTAAACTTTGTGAACTTGCACTAAAGTACTGGATGTGACACGGGACGTGTTAGATTGAGCTAAATGCTTACGCTGCTATTAAAGTGCAGGAAAACTGTTTCTACACTGTAACATCTCTTTGATCTGAAGCAGGAAAATGTGGGAACACCATCTTCCCGCCTGTGTACCTTATTTTAATTGATGGACAGCTACGTGTGAGGAAGTGAAGTTTGTCAGAGGAAAAAAAGCAGGACTTTTGTGGATAAAGGTCCAAGTACACAAGCCTAATTCATGTGGAAATACTTGCATTCTGTAACGTGTTAATACTGAGATTTGGATACTGGTGGTTGGAATGAAATGGGTCTTGTGCAAAAAAGGGGGAAAAAAAAACTAATTCCGAAAAAAGAAAATGACAAAATGGAAATAAATATCAAGCAAAGAACTAGTTCAATTTTATTCATTGTTGTGCTTTAGCCTGTGTAATTTCTTTTCAAACACCAATTCAAATGCAAGCATATTTTTCTGAAGGGAGCGAGAGCATGGGGACATCCAATAAATGATCGATGACAAAAAAGAAAACAAAAAAAAACAAAAAACAAAAAACAAAACTAAGATCGTTTAGTAACTCAAACAAAAATCATCACAATCAATGAATGATCCAAAAATCAACATCTTCAACAAAAGCAAACGCTCTCTCCTTTTGTGCACGTGACCGGGGTCTTTATGCAGAGCTTAGCACAGATGTAGTCCCACTTCCCCTCGACGCTCAGACTCCCTCCACTAGGAGGAAATGCTGAGCCACAAAAGAGTAAATACATAGGTGTCAGGTACATTCCCCTAACTCTTCACAGACATTAGACTTGCTGTTGGCGCCTGATTAGGGTTAGACTTGTACACTGAGTGGAAAAACATCACACACTGAACCTAAGGCAGCCCCCGCTTTCTGCTGAGCTGGGGGGTAAGAGGGGTGGTGTGGCTCAAAACTACACTGATAAGCCACCTATACACAGGTGGAACCTTTAGACAAGTAAAGACAAGGAAAAAAAAAAAGAATGGATAGAGAAGGAAATGTACAAAGTAAACAAGGGCAGGTTTTGCAGTGGAATCTGTCTTGATTGGTTGCCATCTCTCCAGTGCAAGAACTGAGTTGAAAAACTAGCGCAGTCCTTTCAGACCCAAACAAGCTTTCACTCAGCTAGATTTTTATATTTTTAGTTGTTTTTTTTTTTTACATTTTAATCTAAATATTTGCAAAAGATGCATTTGCCTGTCATACTGTAATCAATCAGTTTATACTCTGTGCACAGAAGCTTATTTTGTTATTAAATTCTAAAGCGCATTAATATTGGTTTTTTTTTTTTTAGATAGTCTCTCTAAATCTAAACCCAGATACCATAACAAGGATCTCTCAAACAAGGAAGCTGTTCAGTTGTCATTCAATGTACCACCTATTGTTTTTTCCCCTGTTTTTGATGGCTCAAGTTGTACCTAGAGTTTAAAGCATCATAAAAGTGAGGAAATGGAGGAGGAGGAGGAGTTGTTGGTGGCGGAGAAGACGACGATCTGGCCTTGGGAGGAGAGACTCATGATAATGCTGGTGCTGGGCCTTTTCAATGCACTAGGGCAAATTCAAATAGGCTTTTAAATTGCTGCAAATTCATTAGGCCAACAGTTCTCCTTTACTAAAAGGCAAACGATGATATTTCTGGGTTATTTCCTTAAAAAGGTCATTCAAACGAGAGAAAACACCCCCGCAGTCCACTTGCAGCCTGTGGTAGATAGTTCTTCCTGTGTGCGAGTCCGCTGTTTGCCGCCCAAGCTGAGCTGTGGGCTCAGCCAGAGGTGAGTCTCAGGTCCTAACCTGTAACCCCAACCCCACCTCCGTCTATTCAACAGTCCTTCCTTGTTGCTTTAAAAGTTAAAAAAAAAAAAAAAAAAAAAAAAAAGACAGGAAACAAAAAAGAAACAACAGCAGTGGTGCACAGAGAAGAGAGAGCAGTCACAGGGAAATCTTCGTGAATGCAGCTTGTTTCTCTTCTTCCAAAAAGAAATAAGAGACAAGGAAAAGCTGGTTCTCAGGAAAGCGGGGACAGGAGGGAAGAAGAGGAAAATCTTGCAAGAGAACAAGTTGGGCAGTGTTCCTGTTCATTAGTTTGGTGTGTGTGTTCGTGTCGTGTGTAGATGTACTGTAATGTCAACAAGTGCATTTTGAGCATGTGTGTTTTTGTGTGCGTTTTGTGAATATATTCGGGTATTCTTGCGTGTGTGTTGGGATGTGTGTGTGTGTGTGTGTGTCTACAGCAGGTCGACGCGGCGGTAGTACAGCAGGTAAGCGGTGCGCTCTGCAGTCTGCTTCACCACCTGGTACTGGTTGATGACCTTCACTGTCTGGTCGTCAATGCGCAGCCAGCCGTTAAGACCAATGTGGAAGACATCCGTGGTGTAATGACCGCCTGTCGCGCTGTTCCCATGGTGATAGACAACTGGTTAAGTTGAGAGACACGGGGAAAAGACATTAGAGAAATGGGATATTTTATTTAAAAGTCATTACTCCTCCGTGACTTCAAACCTGAAGCAGCCTGAAGGTTGACCACAAAGCTAAAATCATAGATGCCATCTTATCTATATTAACTTATTCTATTAATGACTTTAATTCATTAATCCCAGGCATAGGACTGAAAGAGGGATACACAGTAACTCAATCCAAATCAATCACAGTTCATTATAATAACCTTTAGTTTGACCATTTTTGTTTGGTGTATTAGCACATTTTTGTCAACGTTTGATACAAACGGTTTTTACTCCAGCTGAGTGAAGTAATGCTTGGAAAACTTAGCAAAACAAGCACATATTCCAAAAATGTTCTAATCATTGATTATGATCCCAGAGTACTTCCTGACCACAAGTATTCAGGTTCAACACAGAGAGGGACCGCCAGTCTCGTTATTTTCGTGGATGAAGGAGTCACAGCATGGAGAATTAACAATTCCCACATTGGCAATATGATACAAAAACAACATTGCAACCTTTTGCAGCCGATGTGACAATACGACTGAAGTACATGCAGAGCAAAGCACAAACGCACCTGCAAAGAGCCTGTAAGTTCTTTGGCCTTTCACAATTTTGCTCCGCACTCCAGAGGACAAGAGATCTGAAAGGAAATCCACTGATCAGACCAAGAAGATCTAAAACACTGCTTTCATTATAATCAAATACAGAATATGTTGCAACATATAGTGCTGGTGGCCTGTGAAGATTTACACGGCAGAAAATTCAACAGACATGAATTTTGCCTTCATGCTGAGGTGGGGAAGTCAATTAAACAGCAGAGGGGCCTGAAGGTTAAACACTGTTGATCTGATCGCTGCATAATGTGTTATTTTCATGAGTCACGGCCACACTGAGCAGATCATCCCTCTTGAGAAAGACCACTCTGTCTGTCTGGTTATCAAAAGGATTAGTCTTTCTCTGGGGAAGAATCTTTTTCAGCGTGTAAATCGTATTGACACTTGAGGTCAAATTTGGCCAACTTGTGGAATTAATTATCAACAGCTAAAATTGAGAAGTCTGTTTATGCATGTTTGATAACTTTGTCCTCCCAGACAAAAATCTATGATATATTGTTGGCATGTGTACATGTTTTTGCATGCATCATGTTGAATTTTACAACAGTGAAAATTGTAATTTATAAATTTCAAAAGTGTTGACAAGAGTGTTTATGTGTGCACTGCAAGCGTCCAGGAGAGGAGCTGGTTTCCATACCTTTGCTGATTTCCAGGTCAACGGGGTAATCAATGTTCTTGGTCAGTTTCTGGCAGCCTCCAGTCTTTTCAAAAACAAATCTCTTGAGATGGAGCACCAGCACAGGGGGCAGCTCCTCAAGAGTCACCCGCCGACTGATCTCAATCTGAAAAGCAGGACAAAAAAGATGAGACGAGCACTCAGAGAACGCAGCGTGATGGTAATAAAATACTACTCGAGAAAAACAAAGTTACATCAAAAGACTTGAGAGTTTATTTGGAACTGTAAACCTAAGATAAAACCCAATAAACTACTAAACAAAAGAGCAAAGACAACGAGATGAGTACAAAACAACAAATAACATTTTGTTTGAAATGCAGGAGCTGGCTGAGCTTTTCAGAGCAGTGACTCGTGAATCATTACATTTTGGGGCTTTTAAAAGGTACAAAAGACAAGATCCAGGCTGTAGCCCAAAGTTGACTGTCTGTAAAATGGCACAGAGCTCAACCATAGGTTTATCTATTCTGTTACAAAGATGCCCATTAGACAGCTGCAGAGCAGATGTTCCCAGCACCCGCTGTTTCAGCTTAATGCTCACTCACTGAACCAGTTTCAGATATTTTCTTTAGTAGATTTGACATCTTGTGTACTCAGAGCCAAAAAAACAATTAGAATATTTGTGAAGAAAATTCAGAGATTCAATGAAGATGCATGTCTGTGTACCAGGTGTAGCCAACAATACCCTTCATCTATATGTTAAAACATCAGCGCATATGGCCAAGAATTGAAAAGTTTCTATGAAACAGAATCAGAAATCCATTTGAGCACTATAAATACATCTGCCCACCCCCCAAAATGTACTTAAATGCCACCACAGTAAATCTAACTTTAACATACTTAAAGACCACAAAAGTAACCAACAGGAGCTTTTTAGTATCTATATTTCATTATAATTTGATAACATGCGACACTGACACTGTACTTTATTCATACCTCCTGCTTGGTTTTAGAAGTGTAGCCCTGGACTGACTCTCGTGCCACCAAAGTTTCTAGAGCCTCCTGGACAGTGCGGATCTTCTCTGACTGGATGTCCAGCTGCAGGGTAAAGAAAGGCTGCAGAGTCGCCGACTCTTTAGAGTTTTGTTGATACACCACCGATCTGAGAGAGAAACAAAACACCAAGTTAGACATTAAAAGATACAAGAAATACCAGTCAGACATAAATGATCTTGCAGCATTCAGACAGGTTAGGACATTTTTAAATACCAAAATAATTACTTATTTCCATAACTTGCATTGCTGAGTATAAACAATAATTGTAGAATTGCATCTGTTGCTCTTCATGATCAAACGATTAACACTGGAAATATGAAATGACCTGACCTTATTAATTATTCTGAGCATAACCTGAATGCAATACGCCTGTAATATCCTGGCTGCTCCTGATGGTCGAATGCTTCCACTACAAGACTTTAATTGGATAAAATTAATTTCCACATTGTCATTCACAAACCAATTACTCAGAATAGTGCCTAAAAGCATCCACAGGTTATTGCCAAGCTCTGTGGGCGTACACACCACACTCTGTCAACACACACTCCTGAATTCCAAGTCTCTCTGCTCACAACTATTTCTGAGAAACTAATCCTTTAAGACACTGTGCAACCAGCGTAGACCAGGACTGTGCCAGACCAGAACCTCACAGAACATATTATTTAGGCAAGCTACACCCACACAAGTCCTTAACGTTCAGGTTTGTCTGAAAGTTAAAACCTTTGTTTGTAAATGTGTGCCCCACGTCTTGCTGGCGAGACTTGCGACCACGATCAGCCCACAGCGGCTGTTATTCTGAAGGACTGTGGTGCTCGATGAACTTAAGCTGGAGATGGCCGGCAGCCGACTGATTTGTGACGCCACCATTAACGGAGGTCTTAAACTTTTAGTCTGAAGATGTCTAACCATCGAGGTTAGTGGATTAACTGGGAATAGAAGCCACAACCAACAAGAGGACAAAGCTGCATTATGGATTTTCTAAGAATCAAAGCATAAAGTAAATCAAACATTCAAAAAAAAGTTTCCAAACACAGGCCTCATTATGTTCACTGCACATAAAAACATATTTCTGAAACATCTTTACCACAATCTGTCAACGTACCTGATGTGCCCACCAAATATATCTGTGATGGGTGTGCGGACAAAGTCAGCTTGGCGAGTGATGGAAGTCTTGTTTTTGGGGCCAACTTGCTCCCACTCGTCCTCACTGCCTTCTTCCTCCTTACCAGCGACATCTTCCTCCACGCCTGGCGGGGACTCTGGCCCGTTGGGCGTTGGAGCTTCTGTTCAAAACATATGCAAGAAAAAACGCATCAGAGGTCAAATGACCAAACTACTTCAAACAGCCTTGAAGTAAAATGAACTCCTTTACAGGTTGCAGGAAGTTCAATAGCACTTCAGACGGGACTGCGATGGCCTGATGATAGAAGTTACATTTGAAACTTGAAAGCTGAAATTTGGATTTGTGTGGTGGGGTGCACCGCACCACACTCTCCACTGTTAAGAAAGCTCAGGTTTGTCAGGTCACACCTGCTCAGTTGCAATGGCTTCCTTTTCAGTTAAGTAAATAACACTTTAGGGCTCCTGTTGCCAAACTAGTCGATGATATTTTTAGTTTTTATTTCATTGAAAATCAACCAAAATGTGACAAACCTAACTGCTTTACCTTCTTTGCTGCAGTTTAATTATGCAGAAAGTAAAGGAATTCACCCTTAACTTAAACAGAATAGCAATGATATGCAAAAGATGAATTCAATTAAAAATGACCTGTAATGACCTTATCTGCCTGCGGCATGCTTTTGATATGGAAGTGGTAAAAGACGCTTACTCTCTTCCTGAGGCGAGATTAGTTTTTTCAATGCCAGCATCTCCTCGTGCAATCCATTAAGAGTGAAGCCAAGATACTCCTCCGCATCCTCTTGTCGACCCTGCGAGTGGAACACCAGGACATCAGCACCAATTAAAACACTAAGTAAGAATGCTTAGTGTCAAATAAAACACTAGTGTGTGCACATGAAAGTGCATTCACAGTCATTCACTGAGGTAGACAGACAGGAAAGAACGTTTCAAAAGTGAGACAGGGTGAGCGTCGGCCTCATTAAAAACCAAAAGATAAACATCTCTATCAGGTTTGAGTAGTTTCATTCATTAAAACTGAATCAGACCTGAATCAGCATGTGTAACGCATGAATTGTCTTTATTCAGGTGAGCTGTCAGATTCTGAACTGAAAAATGCGCGTTAAAAAAACAAGAACATTCCCTTCGAGCACTGTACGTTCCAGATGAGGTGTATTCAAAGCGTGTGACCATTAAAAACACCTCATGTAAGTGAATATGAGTAAGATCCAGATCCAGCATGGCTCACCTTCTCAGAGAGACTTGACTTGATGAGAGTGAGGAGTCTATAAATGTAGGTCGGTTCAAATGGGACACCGGGCCGAATGTCTTTAATGACCTTATCACCAACAGCTGTGGACACAAATCAACAATATCAGTGCTGCTGACAGAAAAGGAAACTAAGCGTGTCTGCACGTGCTGTCGAACATCTCACCTTGCTGTTTGGCTTTAGATGGCACAGGCATGTTGTTGAACTCATTCACCAGCCTCACGCTGTAAGATAGAAAGAGCCAATGGTGACGTCTCGGAGCAAGACACATTTCAGCAGTTCCACATCAGCTTGCACAAGTGCTACTTACAAGTTGTCCATCATGGGTGTGGAGGTACATGGTCTCTGTGTTTCATTATGCAGAGGAATGGACTTCATCAGGTGATACATGGGAGGGCATGCGATCAGGGCCTGCAGGGTCTGAACGCTCAGAGTCAGGGAGGAAAACGGTGTGTAGGGAGCGTTACAAGCCGAGCTGCTTTTATATTGTATATCTGATGAAACCCCTGGTGTTTGGTAGCTGAAAAAAACTGAGCTGAAATTTGCATTTTTTTTTTTTTCCAATCAAACTGAAAGGACTAATGTCTAAAATCTTTCAGCACACTACATACAGCAAAAAACAGTCAATCAGTCATTAACAATGGGACTTGACACCATTTATCCCTTGTGGTATTTGGCTTATCACCAACACAAGAGCTAGTGAGGCGACCCAAAGCCAAACATCTACATGTGGTTCACAGTCCCAAAGGGTTAAAACATAAAAGTTCCAAGTGCATCAAAAGCAGACTGAAAGGATACAGCGTTGATATAGCACCAGTTTCCCTTGTTGATCAGTCCTCTCGGCTGCAAAGACACTGGTTTATGTATCAACTTCACATTCTCAATAAGTTCTGGGGATTCAAACAAACACAACTTTCTTAAACAGGGAACCCCGTACAACTCCAACAAACAATGAAAACCCCGGTCAGCATGACTTCCTGAGTGCATACTTTCAGTCATGATGATGAAGTGGTGAATATAATAGCTGATCATTGGTGGGTTTTCATTTTCACAAAACAAATGTTCCTTCTTCTATTCCTGCCCCTTGTGACAGTGGCACAAGAAACTGTCCGAACAGGAGCAAGGATTCGCTGTACCACGCCTAGGAAGGGAGACTGCCATTGAAAAACACAGCTCCCATGGTAACGTGGACAATTTTACACAACTGATTAATGAAAACATCATTAATTGTCTCTGTAGCTGTCACAACAAGACCAAGAATGACATGTTAGGTAACACAAATACATCATTAGCACATTCAGCCTTGCACATCCTTCCTCCTGTATTTACAAACATGTACTCAACTATTGCTTTACAAAAAAATGCACTATCAGAACAAACCATTCACTGAGCTCCTTTTACTCTGGAACCACCTGTTTTAAACTGACCCATTTCTCTTTCATTAATGTTATGTAGCTCTGTTAATTATAACCCAATTATCATGCCGGTGCTTGAATTTTTGTGAAACATATCCTTAGGTGATGCGGTTTTAGAGCAAAGAAGAAAAAAGTATCAAGTATTCAAACCCAAAAGTGCCGGTGGGTCGTGCTCACACACAAAGACTTTAATCACTTCTCTTGGAGGAGGAAGGTGCAGCATACTGATACTACACACTGTATTAGGAAATTCAACTTGAGTGCCGCATTTTGGAGTGCTGTGTGAACTTAAGAGAGTGGCCCTTTTCCAAACAAGTGTTTACCCAGCATATTATCTGTTATTTAGTAGATGACTTCAGATCTTATGGTCTCCATTTGAGATTCACCTGTGACCATCTTCCAACTGTGCCATGCACACTGGTATGCAAATATTTAGGTAGCTAAAGTAGCTTACATGTAAAAGACAAAAGCCAATGTTTACGGCAGTGCAGGTTTAAGCAATGTTTTTCTCATTTCATTCAATCCAATCAGTTATATAGACTATACAAACAGCTGGTTTGTGGCTCTGCGCTGGTGTATTTCTAAGCACGTGAAGCGCTGTGATACTTGACACTGGAGCAGACTAAACACTACCAAATGAAGACATTCAAATAAAAGCTGTAGGATCTTAAGTGTTCAGCACTCAAAACACTGAGGACAAATTTGCATCTGCCTGTAATGGCATCGTCAATAACAGTCAATTGTCTCAAAATGTTGCACCATTCTCCCACAGAAACACAAACAGAGTCAATACGACCTACTGGCACTTTTCAGTATATGTGATGCCAGTAGTTATAGTGTTTTAAGTGGCAAACTGGTAATAACTGATTGCTATCAAGCTAAGGAACTATGTTCTGCAGCGAAAACACATACAGCCACAAGGTTTTCTTGTTCATAAGCACAACCAGATTGTGACTGTAACATGAAAACTATGCATCTCAAATTACGTCTGATAAGTGCTGGGCATCATGGAAGAGAGACAGCGTGCTGCAAATGTGCACTTTTGACTGATCGTGATTGTGTTTAAAGTGGAACTCAACACCAAAGTCAGAGAGAAAGAAAGGAGCTCTCTGGTATGTTTCCATACCCGATGAGAGAACAACTATACAGCAACCCAAACATGTTTACATACATGCAGCATAATCAGATAATCTAAATACACAAATCTCAAATACTGCAAACTGCTTTTAAGAAACAAAAGAGTCCCATTGCTGGAGACAAAACCACTTGTAAAAAACACTTTTCATAATGATTTGGCATTCCAAAACACTTAGCATCTTATTTCTGCTTGCGGGCTCTTAAATAAATGACAGCCAGCGTGATCTCTCACTAAACTGTGTTGTTTGTGTCTTCACTTCATCTGATCCTTTTCCACATTAAGCCAAACCACAACCTCTGGCCACAGCTTCTTCTCTTCAATTTTCCAGCCTGATCTGATCAATGTGATGTGATTTTCTCCTCTGTTGGCCAAAATGATGTAGTTTCACTTCAGTGAGTACTGAGGCTCTGACTCTGCAGGCTTACTCTTTCTTTGAACAGGAAATGTGTCAGGCTATCATGTCCCAAAGAAAAAGGTATTCACAGGCGGATTGTGTCTCCCATTCTTGGAGTTAAACATCTGAATGGAGAAATTAGATTTCAATTGCAGCTAAAGAGGGAAGGTCTGGCTTTTCACTAGTGCAAAGAAAACATGTTTCATGGCCTCTATACTGCATGCTGAAATAATGGTCCAACAACCCTTTGTCCCTCTTTAAGCTTTACACTTATAGGGGACACTCAGGTATACTGTGGAAAGAAAGATGCCCCTATAAGATAATAACAGAATCCCCACATCAGCTGAGTGAAAAAGAAGTCATTCACCTGTACAATAGCTTTACTTTCCTCACAAGGTGTGAGCCTTGTTGGGTATTTCCAGCCTACTTATAATGGCTTTGGGTAATGACAAAGTGGGCTTCTCAAAAGTGACTAATGACTTCATATTTGACAGCTATTCTGGATGTAGCACCACCATCTAGTGTTCATTTCTTGAATTTCTTTAACGTGAAAGCAACATGCATGTAACAGTTCCCTGCAGCAAGGTGTTACTGAGCAATCTGAGCAGCTTAAACTGAATCCGTACATATAAAATTACCAGCAGCAGATAATGAAATCTGTTCACTTACCACATCTACTCTTCTAAAACATCACATGTTTAAAAGCTGACACTCACAACATAGGAATACAAGGAGTAGGAACAGTACAATTGTCTCAACACTGCCACCAAGTGGAGGGGGTGTGAATTTTGCAGCAATGCACATCTCCGCAGCAACACACTAAGCTGAAAAACATGTATGATGGGCTATTTCTAAAGATATGCGCATATGAGCATCTTCATATAATACCTGCAAGCTTAGGGGCCATAGGATCCTCTGATACGTGGACAGGGCCATCTTTAACCTCCCCAGCTTTCTCAGGCTGCTCTGGCTCTGCAAGGGAGGGAGGCACAACTTCCACAACATTCTTTACCTCCACAAAGGCCTGAGGGCCCCCAGGCAGAGGCTTGGAGTTGTGGAAGAGGCTAGCCCAAGATTTGGGGAGGTTGGCAGTAGGTGCAGCTGGAATCACAGGCGAATGGGCCTGCTCTGTCACTACCGGCTGGGCAGCAGAGTCTAGGGAGACCTGCTGAGCCTGCTCCCCATTCTCACAGTCTTCTTTGTGGCCATCTGCACTGACAGGAGTCTCAGGCTCTGCTAGCCCATTGGCCACCCCACCGTCTGCTAACTCCCTTCCCTCCAGTTCAGTAGTCGTAATGGAAGTGGTGACAGTGGGGGTGGCCACAGCAGCTGAAGGAGGAAGAGGTGATTTGGAGCGGGGGCTGTGTGAAGTATCTGAAAGTTCGGGGCTTTGTGGAGCCAAATGATCTGGCTGCTGATCTGCAGTCCTTGGCCCCTCTGTCATCTCTCTGCTTTGTGAAGAGGATGAAGAGGAGGAAGTTGCATTGTTGCCATCTGATAACGAGGCAGCTCCACTTGTTAAGTCCAAAGAAGAGTCATCAGGGCTATCACAAGTCCTCTGATTGGCAGTGGATGTGGGGGCAAACTTGGCTGCTGCCACCGCAGCTGCTGATGCAGCTGTCGAGACAGGTCCAGGGCTGGAAAGTTCTGCCCCTGACAATGCCTTACCGTCCACATCTTCAGCAATTTGGTGCGGGCCACCTAGTGCATGTCCGTTCACCAGTGCTGTCACAGGCGTCCCATCTGCTGCACTGCTGCTGTTGTTGCTGCAGCCAGTTGATGGGTCCAGGTAGTTGTAATACCCTGGCGGCCGCTTTTTCTTTTTCTTCCTCTCTCGTTGTCCCAGGCTGCCAGGGAGTCCATCCATGTCCTGGCAGGCCTGGTGATTGTCCAAAGCTGAGGCCTCCGAGTCGGGGCCATCCAGCGAATTGAAGTGGGTTCCATCAGGGACATCAGCTACTGGAGGAGCCGTCTGTTGGGCCTTCTGGGCCGACTGGCAGCCCAGGATGAACTCTGGAGCCTGGGGGTTGAGAGTGCTCGACACCTTGCACAAAGGATCGTTCACCCCGATAGGCTTGGAATCCATCACCTCGTCAACGCCGAACTCAATGCGCTGATAGTCTTCTGCTGCAGATAACAGTTCAACCAATTAGAAACACAAAACTATCTTCAAACACAACCTATATCCAAAAATCAGACACTGTTCTATTATCCTCTCTGCTACTGAGTTTGCTTCAAAGTATGCCATCACCCAAAGGGGGTCATGGGAGCTCTGACAGGATCAGACATAACAGAAAGGAAAAAAATCATGCTGGACCTATTTTTGGTTCCAACAACTATTGTTGTGTCTATAGTCAACTACACCACATTCCTTCTGGGCTTATGTGACTCTCAGGAATGTTACTAACAAATCCAGAAGTGAGGTGATCCAAAACTTATTTCCAATTAGGCAGAGGGAGACAATATGGTCTTGGGCTTGTTTCTTTTCCAAACAAGTAGCAGTCAGCCTTCAAAAGGCCAGACTTGGAGAGCTGTAACAGAAGTGTATGTGGTCCAATTACCATTTCTGTTAAAACTATTTTAATCAAGGTTCTGATGCAACACCAGATGAGAATCACAAGTGGATATTATAATAATTGACAGTTGCTATTTGTTTTTAAAAAAGACTGCAAGAATGAGGAATTTTGTTTGAATTATATGCCTCACAGTGTATCTATACACGTCAAACGTTTACACAAAAACTGTTTTGCATAAGTCGTCAACCACATTGTGCTGTTTGAACTCAACTGACACCAAACTATTTAACATTAGTAACAAGGCACTGGGGGTTTTATTGTAACTCCTCGCTACAAAAAATTACATTTTAATCCCTTTAAAAGTAGGCTTACCAAGACTTAATGTACACAGATTAAAGTCATGAAATACAGCGCACAAGCAAAACAGAACAAGACAAACGATGGCATACTAGAAGACATGACAGGCCTACCTTACACATTCTTGTGTTGCACTACCCATCTTCAAACATTAAGTTTATACAACATTATTTTATAAACAGCCAGGTCCAGTTTTAGAGGATTCAAAGATTTCCAACTGTGCAAAACTTAAAACTGTGATGGCAGTGTTACATTTTATATTTTCTGATTTGAGACCTCGACTCAAAATATCATCAATAAACATAAATGAACTATATAATACATACTATTTGTTTTCTGATGGCGACATCTGATCAAATTAGTTGTCAAATTATTCCAAATTAAGCCATTATGTTACTAGTGCAAATATTCAGAGTTGTGAAATGAAGTTGCAGTGAAAAAGATGCACATATATATTTCAGAGATATGCCAAAAAAGAAACTCTGGTTTGAATTCATTCATAACTTACTGCATCAATAATGTAAATCAAAATGCACCATTTCTGAAAAACTGAGTACTTTTTATACAAGCATGTAAAAGTGTCACTAACTCCTTCCAATGTAGAACAACAGTGTACACAAACAAATATATGTCATCATTACAAAACAAATGTACTTCATTGTCTTGTTAAAATCTGTTGCATGGCAGCTTACATAGTAAATGATAATGCAGTGAGAGGCACGAAGTGAGAAGGTGAACAGGAAACATTAGTAAGTGCAAATCAGAAAAATCATCCAAGAGACTTTTATCATGACACAGCTGATTGGTCGCCCAAACTGTAAACCCTGATGTTCTGCAGGGGTTAAGTATGAAAACAGCAGTTACCTCCTCTAATGTGATTAGGTCTTCTGTTAGTGTTACTGAAATCACACTTCAGGCAGTAAAATGCATCCAGAAGTAAAACCTTAACCATGTAAAGCTAAATATGTACACGCATGTTAGCATCCACATAAGACCATCACTATGCCCTTAGTAAATAAGCTGTGATCGTTAAATCAAATGAAAATTCAATCTGATTTTAATTAAACTCTGAGCCCTGCAGTGGTGAAAATGCATTATATGCAAGAGAAGATAAGATACTTGACAGTATCTTGAGCATGCAAAGCTCTACAGATTTTACCAACAGGCAAGAGAAAGAATACAGGCGCAAGGTTTAGAAAGCCACCAGTTTTTGAAACCTGGAGTTTGAGTTTTACAGCAAACGAACAACAGCTAGTCAAGCCACAGGGTGTCAGACTCCTCAACTCACCGCAAACCTGCAGTCCCATAGACTCCATAATATAAGGTACAGCAGGAGTGCAGTAACTTCCTAAATAATCAATACAAATCAAGGTAAGGCAAATGTCATGTGCAAACGGGTACCATTTCAAAGACAGGTGGCTGCTATTACACTTTCAGTTTGGTGGTTTGAAAATTAAAAAAAGACTGATGTATTCTTAAAATTAATGAAATGGTCAATGTCAACTGGGATTTCTAATCCATGCTAAACAACATATGTATACTGCCAAAAATATGTGCCAAAAACAATGACATGAAAAGTATCTCCCTGTTGGGCAAGTCTATGTTACATCTTTAAGACCTGCTTTGAAAAAGGGCAGGGTATTTTAATTCAAATCCATTTTCACAAGCCAAAACTATAATCTAACAAACCAGTGTATGTGAAATATACATACCAGAAGACTGAGTGACGCACGGGACTTTGTCATTGAACGGAGGAAGCTGCGAGGAGACAAAAAAAGGAATTAGGAGTAAAAAAACTGAGCTTCTGCATTTTCACCAAAACATTAAAAAGTTAGAAAATAAAAAAAAGAGTTATTTTTGACATGTGACAGAGGCAGGAAGAAAGACCAACTGTGGTTCAAATACGTAAGCTTAATATTTAAAGACAATTTGAAACTGAAGCCTCAGTAGTGGATTAGGATCATGTGTGTGATAATTTCATCTATATTTCCCATGAGGCCTGTTGTTTTCTGTCGAAGTGGATTCTGCTCTTTCACCCATGCAGTAATGATTTGCTGATGTAAAAACAAACTGCAATCCGGCCCCTTACCTCAACATAACATCGTGGAGTCACAAAAAACTGATTGATCTCGTCAGGGCTGAATTCCCCGAAGATGTACTGTGGGAAGAAATCAATACAGATGCATTAGTTTATCAAAAAGGCAATGTCATAAAATAAAATTTGGAAGTTAATTTTGAATTGCCTGAAAGACCAGTAAAGAAGTAATTAAACATGAGATCATCCAGTAATTTAAATGAGAGATCAAATAAAGTGCAAAGTCAAATGATTTACATGGTGAACGATAAGGCCCTCCATCTCATAACTGGAGCTTATTCAAAAGGCACAGTCTTTGGATATCTAGGTACAGGGGCTCTTATTTGTCAGCCATCACCCAGCCAAGACTGAAATGCTAGCTAGTACAAAGGTAAAGCACAACAAGAAGTGATGAGTCATGCAGTGTTATACATAAACCGTGAACACCACCAGCTCAGATTTGTTTCCTGGCCTCTTTGCTTTCAGTGCAGCAGGTTTTTGAGTTAACATGGGTAAATACAAGGTACAAGGTTCATCTATTTATCATTCTACAACACAGGACTGTGTCACAAGACAGCTGAAGTCCATTTATGCGACTTACAAAACAAAAATTATATAAATGAATGAATAAATAAGTCCTAAACATTGCTCTACTGGAGTGAGGAGGATGAACTGAGGAGCCTTACAGACTGAAAAGAAAAGTTGCTTTGTTGTATGGTGGCACTCTAGAGATCATTTTTCAGGACATTTTCAGTGATGTTCTAGCTGGTATGACTGACAGGGATCATGCCAAACACTTATATGTTTCTCTCTGTAAATGATTTTTCTCTGTGAAGCATTTTTCCCGCTGACACTTCTTGACTGAACTTTACACATCTAAAGGTTTGATTCAACGTTAGCCGAGTTTGCTAGGAATATTATCCATCGCCGACTCATCAGTTTATCAGATCATACTTAAGCTTCTTTGCTGGTAAAATTGAGTATCATCTTTACCACAGCTAAACCCACCCACTGCAAGTCACGGTTAAAAAAGTTGAAGTATTTCATGTCAAGTTATTGTCCATTTTCCCTTAAATGTGTGGCACTGCATTTGAAGAGACAATGCCTGCAAAGTTTTTAAAAAAAAAAAAAAAAAAAAAAAGCACCATTAGGCAATGTTTAACCAGAGTTTGACTCACATACAGTTGGGCTTGCATTCACTGTGTTGACACTAGCTTCCTATTCATTATTAATTGCTGTTATTAATTCTCTAAACAATGCTCAACACATATCTGAAACCATTGTTTCAAGCCAGAGTTTAATCAAAATCCTCTGCAGCAACATTAGCAACTGAACCAATCATAATAACCAATTTAATATTACTTAACTCTTTTAAAACAAGATAGTAGAAAACAACATTAATCTAACTTACAATCTCCCTTTTCCTCTAATCATCCATGCACTTTCCATGACTGGAAAACTGTTGAACTTTTTTCCAGAACACGTGGAACCCTGCGAATACTTCTGCATTGCTTGGAAGACAGCAGCAGGGTGAACAGGTGCTGGTTGGGGTGAGTCGTCTTTTAGAAAGGATCAAATAGAAAAGACCCTCATCCTGCAAACAACCCAAAGCATGTATGTATACTCGTAACTTCATGCACTTTTTCAACAGACTGAAACATCAAAGATGCAGCCTGAGCCTCTTAACAAAAACAATGTTTGACTTTGTGCTTGTGATTTTAAAAACTACAAGAGTAGAGACATGCCCATGTGGTATTTTTATATGCTACAAGACATATCATGAGTGAAATAAGCAGTCAACATCATGGCTGAGCATTTCCACCTTGGAGCTTTAGTGGACAAATGACAGTCTCACAAACATCCAGGGTTTCACATGTCGTATACCTGAGGAACCAATCCCATCAACTTGCAGGGTGGGGCTATCGTGAAGCGAGGGGTATCGGAGCAGAAGCTGGGCGTAGCCATGCATTGGTATTTTTCGAGTTAATCTTGACTATTTTCAAAACAATAACAGCGATGTGTTCTGTTTTCTGGTTGCCAAGTTGCAAAAGGAGAAATGGTGAGCCTTCATGTATTACAAAAGGACCCATAAAACTGAGACACTGTAGCCTGCACTTCCAGAGCTCTGTTAGGCCACAAAACTGAAACTGAAGGCCGGCGTAGCTCCATCCATTTATCCTGGGGACACAGCAGGTACGAGCCAAAGAGTTGGTCAACCAGTAAGTTGATTTTTCTTGTGTTTTATCTGTTGACTGTGCCCAAACAGATCTGCAGTGTGTTAAATAACGTTAGCCAACATTAGACTGCTAAGTTACGTGACGATTCATCTTAAATGGTGACGGGGCAGTTCATGTGGCTTTTGGGAGTGTTGGCGAAGAAAGCTACGGCAAACAAAACTCAAGACAGTTTGTCAGGAAGCTAAGATGCTGATGAGGCTTGTGTGTTTGACAAGCAGAGTCGAAGCTGGAGGCGGGCAGCGGAGGCGTGGGTGCCAACAGAGGTGGGGGCTGCTTAGCTCCACACACACTTCATGACGGCAAAGGTGTGTCAGCCAATGTAAGGCAAGAAGGAAAAAAACCTTTTACATATGTCATTTTGATGAAGAGTTAAGTTTTTAAAAGTTAAATCATTGCCAGGAGAGGAGCCTCCAGCCACAGGTGGCTGACTGCTTCCACACTCAACACTGCTACATTTGTCACATTATGATATATTTGTTCAATTAAACTACAAACTACAGCCTCAAAAATGATCACTGAACTCGAATGAGCTTAAAAAAAGTCACCGAACTTATTTACTCCAGAGATACTACTGTGTTTATTTTGCAAACTGCTTGTGTTCATGTGGGAATAACCCACTTTCTGACTATAATTAACTTAAATCCAGTTACTACATTTAGAAGAACTGAAGTAATTTGAGTTTCCTTCAATATCTGGCCAAGAACACAACAATACTTTTTCTGGTGTACCCTGTTAACACCAGCAGGTAAACTGGTGCCTATGCCAGAGATCTGCCATGACTGACGTATCACTGGAATTATGAAAACTCTGGTACAAAATCTTCATTTTTTAAAGGTGTATATTTGTGTATCATGAGCAACCTATTAATTGATTATTTTTCAGACAAGGAAAGAGAGGTGACCTACATGCACGACAGATTACTTACCTGCCGCAAAAATAATAAATCATTTACTTGCAGGCTCTGGATCTCCTAATGCTTCCCCCCGCCACCATACCTATGGGCTTCAAATTAATTAACTTAAAAAGTAATCAAAGTCAAGTACTTGTATCCATCAGGTTAACCAAAAAGTTCTGCCAATAGAACTCAGTTTGCACTCAGAGGTGTCTGTGTGGACAACCTTAATTTTGGAGTACAAACACGTGGATGAACAGGCGCTGACACTGAAATTAATGGTTTTAGACAGAATAAAATAAAAATAAATCAGTGAATAGTATGATGCAATATTGCTCAAACCATCTCCCTTTTTTATCATATCTATTTAGTATATTGTTTGTTACTGTTACCACTCAATGACCTCAGTTATTCAAAGACATGAAAAAATAATCAACAATTGTAGTTGTGCTGCACCTGTGCCGACAGATGATCCTTCAGGGGAAACACCGCACTGTGCCACGTAAGTGTCCACATGTGCATGCAAAACACAAAGCAGTGAAGAGAAGTTGAAATGAACTCACTAGCCATGCCGTTAATCCTCTCAGTGCAACGTGAAAGGGGAGGCACAGAGAAAAGAAAGTGCAGCTCAAGCATATGTAACTCTTTGCAAATGAGGCCCCACGCGAGGGCCCACATTGCTGAAATGGCACTACAAGCGACAAACAGCCAGCCATAATCCAACGGCCTTGGGATGGCTAATACAATCACAACAGAAAGAATGTCCCTTTGCTCCTTTCTGCAGGCATGCCACACGTACCACACTAAGCTTCCCTTGCTGTTCGTTTGGACTGAGGATTACAACAAATTAGCCATCTGTATGATTTCAACACTGTTTAGTGACGACACCACTAGTGCACACACACATCGGGGCTATAGGAAGTGCCTAGCATAAAGAGCCGGGCAGGAAAAGTGTTAGAATTTGATGTGTATAATTTCCATACATTTCAGTTCCATTTTACACACTTTTAGTGATACTATGTTGCACAAGTTTAAATTACGTCGACCGTACAGGATGTTCCGGCGATTGATTCTGGGAAATAATTTAACTTTATTATTGATCATTTTAGAGATGTTTGAGTTGTAAATGAAAATATCTTCAAATGCAGGCCACTGAAAGTTATCAGTCAAATAAAAACGGTCCTCAGCTTTGACCAAAATACACATGAAACCCCTAAAACTGACTCTAGGGTCACAAAAAGGTCACATCTGTCATCTTCAACACGTGGAAAACGTAAAAACTTCAACCTTGACATTTGGCCCAATTCAGCAATCTTCTAAATGACACTGTTAGCACCTCACACATAAAGCAGTTAACTTGTTTTCTATATCCCAATCGCACAATACAGTAACACACCTCAGTGGTATTATAGTACACAATCAAGGTAACCAGATAACTCTGAAAAGTGTTATGCAATAACGCCAGAAAGCAATCATTAAAAGCATGACTATCCTAATACATGAATATTCCAACTTTCATTTTATTGATTAAAGTCAAGGGTCGAGAATATTCTACAGCAGACGTGCTTGTCATATATTTTCAGAAACCCCCGCTCTTCACATGTTTCTGATGCTGGATTAGGGGAGGTTGCATCTGACCATTTCTGTAACTTTCTGAAACAGATGATCCGAGACACACACCCACTTCACGCCATGACTGGCCCGCTGTGTGTGGGTGATAAAGTATGCCGCGACCGAGCTTCTCTCTCCTGCTCTTTTTTTTTTTTTTTTTTTTTTGATACAACACTATTTGTGCCATTTTCATATGTACAACCAAGTGCAAGACAGTCTAAAAAAGTGTGCGTTTATCCCCCCATTTTTAACCTACGTTACGCCCCCCCCCTCTTTTACAGATGGCTTTTACGCTCCATCTTCGAGTGTGGCCATTCGAATATTCGGGTATAAACGCATTTGATTTTCAGTGTGGTCGGACAAAGAACCTTACGAACCCCACTAACCACGTGTAACCCGGTAATAATACCCCAAAAATCTGAATGCTACTCAGACAATCTTTGCACTCGAACCATAACTGGGGATCCACGCAGCACTACAGTGTTTGTTCTCTTAAATCGGAATGCAGTGTTATTAATGGACAACTTGGCTGAGTGCAAAAATGCCGCAGCACCACTACAAATAAGGTCAGACTAGTTTTCAATGAGGCTCTGGAGCATGCCTGTGCCTGCATATTGGTGCGATGTAGTAAGAGGGTGACATATGATTACGAAGCGTGAAATACAAAGTAGTATGACACCAGAAGAAAGGAATCAAAGTCATTTGCTGTGTTTAAAGACAGGTGCTACGAGACAAAACTGCTGAGCAGTTCAACAATGTGGTCACACCTTCATTCACTGATACGGTCAGTAATGAGCCTTAAAATAACCAGCCGTTTCTTTTTAATTAATCTGAAAAGCGAAAGTTGTTTGGATTCTCCAATATCTGCTATGCTTGTAAAATAAAAGCATGATATTGGAATGACAATTTCATCCCCCCAGCCACTGATATCAACTATCCTGGGGACAACTAGCACTATTACATACAAGGTAAACTGAACCCCCCCACCCCCGACTACTCACTGACTGAGCTGTCATTTCATTAAGAACAGGAACACCTTGCGAAAATTAATACCATCTAACACAAAAGCCCTGCTATGCATTTACTCTCTATATTATAATGTTCAGGTCATTAAAACTGCTTGGGAGAGGTGCAGATTGGACGTTACAGTCAATTTGGAGGCTGTAGTTTGTGACGCTGTTGAACTGTTGTTGAATAAAGGGCTCTCTGTTACCATTGCGTGGCATAATCAATGTTGTGTAGAGCTGCAGTTAGTGAAGCAACAGAAAATTAATCAGCAACTATTTTGATGATCCACTGCTTCCAGCTGCTTCTGTTTTTTCCTCTCTAATGATAGTGGACTGAATATCTGGATTTTGGACTGTTTGTCAGTCAAAACAAGACATCTGAAGACCTTGGACTCTTACTCACTACTTTTACACATTGTATAGACAAAATGATTTATCTGTAGACTAATCAATAATGAAAGCAATCATTACTTTCAGTCCTAATTTTGCATACTGCAAGATTTTCATATTCAGTAGTCAGTCCTGTGCTAACATGAATGATCTTGGCATGCTAACAGATGGAATGATACCCTTTTAACATTTAGCATGTTAGTGTGGCATCTCAAAAGACTGCTGGGAATTAACATGAGCTTTACATAAGTCTTGTTGATAATATGTTTTGGAAAAGAAGGGAATTTGACCTGTAGGAAATCAGGGAATCACCACAATGTTAGGATTCATTCTATGACAATCATGAATGTCTGCAACAAATTTAACAGCAATCCAAGCAAAAGCTATTGATACATTTCAGTCTGAACTGAAGTAGCATGACTACAGCAAAGTAATGTAACTGAACTTGTAGCAATATTTCTGGTGCATTTATTAGTGCATTTTCATTTTGTGTGCATTTGGCATGACTGGCCTGAAAACTTCAGGGAACTTTGATGCTAGTGTGATTTGTTTGCGCATACAGTGTGAAGTTTTCCGAAAGTGGGTGGTGAAGATTACTATCAAACTCACTGATTTACACTTTGGCAGAATGTTGGGCTTAACTAAACAGAGACATTACAACAACACAGAGGATGTCGCAATAATAGTTTAAAGTTGCAAACACGCCATTCCTTTGGGTGATTTATTTCTTATTACAATGGACACAGCCGATGCGATTTATTCTGAAACTTCTCCATACTGCATTTGTAATCTCTGGAGAGTAGGAAGTTCGTTCTGTACACCATTTTGCAAATTTGATGAGTTGAGAGGAAGAAACTACAATCGCCCTCTTCAGTGTAATAAACAATGAAATGTCAATGGGGCATTTCTGACAAAAAGTTCCATGATTAACTGTCAAAACTTAACAGCCAAAGAAAGAAATGACTGCTGCCATGCTTAAGTTTAAGTGTGGCATTTAGAAGCCAGCTTTTTTTTTTTTAAATTGTTTTCTTTCCGTATCCACAGATGCAGAACAGTAATAAGTATTTCCAGAATGACCTGTTTTGAAATGCTCATACTCAGAAGACATATCCCTTTTCCTGCTGGTGTATTTTGATCTGCCTCTGATTACTCGACTGCCCTACCTGTTCATCAGCTTTTCTTTTGTGTTTTTTTTACTCCACTCACCTAGGTACGCTTCTTCCTTTTTTTTTTTTTTTTTTAAGTAAGTCAATGTGACAACTACGCTTCCATTCATTTGCCAAGTATTTTACACTGATGAAACAGAAGATAAAAAATGGGGAAATGGGGCAACCAGACCAAATTAAGTAGCTGTCACAGGTCCAAACTGTTAATGTACAGGCCTGTCTGTCAAAACTTAACTTTTCTGTGCTATGCCATTTATACAGAACATGTGCCATTATGGTAGGATAATTCAGTAGAAGTGGGTATGATCATTCATTTGACAGAGCAAATATTCTTTAACTGGTCGTCATATGAAACAGGAAAAAGCTTTATTGAAGAAGCGCAGACGGGCTTCCTCACACGCTTTCACTTTGCCGAACAGTGAGCCAATAGAAACACTGAATTTTGAGGGCAGGAAGAAGCGTGAAAGCATGCAGAATGAAGTCTTCAGTGAGGTTTCCCTTAGTATGGTCGTTAGCCATGTACCGATTCTTGGTTCAGCCAGAGCTTTGAACCCGGTAGAGTACGTATCCCTAATTAAGCTTCTATTTAATTGTGTGGATTTTTCTCTCAAGGAAAACTTTAATTCAGTAAACTACTAGAAACTTCAGGTCTTACATGTCTCTGTATGCACAGCAAGACTTCAAAATGGGCCTTCCCACATGATAGCTAACTTCCTCAGAAATGACACCAAACTTGCCAAGTTGCCTACAATCTCATTCAGACGGACACTGGCGGTGTAACGCCACACTCGCTCAGCAGTATGCAAGCTCAATCCTGTTTCTGAATTATTTATATATCAAATAAACCTTCGCTATCAACTAGGGCCCACACTGTCGCATTTGTATTTAGCTAACCAGCTAGCGGACTGACTGCAAAGTATAACCACACCACCTGTGCAAAGCTGTTAGCTTGCTAAAAGCTAAGTCACCAGCACGAAATTGTTATATCCTTGCTCAGAGCTGCTTGGAAACGGCAAATGATCACATGCAAAACACCCCACAAGATCGTTGTTATGCTTCCTAACTACCCTGGGCAAAACTAATATTCAGTTATAACCAGTTATGAAAATAGGGGCTCTGGGGAAGGCCTGTCGCAGCAGTGGGCAGGTGGGCCATGCATACACGCAGCATTTTTCTGTGTCACTTAGCACTAGGAAATAACACATGACACTTGTGGTGTCTCTCACCAAAGTGTCACTAACATCAGATTAAGCACGATTTCATGTCATTTGGCTAAACGTAGCTGTCATACCTTAAAAAACTGCAGCAAATTGTAGCGCTGTCTCATTTGAATGGAGGGACCGAGGGCCTATTAGCTACCATGCTGGTGGTGTTTCAATGAGGCTTAGGGGGGCATTAGCAAGCACTTTTTAGTACTTGCCTTTTCAATGACACGACTAGCCAGGTGTTTCAAACAACAGCACTCACCTGGCCAAATTGTTACCACAGTATGGAACTATTTTAGATGAAAAAGTTGTAAAATGAGGGTCGGTCGCCAACCTATAAATAACGTTACACGGCGTGCAGCAGGAGTTGTTTTGCAGGCTAACGTTAGCCACCTAGCTTAGCTACCTGGTTGCTGTAAGAAGCCATGCTCCCGGTGAGATTTTCTCTCCTCCGCTGACAAGATGAAAACTCTCCCGGGAAGGTGTTGTAGGTTTGTAATGACAGTTACACAAGGTGTCCTACTTCGACGTCATTGTCATTTTTCCAACGTTGTCCTTGCAGTCGTAAGTTTTGATCCTGTTTATGCATCAGCACTTCATGCTGCTCGCCTTGCCGTCACCGCCATTTCTGTCTAGCCTCTTCCTCGCTTGCTAACCAAGGCAGCGCGCGGTCCGTTGTAGTGGCAGAGTGAGCCCAAGGAATAACGACAAATACTTCCGGTGATGGTTTGCTCTAAGAATTCATAATAAAAGTCTCATCTTTAACCTTTGACAATTCCGTCCAGTCATGTACTGTGGCCCATGACATCTGGTGTGCAGCAGCACATATCAAAACTTCCCATCCATCCCATTATGATCACATTTATTGCAGATATAAGCACAACTTCCTTCACGTGACATGGCCTCAAGATCAGGTGAAAGGCAGCACCTGACTCTTTCAGCTTACTTCATGTCAGTTTAAATAGTTTTTTATTGGTCATACAAAAATTCTGTTTAAGTTAGCACAAGTCAGTTGTCAATAAGTCTTTTTTTGCTTGCTGCAAAACTACTAAAGAAACAAAAAAAGCCTGCCCTGTTCAGCGCCCACATAATTTACATTCATTGATGAGTTCCTGAAGCAGGGACAACTTAAAAGGGAGTGGAGGGGCCTCTCTGTCTCTTGATGGATTGCATCATGAGCCCATCTCAGCTAGAAGTAGAAACTGAGCTCTTAACTTGAAAATTAAATTCCATTGTCTTCTTATGGTCGTGACTTCTATCAGAGAATTGCACGAATATACACTAACAAGCGAATAAGCCCTCATGACATGAAATAGTCAAGCTTTTAAATGACATTTATTTTGAAATCTATCTATACCTCGGAAATGCTGAAAATAGTGTCGCGGACTATTGCCACGAGCTTCACGATGGACGCGTGACCGCGTGCGCTGTCGTGTGCGTTCACGTCCGGGTTGGGGCATGAGTCGCACATTTTTTGTTTTTGCAAGTTGAGCACGACTGAAACAAATAATTTCTGATACCTTTTCCGGTTTAATTGAACTGTAGTGAAGTAGCCTGTGTCCTGTAATATTTGGATCACACTGACCAGTGAATTAAATGTAGCTGTCTGTAATCTGTCATTAACAATATATAAAGAAGAATTTACAATACAATTCAATACAAAAATAGATGTACACAAAGTATGTATCCAACACACTATACATTTGAAAAATAAGCCTAAAAAGTTTAAAGTAGCTGTAGAAAGTTTACTTGATTTTTCCAGAAATTAGGTCGAAACCAGTGGGCGTGGCACAGCACAGGTGAGTGGCAGGAGAAGGAATTCTCAAACACAGGAAGCAGGTAAAGGTAAGCTCTTTCCTCTCGGTGTGGACGAAAACACGACCAAACTGTGTTCGTAGTCCAAAGGTAGGACATAATAATGTTTTCACTTCGTATTATAATCGAAACACGAATGAGTTTAGCAGCAGAGGGAAGGATGTTATGAATTGCTGGCCTCTTATATGCATGTTGACATAAAGTCGTATATAATCGCGTAAATGTCTGATTTCATTTGTTGACTTTAGCATCTCTTCGCTTGTTCACTAAAATGTCCGTGGGGCCTAAAATCATTACCACCCTTTGTCTTGCTCGCTTCTTTATGAATGAAGAAACCTGTGTGTTTGGTCCTTCACCTCACTCAGCCGTTCATCTTCATGAAATGATCCTCCATGCTGCTTTACTGTCCACAGTGGCAGTTACAGACATGCAGGCCAAGTATCCACTTTGTTTATGAGGGTCTGTAATAGGATTCATGTCCATAATCTTCTTTTGTAGGCAGAGGAAGATGCCAGAGAGGGGAAGACACCATGAGAGGAGAGATGTGTATGCAGAGTACAAGAGCAGAGACTATTCACACAATGGAGACCACACTTCATATGACAACAGAGGACGCAACCAAAAGCCAAGAGATATGGATGAGAGAGACCCCGCTGGGGACAGGAGGGCCAAACAAAACAGATATCATGACCATGAAGGACCCTCAAGACTGTAAGGGACACTCTCTACAAGACAAGTCCCTGTATTCACCGTCATGTCTTCCACACACTCTTTTCACCACATGTGGCAGTTTATGTATTTCTGTTTGTGAGGGGAAAGTATTTTTTAGCGACATAATGAATTCCATCTCACTGTCCAAATGGTATTGTCCTTGTAGGTCCAGAGGGACTTCAGTGTATCACTCTGAAGGGGAGTATTACGAGCAACAGCACAAACAAACGCTCTACAATCTCAGATACATCCTAACCAGTAGAGGCAAGTATGTTTATGTTCCACTTCTTCTGTGAAACGTTAGTTACGATCAAAGTTGTGCTTGTCAGCGTGGACGGTTTGTAGAATTTGTTTGGATGTATTTTCTTCTATATATTTACTATGCCCTCTTTATACTATAATATACCATTATGTGATTTATGTCATAAGGGCTGAGTTGGAACAAGCTCAGGATTTACCCTTAAATTGTGTACAAAAAGTCAGAAAACAGTGAAAAATGCCTACAGGACTTGGGTTATTTATTTAAATGTCTTGTTTTATGCAGGCAACAGTCCCAAAACCCAAAGATATTCAGTTTATTATGATCCATGACAAAGAAAAGCAGCCAATCCAGTGACCAGAGAAGCTGCCACCAGCTAATATTTGGCCTTTTGGCTTGACAAAATTCAGCTCTGGTCTCGCTGCTTCATTTTGCTATGAATTCATGTCAGCGTTGTGTGTACTGGATCCTTTGTCTTGCAGGTCTCTGCCAGATTATGGAGCTGTTTTTGAACCTGCTTATCGTCATCTGTGCCGGAGTGCCATACAGCAACAACGGGGGTTACCGTGACCTGGCCAGCCTCGGCGGGCTCTACTATTATCACTTTGGTGGAGCCAATGCTTTCACTGGAGCCGATGCAGACCGGGTGAAGGAGCTGGACCGGCTGTTCCATCAGCTCAAGCGGCCTCCGTACATCTTCACCATGGCCTGCGGCGGGGTTTTGATGATCTACGCCTGTGCCATGCTTGCCCTGGGGATTTTCAGAGTCCCTTATCGCTGGCCCCCTGTGCTGCTGGGGGAGGCTCTGCTGAACCTCCTGATCGGCCTGGGCTACATCCCTGCACTCGCCTTCTACTTTATTAAGCTGCAGGAAACTTACAACGATCCCATCTGTAAAGAGAGAGAGCAGATGTACAAGAGCAAAGGGCACAAAGGCTTTGAGTGCCAGTTTCATGGTGCAGATATCGCAGGAGGGCTCTTCGGGGTGCTGGGGGTGTTTGTTTTCATCTTTGGTGCAGTGCTAGCTGTCAGAGCATTCAGGTCAGTGCGGGAGCTGAAGAAGCAGAGGACAAACGAGGACAATCATTTTTAAGCTGGCTTTTCTCCTCGACATCCTGGGGTTGAGTAGAAATCCCTGTGATGAGACAACATGCGAGGTCTTGTCATATTGGGTGTAACTGTGTGCTCAATCTTGTAGAATCTGTGAATTTGTATCTACTTTTTATCCTTTGAAGAAGTTTTTTTAACTTGATTTTATAAAATGCTTTTTTTATTCCCACCACTCTTCCAGTTTACATACCCGTGTACTGCATCTGTTACATTTTTTAATGTATGTGGTTATAATAAACAACTCAAATTGTATATAAATTATTGTTTTATTACTCATTTCTCAATTTTGGCCACAAACTATAAATCGTTTCATTCTAAAATATATATATATGTAAAATATTTAAGATTAAGATGTAAGAGTCAGTTGTGTAGCAGAGACAAGCAACAAATAATACTTAATTTACTTTAAGAACAAGGCTGTCTGATATGCTACCCAGGAACAGTCAGAAGGGGTTTCACTGAGCTCTTCTGAGGTCAAATAATGCCTGTTCCAGACAGAAACCACTGTGGATCTCAGCCTGTTCATCATCTATCCTGGCAGCTGGATCCTGGCACAGAGGGTTCAGTGTCATCTTGTGATTTTAAGTTTTAATTTTGTTTTGATTTCTACATTTAATACTAATAAAATCTTCAAATATCCACAGCATTGTGATTGATGGTTCTTCCATTGAGCTCCAGTATCCTTCCATTTTTCCAATTTTTTTTTAGACTTGGAAGAGTTTGACTTTGTTCCTCCCTTAAGGTCTTACATCACCAGAAAAAAAAGAAACATTTATTTTAATTTCATCACATTTATGCTTATTTCCCCTGATAATTTGTATACTAGAGTTCAGGGTGCCATTCTGAGCTTCACCAACAGATGGCACATCTACTGAATTTACTCATGACTTCAACACATGGAGCTTGATTTTGCTGGTGCAGTGGTTCATGCTCTCTGTTCTGATTCATTTTCTTCAGCTGTGTACTACTGACAAAAGGAAGATAAATGACATAATAAACTGTCTTACACTGACCAAAAAAACACTTAGATGATATTTATTGGCAAGAAATCATCATAAAAATGGTGATCAAAGTGGACACTGGACAAAAAAAATTCACAGTAAAAAGTTTTATTGCTACTTGGCTTAAAGTTAATTCAAAAACAGCTTGTCTGCTCAAAACTAATGATAGCAGCATTTCAAATAAAACAACAACCATCTTCCACTCTCAAAGATCAAGGGAGTACAATTCTGTCTGATACGCAGCAAAAGTGTTCAATGTTAGTCCTGTTCCTAAATGATAAACCTTGAAACTATCAAACAGAAAAACAAATTTTCGCAGGAATCTGCATGCTAGAATAAAAACCTAAAAATATCAGATATGCTCCGTTTTGTACAAATAAATCACATTTTGAATGTTCTCTATGCTTTTATGTTGATTTATATTCAGGGCATGCTTTCAACATTAAATACAGTTATAGTTAGTACCTTCAAATAAAGTACCGTAATGAGTGACCGTTGTCTGTAGAATCCCAATCACTTTAAATTCTGTTAGTGGAGAGGGAAATATAAATTTGCATGAAACAATGAGTACAAAAATAAACGTCGGCTTCTTGGCATTGAGAAAAAAATATTCAAGCATTTCTAGAAAATAATGTACAGAAAGGAACCGTGAGATTAAACCATGGCTACTTTGGTCACATGTTAAACAACTGGAGCGTCTTCCATCAGTTTCATTCACCATATTCACTCAGAAGTACAGTCAATCCATTACTCACACGGGCATGCATACACTTACTGTATGTGTGCACTTAAGCTTCATGTGACACACACACACACACACATACACACGCACACACAAACACAGATAGTTTGCAAACATAGTTGTACAGAGAGCTTGTTGAGTTGTGCAGAGGAAACGATCCCTTACAGTTAACACATGAGTCAGCAGTTTAAAAAAAAAAAAAACACTGACAGTATAGCCCACTCAGTGCACATACCCTCTATTTCAGTGCACAAAGGGGATTATGAGCATTATACGACTGGACCCCCTCCACTAAAGAATTAAAGGGAATATTTAAGCCAATGCACTGTACCCTGTGCTCCCTCGTCCTGTATCTGTGCATACAGTTGGCATATGTACATGCACACTGATTAGTCTACTGATGGATTATTATTCAAATATACTTCATGTTGGAAATGTATATTAGACAGGAGAGTGGGTGAATATATGGCATCATCCAGAAGACAGACTGGGTGAACGAACAATGAGTGTACAACCGTATACAAAAACTGACCAGGGCAGGTTTGAAAAGCTCTAAATGTAGCAGTGCGATGCAGTCCTGGCCTGACGAGGCCAACTGGGACCAAACTAATACAACTACAATGCAAATGAGCCAAAGGGACAGACATGAAATAATAAAGGAACAATGCAACTTACACACACAATCTCAATGACGTACATCACACATACATCAGCCAATGTTCATTTTCAGACATATTGAGAAACATGATTCTTGTAGTTTCAGATGATGGAAAATGAAGCTCTGATAAACATATATACTGTATGTACAGTTGACACTTTGCATATTTGTATGAGTGAATTCCCAACATCTGTTGTGAACACCACCACTTTGTATTAAACCTTAAGGAAAGTTCCAATTCTCCTCCTCAAACGTGTTTCAGACGTGTGCCAGTATTATTCACAATCATCATCTGTCTTACAGCCTTTCTAGCTCCTCCTGTGGCAGGTGCACCTGCGGCGCCCATCCATGTTTCACTGCCATCGGTCCAGATGCATGACACCGTGTGTGGGTTCTGACAGTGGAGGTCTGGCCACTGTCAGAACCACAGAGAGTCCCGCGTGTTTGGCATCTCAGACACTGCACAGCCTCATCAATAAAGTGACTGGAAATAAACTCTTAGCCTCAGTGTAAAATACGAGTTCTGAATAAGCATAATGAAGGCAAGACTAGCTCCTCCATGTGAATCATAGTAATTATTATCTGGTGTTTTCATTAAATGTAATAATTATGGAGGAATTCCAAAAACTATTTTCAGGTATGCCAGATGTTTAGAAACCGATCAGCCTGATGTTCCAATCAAATATCAATGATGGATATAAATAATGCGAAATATGCACAATAGCTGCATTTCCTCATTTTCTGCCAGGAGGGGGCCCCAAAAATGAACATCTTTATAAAGCATGACTACGGTTGACAGACAGTGTTTAATAGTGTAGTTAAGAATGTATATTAAGTACATTAAACTGTTTGTGGTGCTGATGGTGAAAATTTAAATATCAGTTAAGACATTCTGTTAAATTCAGATGTCATTGGAAGCAAGCAAAAAAAAAAAAAGTTTTTATAAAATCAGAAATGTTTGTCATATCAAAAGCACACCAAAGTGACTGTTGTTCATTATTTGTCATTATGTCACGTTAAATTATCATCATTACCGTTGGCTATGTATTCTTAAACAAGAGGTGATATGTTGGGCCGAGGGATGCCACAAAAATCGCAGCGCA
Organism: Chaetodon trifasciatus; assembly: GCA_037975065.1. Taxonomy (NCBI): domain Eukaryota; kingdom Metazoa; phylum Chordata; class Actinopteri; order Chaetodontiformes; family Chaetodontidae; genus Chaetodon; species Chaetodon trifasciatus. The sequence continues at coordinate 14,723,256 of JBBMOE010000001.1, forward strand.
CTACATTGATCAATCTCTCATATATTAAAGTCAAATATACGTGACTCTGAATATCTCTAATTTCTCTGTACAAAGTGCTTTTAACAGTGTTGCTTTCAAGAGACAAAAACTTGCAAATAACGAGAAAACAGTCAGACTCACACATCAATTAAGGCTTCATCACTGACAAATCACTCATTCCTGCAGAGCAAAGAAAGGATGGGGGGTGTGGGGTGGGGTGTGGGGAGTGGGGGGCTGTTAATAAAGAGCACCCCCAGAGATAAAGACCTCTGTCACAAACAGAACACGAGTGGGATGAAACGAAGGGCTTCTCCTTTCAAAAATACTGAGTAGTGTTACTTTAAGGCTAAAAGGGAACACGGAAAGGTCCAGCTATGCAACAGCTGTGGAATGCAAGAACTACACCACCACCAACTCGGAGTGGCAACCAAAAATATACATCTGATGTAGTAATCACTGACATGAGCAATTACCCAACTTTGGCCTTCTTATAACCACAGCAGCCCCAGCAGGGCTGCTTTCTCTTTTGGCACAAGGTGGGGAGGTTCAGGAGTGGACAAACGGAGATTTCTGGTGCTGCATAATATTTACCTGACAATTCAAATAACGATCACGTCTTACTTTCAGCTGAGAAAAATATGATATGAAGCACTCTATGTGACTTAATGGGAAAAAATGCAATACTGAACCAGTGTGTTCTTATTGCAGTACCTTCCACTGCTGCTGCACTAATAATAATCACTGTGTGAGCTGAATTCGACAGAAGCACCGCCCCCTGATCACGAGACAGCATGCATGCAGTGTGTGAGCGTAAAAGAGAGCTATATCAAAGTATAGCAAGACATGATTTGTCTCTATGTCTCAAATGTCTGCACATACTTGCAGAACTGTGAGTTCTGCCTGTGACATCGTGTGTACACAGACAGAATAGAAGAAAACAGGGATCTGTTTAGAATGGCCTGAAAATAACACAGCCTGAAAATCATCTGGATGTGTGGGCTGTGCATTAGAGAGCTAAGCTGAAAAAAGATTTGCTAAGATGTAAAAAATGTCAGTAACTGAATGAGCCTGCAAGAACATGGATGGATGTTCACCAATTTAAAAGGGGAAGCAGCCTCCAAAGTTTAGATACGCTAAAAAGGTACAATGTTAGTACCGGGGGAGATATTTCGTAATATACAGTACATACAAATACTGCATCTATCCTTCATCTCTTGTAATAATTCACTTTTGTGCCTTGACTGCTTTGTTCAAATGACGTGAGACATCCAGGCGTCTCCAGTCCATGATCCAGTGACCACAAAACCGACAAAGTTTAAAGTAAACTTTTACTTTCCTATGGAGTTTTTAAGGAGACCGCTTGATCATGCACTGTCACAGATTATACCGTTAAATGGATTATTGAATTCTACAACACATCCGCTCTGTACAGTTGAATGACTTTGATATTTTTGACAGCTATTCAAAACGCATCACTCTAAATAGCAACACTTCTCAATCTCAATGTCAGAAGCTCAAGTGCAGCACGTTGGTTGGCTGCAAGTTGTGAGTGTGCACTATACTGTATAGAATTAATTTATCCTATATAGAATATTCTATACATACTGCGTGGGAATGTTAAAAATAAAACCCGACCATACTGGTTCGATGTGAATGCAGTTAGTTTGTTTTCACATCTTCTGGTCTTATGTGCCTTACAAGCATTTGTACTGTCTGATTTCCATTGTAAGCCACAGGAAGAGGAGGAGAGCAGAAGCTGTGCCAGTGCTGGTCTCTTGGAGACACTGTCCCTCCTCCAAATTTAACTAACAACCTCACGTCCCCAAACGCAGCCTGGATGTCCGGGAGCTCTAGGCTGAGTCGTCTGCAGTAGGCACTTTTTCAAGTTTCAGTCACAGGGCTTCTCTCCAGGACCTGAGAGACCACGGAGCCCCTGGAGAGGAGATTTGACCGTACTGAACACAATTCTGAACACACCCTCAAGATTGCTTGCTTTCCAAGTAAAGGGAAATGTTGCTGACATGTTTAAACACATGAGGTATCCCATTTCAAGTCAGGCTTGTTTTGGTCTATGGTAGCCATTCTTTTCACAACGTCATGTTTCAAACTGGCATCTTGGTCGCCCCTATTTCCTTGGATACTGACACTTTGCACAGAAACCTTTTTTTTTACCTCACATTAATGGCACAGCCTCACTTGCTGACTCTCTGTGTCCCACTGGTTTGTCTTGTCCTCACAGAAGATCTGAATGGCAACTTGAGTTGGAATAACTCACATGTATGAGAAAAATCTCCTCTTCTCTGGAATGGCACAATCACAGAATTGCAGCCACGCAGCACTGTGCTGTTTCCCCCCTCTAGAGGGCGGTATCGTAGACTTCCTGCTGTAGGATGGGAACGGGGCCAGGACCTGGGACCAGGTTGGAGGCAAACGCAGGCGGGTGCGGATGATCCCACACCGGATCTTTTAAACAAGGGGGTATGGATGTTAAGGAGGGGCCTGAGACAAGAGGGCTCTGACCCCTTAGCTGCTCCCTGACTTCCTGCTCCAGACTAGGAGGCACAATGAGCTGGTCCTCAGGGTCTTGCTGTGCTGGGGCAGTGAAGTAGCCAGACTTCTTCTTCGGAGCCTCCAGGGCCACCTCAATGAGATTGTGGCTGTCCTCAGGGGCAACCACAGAGCCATTGGACAGCTTCTTCCCAAACAGGCTGGATGTGGAAGGCGACTTCTTGAGATCGGCAATCTCTCTCCCACATACAGCCAGCAGGCAGCCATTTGTAGCAGAAACTACCACGCTGTTCTGTCTGCGCATTTTGCCATTGGGATAGTCAGAGCCTCGTTTTTCAAGGTCCAAGTCTTTGGGGCTCTCAGGGGCCCCTGAGCGCAGCTGAAAAGCACAGCAGTGAATGTCTACTTCCACTTCTAACTTGCTGCCATTGGAGATAACGCCCTCCAGAGGAGCTTCGTCATCACTGTCCAACCCGTTGTCAGACTGGTTACTCGAGAACGTAGCACAGGAGGGCTGCCGCTGGAATAGGCCTGGGTGGGTTCCCGGCCCAGCTGAGCCTGGCACCATGATCCCACACAGTGTAGGAGCAGGGTGTAGGCTGCAGCGTCTCTCTGGGCGGGATGCAGGGCCAGAGGATGGGTGCTCGTCCGAAGCGGTGGACCCTGCCTCGCTGCCCACCTCTGAGGCCGATGTCTCACTGTTGAACTCAGAGACAATACCACTGCTAGATGAAAGGGTGGCTGGGTCAGTAGGGCCTGGGGTCATGGACACAGGCACAGGGGTGGGAGGGGGACCCCGTGGTTCAGTGGTGGAGACCGGCGGCTCACAGGTACAGCTGTCTTCACTAATGTGCAGCGATACGACCACAGCTTCGATGTTGTCCTTGCAACCATAACTCTGGGCAAGTGAACACAGCTTCTTGGCAGCAGCGCGAGGATCCCGCACAGCCTGCACAGTGCACACGGCCTCCTGGTAGGAGACCCGTTCAAACAGCGCTCGGTTACCCAGGATCAAGAACTCATCCTGGGAACAGAGAGGCTCAGTGTGCACCCAGGGCTTTGGAAGTACCCAGGGAGACAGATAAGAGCAGCCCAGCAGGCGAGAGCAGCATGTGACTCCACTCACTTTGTTATCCTGTAAAACAGAAGTTCCATTAGAATTGTAGATGAGCATACACCTTCATAACACATACACCCCTAAACATGACGATGCACATTAACACTGGATCAAAAGTTCTAAATAATGGCTCTAGTGAAAACAGGAACCCAGCATACAGAGAAGCTGTGCATTACCTCGGTAATAATGGCTTTACTGAGCTTAACTCTGTCCATCTCCTCAGTGCAGTTCTCCAAGCTGTAAACTTTGGAGAGAGGCACCGGTCGGCCATCCCGGCACAACACTGCCTGACAGGTGCCCACATTGGCCACAGTGAGGCTGAAGTAGCCTCCTGGATCAGAAGGCTCATGGTGAATATAACACAGCAAGGCAGAAGCACCCAGTTTCTGGCCAGCCATACCTAGTTTCCTGTTGCATACAGACACAAACAAAGCAGCTGACAAATGCTGACAAAGTCACAGGTAGCAGTGTGATTATTAGATGTATTAATAAAGGTGGACATTTAACAAAAATCTGTCTTACCTGTGTGAGGTGAGGAAAGTGTTGCACATATACACACTGTCAACACTGGAGTGCTGCAGCTCCTCACACAGCACATCTCCCATGGTGCACTGCAGCAGCCGAGGCACTTCCTCGTTGCGGTCTCCGTCAAAGATACCATAACATGCTTCCACACCATCTCCAAAGCGGTCTACAGCCAGCACAGATACGCACAACCTAACCCAACAATAGATGGGCATTAACACACAGGTCAGAGGTAAACCTCACACATACTTCAGCATGCAACACTGCAGCTCCAGGTCAAGGGAAATGAGCAAGGGGTGGCAGCTGTCAATAGACACTGCTCTGTAGCCCCCTATGGTAGCCCTGACCCTGGAGGAGCAGCCAGACATACTGGACTCTTTGCAAAATTGTTAAATCAATCCACTGGAATTATTAAGATTCACTGCACCAGCTACTCTGAAAAAAGGTCCATTGACCACTCAGACGCCTACGTTAGGTGCCTGCCAATGATTCAGATATTGACTCAGTGGAAGACACCTGCTCTGTGCTTGTACAGCAACATCCAAACAGACAGATATACAGTATGCACCAAAACAAGATTTAAAGAGGAAGTGACAAGCTACAGCTATAGACTACAAAGACTGGCTGGAGCATGACATTGAATGAATACTTCATGAGTCTTCACTTTTCACACTTATATAGCAATTTGAACAGATCGTGCAGCAGTTGCAGAAAATATTTATTTTCACAAGCAAGCAAAGAAAACCCACAGAAAGCCAAATCAGTACTCACTTGTTCCTTTGGCCGCTCATTTCAGAGTAACCGTGGTTCCATGGAGTGGAGGCACTCAGCACGTCTCCTGCTGCCGTGGTGGACTTCTGATCTAATTTGAGGGTGGTGATGTGACTAATAAAGAAGATATACAATAGGAAATATTAGAAATGAAGCACCGTTTCCTGTACCAGTAGTAACACAGCCATATCATATTGTTATACATTGCACAAATCCCTCCAGTATGTGTCCAGACAACTACAGCGCTGTGGGCGCTGGTGGCGTGTCCTCCACCATGCCTTCAGTGCCTGCTGCTTGAGGATAAAGGGGCCTTTCTGTGTGGAGTTTGCATGTTCTCCCCGTGTTCACCCGGGGTTTCCTCCTTAATAACCCCCACTAAAAAAACATGAAGATCACCACCTGACCAGTGGTGACGGAAAGGATGGGTCCCCGGGTGCCGCTGTCGGCTGGCAGCCCACCGCTCCTGGTCTTCCGCGGAGGAACGACAGACCAAGATGGGTCAAATGCGGAGAATTAATTTCACGAAGCATGGCGTGTGCATATAGTGTGGGCATGTAATGTGTGTGATAAATAAAGTACAGTTTCTTCTTTCTTCTTCTTCTTCTACAGAATCTAAAGCCAAGGCACCGGTGCTCATATTATATGCTTGATAAATGTCACAGTTACGCGTTACTTTATTAAACTGGTTCGGGTTTTGTGACTCACCTGAAGAGGTTGAGGGTTTTGTGTTCCAGCATCAGGCTGCTGTTGCCTGTCAGGTCGAGCTCTTGCAGCGTGGCAGGCAGCGAGTCAGGCAGCTGGATCTCAGTCAGCTCATTACAGCTTAGATCTACAAGCTACAAATGTACAAAACACACATGAGTGGACACAGGCTAAACACAATCATGCACTCACTGGTCAGGCAAATGAAAGCAGAACGAGTCTGACCTTGATCTCAGGCAGGTTGAGGATCTCTGGGAAGACAGTAATGTGGTTGGAGTGTGCTATGAGGGTGTGTAGTCTCTTACAGCTGGACACAGTGGAGGGGATAGTCTTTAGCTTGTTGCCACTTAGATTTAGTTCCTCCAGCTGTTCCAGTTTACTCAGCTTACTAAAGACACACAAATAGAGAACCTAGATTATAAATATTACTAACTGTAAATATCACCTTGGGCTCTCAAAACACACATGAAGGGCTTTACAGAAGGTGGAAAGACAAGAGAAGTGCCAATTGATACAGTGAAATGAATAAAATGAAAAAGGATAACAGATGAGACAATAAAAACAGACACAATACAATAAACAGGAAAAGCAATGAAAAAGTTAAATGACAGGCACTCTTTAAAAGTTTATAAGTAATGTTGTTAAGTAATTCCTAAGCTACAGATCACTTATTAAACATTGACTGACGTGAAAGGTAACACACCTGGCAGGAAAAGAGAGCAGCTGGTTGTAGGCGATGTGAAGGACCCGCAGGTTCTGGTGTCCTACCAACAGAGCACCACAGTTCTCATTCAGGTTGTTCCCCGTCAGGTAGAGCTCCTGGAGTGTGCTGAGACTTTCCTCTGATTGGCTGCTGGGAGGAATATTTTCCAGGGCATTGGCTGACACATTTAAGTATTTTAGGCTGTGGAAGGCAAATAAAAACAAGAGAAGCATTAGTTTAAGTAGAAATGTACACTGCACATTACGTTGCAGCCAAGATTGCATCATCCAATCCGGTCTCATTGCCAGTACACATTCAATCAGGGAAACTGGCAGCTTATTACAAAATGGGAGATACTGGATTGTCACATTTAAGTTCAAAATGAATCCAGCCAACTTGAACTGATATTCAGTTAAGTAGCAGCATGATTAATATTGCATTATCTCAACAATAGTCACAGCTACAGTACTGGCCATATTATAACAATATAAGGTGCAAGTATGTAAGTACAAGCCACCTGTTAAGTACAGACTGTGGGCCTGTGGGTCTGAGTGCAGGGATAAATATGGATGGTTGAGGTGTGAGTTTAAGGCTTTTAAGCCTCTTTTAGGGGCTTTTCTTATTCCTATTCTTATTCTCACTGTTCTGAGGGTACATCTAGAAACAGACTGTTAATTTATCCCTGCAAGTGGAGCATTGATTTACATAGTGTTGAACCGGCACAGAGGGGGGGGCAGTAATTTGAGCCCCAGCAGTTCTTATGTAATTGGTGTTGTTAAGTCATTGTCTGTGCGTGTCACATACTGAACAGTAATAGTTCAGACAAACATTATTAAAGTAAAAGATGTCGACATCTCACTGGTCTTGTGGCTTTTAGGATTCAGTGTCTGCACAAATATGAATATGTGAAAAGTGTTCGTCATCAGCCTCGTTTCTGTAGCCATATGTCGCTTCCATCAGTTCTGTGTGCAACTGCTTCCCCTTGTAAGCTGTGCAGCTCTTAGACCCATCATGCACAAAGCAGTCCCTGCCATCATGTCTCAGCATTAGAGACAGTAAAGCACATTAGAGCATTTGAACTGCTAATGGGTGTTAAGTGATTTACCACACAGGAAATAGGAGGGTGAATGAAGCTCCAGTTACAGCCCGGAACACTCCACTGATCTTGACCATGATTCCTACATACAACCACCCCAAAACGATGAGCTGTGATACAATAACTGCCAACTGCAACCAAACAGGTAAAGGTTTTAAAGTAGAGGAACCAGCTGCTAAAGGACTCACATGAAAAGGAAACAGAAAGATCTGTAGAGAGAAAAAGGGCTGACAGACTCACTTTAAGGCCTTGTAAAACAGACTCTCAGGGAGCTCGGCTAGCTTGTTGTGCTGGAGGTCTAGGGCTTCCAGAGGGATGTGGTCAAGTAGGTCAGGCACTCTCTGCAAACGATTGTTCCCCGCCAGTAGCTTCCTCAAACTCAAGCTGTTGAGCAGTCTGTCAGAGGCCAGAAGAGACATTAGACAGAATAGACAAAAAAAAAAAAAAATGAAGAACCCATGCTAACGAATACATCAGTGACCTTTTCAGCTTGGCTGCCTAAACACAGCGGCTTTTTATTCTCTCCTGAAACCATCACACAGGTCATGACAGGGCTCAGTGGACAGAGGAATATTATCTCATTTGCAAAAGCTTCTCTGATGTCTCGTTCAAATGCAAATGTCTGTGTTGAGTGTTGGCAGTGAATGATAACTCGGAGTCAAGCACTATATTTTACAGTTGCAATAAGAAGATAAAGTTACAAAGCATGGCCACATGTAATGTGACACCTGGTGTTCTAATTCTGGACAAGACAGCCATGTGTTTATTACCTGAGGTTGATGGCATTCAAGTTATGCAACATGAAAAATAAAGGTTTCAGCAGAAAAGGTTCAGGATTAACAACAGAATAAGGTCAGTGACCTGGAAGGAAGCTCAGACAGAAGGTTGTGCGTGACATCCAGCATCTCAATTTTTCTGCAGTCACACACCCAGTCCGGAAGGTACTCCAAAAGGTTCCTGTCTCAACACACACACACAAAGTCACACACATTGAAAGAGACATACGCAAACACTCAGACTGAGCGTTACAGTTGAACAAACAGGTTTGAAATCATAGTAAACAGGAGGAGGAATTAACATCCTCCAGGGTTATTTAAGCATGCAAATGGTTTCCGTGTGCATTTTAATAAATGATAAAAATGAGTTTCCACAGTCAGTCCTGGAGGTTCACTGATGTTTGTCACACTGGCCGCGGTTCATCTCATTTAACCCCTGACATACTGACATTTACTGTACATAATTAGGCCTTCAGCCTGCATGACAAAAAATAAGTAGAATGAAATGTTACCTCAGGTTTGTGAGGTTCATTACCTTAAACTAGGGTGTTTTTTTCCAGCCTGAAAGTCAATCTAACATTAATAAGGAATTTTCCTGGGCTCTTTGCATTTGCTTAGAATCTTTTCAGTAACACAATAACTGACATAGTAGCTGATACAGCAGCTTTGTATATATTGCAGATGTGCCATTGGTCCTTGGGCATAATGACAAATAAGTGTGAATCCCAAAGAAAATTATCTGGAATCTGTACAAGAAGAAACTGCAGGCACTAGAGCAGAGGACAAGAAGAAATGTTTTCTATACATCATTTCAATCTGGAGACACCAAATGGGTAGATTTCACAGAATACTTGTTTTGATGTTGTTGGGTATTGATTCTCCAAGTCAGTATTCAAAATCATTTACACCTCCACTAAGCACTGTGCACAACTAGATAAATGAACAATAAGATCCTATTTTTAGACATCAGAGCATCTGTGAACACAGAGACCATAGCCACTTCTTAGTCCCGACCAGAACTCACTGTGATAGGTCCATGTGTGTCAGCTGGTTAGGGACTGGATAGATGTTGACTGTTGTAAGGCCTGTGGGCAGATAAAAACAGCAATCAGCAGCTAAACATCTGGGCCATTCATATGTGTGTTTACAAGTTGAATGTATCGCTGGGGAGAAGGGCCTTGACATGCAGACAAACAGCCAGTGGGGCAATAATAGCAGCTAGTTGACACTTTTTGTTTGACTCACGGTTGTTGCTGGCATGAAGCATGCGCAGTGTGAAACCGCTGAGTGTCAGAGTCCCCAGCTGGTTGCGTTGGCAGTGCAGAGTCTCCAGGTTAGAGACGGAGCTCAGGTCCAGTGAGTCCAAACAATTGTCCCGTAAGTCCAGCTGCGTCACCTGGCTCACCGCTTCACGATTCTCACTTTTCACCTGCTGCAGTCCATTCAATCTGCATTTAACAGGAAATAAAAGAGATGAAATATCACTGGTTACTCGTACTGGAGCAGAGGAGCAAGTCTTGGATAAAGCGTAACATCAAGCGAAAGCACTCTGACACGTCATACTTGCTAAAATTAGACCAAAAAAATAGCAGTAGTATGGTATTTAGGGTTGTTACAGCAACAGCTTGTTCAGTTTATGGTGACAGATCATTAGCTTACATTCCTGGAGAATGGGAGAACATAGAAAAGAGCAATAATATATAACAATAAGATGCTAAAAAGTTTTTAAAAAAATACTGTAGAATTGACAAATATTGTAGCACTCTTTTGGGTCAATCAATGTGAATTTGAAAATGATGGATGAAACACATGTTAAACAAGTTGCACGCCTCAATCCCTCAGGTTTCATTAAAAATCTAACAAGATATTGTGTTTGCTGGATGACACACTGGGACCACTCCACTGTCTTTCGCTTTGATTCACTGGGAACAACTTCTATAACTTCTTTTTGTCAGACTCATCTATTTTTAGCATGTTACCTTTTAAAACAATTCCCAGGTGGAGAATGAAAAGCATGAAATTCTGAGTTCATGACTGTTAGTCAGGTAAGGCACTGCGCTGAGATCCAGGCTCTCCCTGATCCCTTCTATCCTGTTAATAAACAACATCTCCTCTTTTATGAGAGCCACCAGCCCACTAATCCACCACAGATGCACCCTTGCCCCTATAAATATGGTCTGCCAAACCGCAACTTCCACAAAACCCAAGGTTGAATTATCAGCCAGTTGTCGGTGGAGCAGTGGGTGCTGTTTGATCCTCAGTAGGCAAATCAATGAGTACAGCTCACCCATCCCTCATTACCCATCACAGAGGTCCCCTTGAGCAAGACACTTAGCCCCCAGCTGTTCCTGTGGAGTTGCTAAATATGTATGACTGCTGTTGCAGGCAGCTCCCAGGTGTGAATGTAGGTGTGAACCAGAACAATGCACAAAAAAAGCATTTGCACTCAGCAAACCTGGCATCTAAAAATAAATGTTTAATAAAAAGGTGAGGCTTGGAGGAGTGGTGAGGAAAGGAGGACTGGCTGAGGTTCAGGCTCGTTTTTATCTTTCTGTCAATGCCAGAGGAAGAAATAAAAAAGATAAAACTTTATAGATAGATGGCAGTGTGGGAATATTCGCTACCTGTCTTCAGACTCACTGAATGACTGACAGCGTTTGTGTGGGGAGTGCCTTTATAAGACGTATTACATTTTACATAATGATCCAGCAGAGAAAGAAGAGAGGGAGCAGACTAAGGAAGTGCAGAGGCTGAGAGCTCTTTATCCTCTGACTGGCCTCTTACCGGAGGTCGATGTTTTTCAGGTGGCTCATTCTAGCCAGAGTACACAACTCCAGACTCTCCACTCTGTTTCCAGCCATGGCTAGCCTGTCCACTGCACTCAATCTCTCCAGCACAGCAGGGACATGAGAGAAGTTATTGAAGGAGAGCCCCAGGCTGTTGAGCTGGGACAGGCCACCCAGCTCTTCAGGCAGGGAGCTGAGGTGGTTTCCATCCAAAGATAGCGTCTGCAGGCTACAAGATAGAGAGGAGAAGGCGTTCATGTTTTGCTTTCTTTTACTTCCAGTGGTCAAAATATCTGCTTGAGCCCATTTGTAGTTATGTAGCCATTGTTTACTGAGTAGCATTGTACATTAAGCATGTCCTCAGGATGAAAACTGCCTGATTTAGCTTCTTAATCTGATTGTATAACAAAGTATTTTAACTTTATGCACTTCACTGATGCCATTAAAACCTCCATCCAGATTTTATAAGAGCATTAATTATGTGTGCAATGGCCTTAAAGCGCAAACTAGAACAACTGTTTTTACAAAACAAAAGCAAAAAATACAACGACAGTGCACTGAGATAACACCACATTACAGAAAGCAAATGAACACGATAGAAAAGCTGATATTACAGCAAATAAATTATTCTCTTCCTCATTCCTGACTGCATATTGATGATATCACTCCCAGCTGGAGAAGAAGTCCGAAATTACAGTCAATTCCATTTATACAGCCCAATATTACAAATTACAATTTGCCTCAGGGGGCTGTATAATCTGTACAGCATATGACACCCTCTGTCCTTAGACCCTCCATCTGGGTGAGGAAAACCTCCCCAAAAAACCTTTTAACCTTTAGAAATCTCAGGGAGAGCAGCAGAGGAGGGATCCCTCTCAGCGGACAGAGAGACAGACAATAGATGCCATGAGCACAGAACAAACCAAAGACAAAAATCACAGTTTATACAAATGATGACGATAACATTACGGATACGTGTAGACTGTAAAATATATGTGGTGACTTTCTGTTTTGCTAATTTGTTTTCATGGTTGGTTTTCCAAAATATTGATCTAAGAACCTAAAAAAAAATCCACCTAAAAACATCTTTACTTAACTTGCTTTCTGAAAAGTTGTCATGGTTTGCACTTCACAGCCACCATACATGTGATATACAGACAAATTATTGAGGGGAATTGTGACCTAAACTGCATTTTGTGCATGATTTCACTGTGTGGCTGTCTTTGGGATTTACTTCTTATATAATTACTTGCTGATCTTTTTATGTGCTTCTTCAGTTACTTATCTACTGTAGGAGCCAAATTAATCTATTTTGTCTGAATTAAAATTGTATCTCTTTTGCCTCATTAATTATTTTTTCCCAGGTTTATTCTTTACAGAATTTTGTGTGTACTGTTTGTTCACGCATGCCTTGACCTCTGTATTCATGTAAAATGTGCAGTGTATATATGTAGTGTATGCACAGTATGTGTGTCACTGTGTCACACCTTTGAAGGTTGCCTGTCTGTGCAGGGACAGTCTGCAGACTATTACAAGAGAGGTTGAGTTCAGTCAGGCTGAGGATCTCACACACACATTCAGGGAACACACCCAGGCGGTTGTGAGATAAGTTTAGGCTCTTCAGCTGAGAAAACCTAAAGAAAGAAGAGAACAGCCTTAAAAACAGTAACAGTGAGTGAACACCGACATCGTGTGATGTGCCTGAATGTGTCTCCGTCCACTGTCTGATGTCACTTGACCTAGCTCTGCTCCAGTCCAACAGAAAATCTAAAGAAAACTGCACATAAAAAAGGCAGAGTGTTTGTATTTCCACAAACCAGCAACGATGAAAGGCTGCGGTTTAAACTAAGTTTAAACTATGCAGTTTTTATTTGTTGTTGCTTTCAAGGGGTAACATAAGATGACTGGCCACTCACACTGTGATGTTAAGAAAGAGCAGTGAAAATCCAGGAAGATTCAATGAGACAGACGAGCATCTTAGCTGACCTGCTACTGTGGTCCACATTTTCAGTCGCGTTTGCAGAGCTATTTGTTGTGCCTCAGGAGAGTGCAGTGGGCAAGGAATGTGAATAAAGAGAAGATATATGGCACAATGAACAGTGAAGACTGAACACCAATTGTTGAATCCAGGGCGAGCACAGTGGAAATCAGATACTGTGGATTCATTCCCCACAAGTTCACTGAGGGAGTTTTGTGCTGTTATTTGTGCTTTGGGCTTGCACCATGTTATTAAGAGGGCTTTGAAAGCAGCTGGAAAAAGTCAGTCAGTGGCTCAGCAGGCAAGAATAGACAGTGTTCACATTGAAAAAGTATTCAAATGACCCCACCGGTGCCTTAGTATTACCAGTGCTAAGGTCTCAGCTGGCTGCTTCAAACACAAATACGTCCTCAGCATAAAATTCTCATACGTGTGTGTTTACACATTTGTAGCGCAGGTCCAACAGACGAGTGGTGCCATGCGGCTGCAGAGTCACATCTTCCATATTAACTCCACCTTCCTCTTGTTCCCCTGTGTACTGTGAGCAACGGAGGTGGCTGCCATGACTCACAACACTGGTCAGAGTACAGACCGTTTCCTTTTATCCATGCATGCTCCTTCTAAATATACAAACAAAACGGAGGGACACCAGCAATGGAGGGGTGCCAGGCACTGAAGTTTTAATCTTTTTTAAGCACACACACCCAGCCAAGTAATAATGCTGGAGGAATACAACAGGAGCCAGAGGGGTTGGAGATGATTAACACTTAATAGCAATGCATCAGCTGATAAATCCATCTTATTTAAACAGTTTTCTTAAGCAGTTTTTTACTAGTGCATTTCACTTGTTTCAAGCTTTTTTCATGCTTAATTATCATAATAACATATATAACTTCTTTGTGAGATTTTATTACTGGTTCTGAATAACATTTGAACCTGGAATTTCCAGAATTATAAAGCTGTTTGATCAACTTTTTTTTTACTTTTAAGATAACAGCAGGTTATTTGAGACTAGATATTTTCACCTGTTTCAAAAATCTTGTCAGTGAAATTTTCCTGCTCTGTTAGCAGATAATTTTACTTATTTTAAGTAATGTTTCAAGCAAGGTTTCTGAACTGAATGGAGTCCGATTAATGTGGAGGCTGCAGCAGCACAGGGGGGAATTAAATGCATATCTTGTTCACCTAATTTGGATCACTGTAGAAATTTCTTAGCTCAGTATTATCTCCAATGCTCAAAGAAAATAAAATCAGTTAAATAAACCATGAAACACAGTGAATGAGCTGAGGTCAGAGCACAGGGTCAACTACAACATAGAGCCCAAAAGCACAGATTCTCTGTTGTGCAAAAGCATGTTCCAGCAAGGCCACAAGGGCATGATCCCGCTCTCCTACAGCCATCTGTTGACAAACATTTGTGAAAAATTCTTCAGTGAAAGGTTGTGTGGTTACCTGGGGAGGTTGAGCAGGCCTCCAGGCCCCTGAAGGCTCATGAAGTTGTGTCGCAAATTGAGGTGGGTGATATCCTGACTGTAAAAGAGATATTCAGACACCGCTTCCAGACTGTAGCAGGACAGGTCCACCAAGCTGACTGTCTGAGACACCACCTACCACACACACACACACACACACACACACACACACACACACACACACACACACACACACACACACACACACACATTAATCACAAAATCATAAAACTCCTTTCCTCCTTGCAGCCTTGCAATCCTAAAAGCATTTCATCAACACAGTCAGATAGCAACCACTCTAACACCTGACGCCTTGTGGCCAACTCCAACCCAAAACGCTGTACATCCAACAGCAGGGTCCACCATCGGAAGAGCTTTTAACCTTACGTGAACAGGGACAATGGACAGTGGAAGCAGCTATATTGGCCCCAGGTTACACAAGCAGCCTGCTGCCTTGCCAAGACATTACTTCAGACAGACAGTGCCCCAGTTTCCAGTTCAATGAAGTTCATCTTCCAGGGAAACACAGTGGTCATGGATTCAGAGAGCAATAGAGTAACTCCTTAATATGAGCCAGTTAAAGTCAGACCTTAACAAACATGTGCACATACACCAAGTTGCCTGTTTTTTGGGAACACCTATTTAAAGCCTAATACAAGAAGCCTGCAATGTTTAGTCTTTGTTAATTCAATGTTACAGTCATTTTTCAGGTTGTAGTTGGTGGTGCTGTTGAACTGTATTGGCTTAGGCTAAGCTAAAGTAAGCAACCCAGGG
>JBBMOE010000001.1:14743463-15004287 GCA_037975065.1 Chaetodon trifasciatus
GCTTGTGAACAACTGAGCCTTTCCAGGATGCCCATTTCATACCCAATCATGATACTATCACCTGTTACCAAAGAACCTGTTTACCTGTGGAATGTTCCAAACAGGTGTTTTTGGAGCATTCCACATCTTTCCCAGTCTTTAGCTGCTCCTGTCCCAACTTGTTTGAAACATGTTGCTGCATCACATTCAGAATAAGCAGATATTTCCAAAAATCAATGAAGCTGATGAGGTAAAACATTAATTATATTCGCTTTGTACTGTTTTCAATTGA
Organism: Chaetodon trifasciatus; assembly: GCA_037975065.1. Taxonomy (NCBI): domain Eukaryota; kingdom Metazoa; phylum Chordata; class Actinopteri; order Chaetodontiformes; family Chaetodontidae; genus Chaetodon; species Chaetodon trifasciatus. The sequence continues at coordinate 14,743,735 of JBBMOE010000001.1, forward strand.
GTGCATGTCAAAAAGGATTCTGATTCATTTATGTTTTCAAATCAGGGATGTAAAAAAGTTTATATTCCTCCAATAAAGGTATCAAAAAAGTGTTGTTTTGATATTGATACAGAAACACAGGTATCATATTGGCTCTATGTACCTTATTGGCATTATTTCAGTGTCAATGGCCTTTTCTGTGCATCACAGTAAGGAGATGAGCAATTATGATCATGGACTGGCTCTTAAATCCATGCAAGCACTCCACACATAACCCCCCCCTCTCTGTCAGAGAAACAGATGCAGCACATGTCAAATACTAATATTCTTTTCTATCATGTACTTCATTAGAGTATTTGTAATAGTAGTTTAATGTCAACACCATCAAAGCTTTACAGAAAACAGCTGACAGCTGAAAGAGTGAGTTAGAATAAAACAAATATAATATATTCATTTTAACAAGTAATTAAGCAAAACACTCGCCCACTGCAATACCCACATCCATAAACTCATCATCACGCACCCACTCGCTACAAACTGACACAGGTTGACAGGACGCTCTCGCCGGCTTCACAGCATATCACCAGAAATGAGCACACTGCAGGCTTTGTTACACTGTCAAGGGGAGCGCCACCTGCAGGATGCCAGCACACAGTCTGGTCAAGACTATCAGTGTTCTTTTGACCCTAAAACCAGTGAGCAGCGGTTTGGTGGGATCAAGTAAGATCATCATCTACTAGCTACAAACTCCTGCACCTTCGTCCTTCTATAATATCACACCACATTCTTTCCTAAAGCTTTTCTGGAGTTGTGGGACATTGGTTCTCTAGCAAAGACTGATATGAGGCAGAATCTCAGATATTTGTGCCACTGTGTGAGAATTAGCTTAACACTACAGAGAACATCTGAAGCACCTTTGCCTCACAAAGTAGCATGTGATTAGTCAATTAATCGATGGACATAAAATTAATCTGCAACATTTTTGATAATCGATTAATTAAAAACAGCCAAAAATGTGCCTATTCACGCACCTCCAATGTCTTATTTTTCTGTGTTTTATATAATTGCACGCTGAATACCGGAAAAAAAAAGACTAGAAGACAATGACTTGATTTGAAGACTGTAACCTTCTGGGAAACCTGGGACCAAACATCTAATTGATGAGAAAATCATTTGCAGATTATTGGATAACAAAAATAATTATTAGTTGCAGCCCTACAACGTGGGGCTAAACATGAGGAGAAATCATAGAAACTAGATATTAAATGATTTCCTGCTTCAAAAGGCAGTGGCAAAGCAAACTTGAGCTTGATCTACATGTTCTACCATGAATTTGAAAGGAGTTTCCAAATCAAATATTAAGAGGTTTTTGAAAAGTGCACATTCACAGTGGCATCCACACATACTTAGACAACATAATGCTTTTTGCACTTCCGTACCAATACAACCATCCATCTCAGTATCATTAGCATATTTACAAAATATGACAAGTCGCAGCCATAAAGAGCCAACTTCTAAAACAAACATACATGATATCCCTCAAGGTCTGTGGGGCTATTAATTGCTAGGGGAACAGGCTGTTCACTAAGTCCAAGTCCACACTGTAAACCTCTGTAGTCTCTCCAGCAAACTCTGCTGCTCTGCGGAAAGCCGGCCAGATCAATCCCATCCCACTGATGACAATGTTGACATTGCCTGTGGCTCCAGAGGGGTTTAGCGGCACGGTCGAAGATGTGTGACGCTGTTTTCTGTTGCGGGATGTTTTTGTCCGAACTATGGAGGAGTCTGGAGAAGCAGGCCACGAAGAGGCTGCACTGCCTCCACTAAACTAATCATCAACGTGTCAAACGGCCTCCTTGGAGATGCCGCCAAACCACAGGGACAATGTGACAAGTGACAGATCAGAGAGTCAACTGTACGACTTCTTATCTCTCCTCTGTTCATCTCAAGTGTGGCCGCAGCCTTCACTTGCCAGCAAAGTCAGTGTCATCTCACTTCGCATGGCATGACAGATGAGCAACGAGGCCACAGCAGGTCAAATTCTGCTCCCTTATCACAGAAGAACAAAAATGGATGGAGAAACCAATGGAAAGAGAGATAGAGGGGCAGAGAGAGGTGACAGGTTACTCAGTGAGCATCAAGGAAAAGTTCACCAAAGTATCTGCTTGCCTGCAAACCTCTTAAGAATAACTTAACAACATAAACTGCTTCCATTAAAAATGATTCATTGTTGTAGGAGGGATAAAGAAAATTACATTTACCCCAACACAGGTAAAGTAGCCATTTATCGTACCAATTTTCATCCCTTTTCACTAACAATTTTAGTCCGTAGCTCCTGATGTTGGTCTGGCGGGTGTTTGTGCTTTTATGAATCTGTTTTTAAATCACACACTGAATGATTTCAGGGCAACTGTTGAGCGTTCCGATGAACACAATACTCCCTGTATCCCAGAGCCTTTTTGTCTTGCTCAAGATTGCATAGATTGCGTTAGCATGCAGTAGGGGGTCAGTGGAGGCGGAAGCACAGCCTGATTTGACTCAGAACAGCAAGCTCTTTTTGGCAGCAAATTCAAATTCAACCCACCACCCAGATGCCTCCTCTTGGTGGTCGGTGTTTACCTCTATTTAAAAAACTCTTCCATAAACTTTGCACAAGGAAATTCAATTCTGCAACCAAATATAGCGAGGCTGCACTGTGCAGAACACAGATGGAAGAGGCACAGCTGACTCCTGCTTTTAAGTACAGCTGATGATGAAACAGGCCATTAAAATGGTGGATGTTTTTCAGCAGCAGTAAGTCATCGGACTTGACAACTGACCATGAGTCCAGGACCACAGTCTTCAGGTTTCAAATGAGAAAGAAGAACTCCTCGGGAGAAACAGAGCTCCATCATAGAAACAGCATATTACAAGGAGGAGCTGGCAGGAAACCATGAAAAGCCTGCTCTCTGCAGAGCTCTGTTGCTCGGGGCAATTCTGTGGGAGCCCGGATCTGAATACAATCTAATTTTTCTCTTGAATCTCAGTCTGACTGCTTCTCTACTCTTTCTCCCTTTATAGCACAAAATGAAGAAGCAACCTTGTGCTTGGTCATTCATGGTGATTTTAGTCTTCCTGATCCTCCACAACATGATCATTATGACTCACTGATAAACCCACTGACCCTCAGAGTTTCACACTCTGGTTCACTGTACATGTCATCACAGCTTAGCACATCCACAGTCTTCTCTTAGGTTTAAGTTCCATTTCCAGCTAAATCAATAACTTATTAGGTGGGTTCACACAGCTTGCAGATGACTTCATTCCTTCTGCTCTGACACTGACAGTGGCCCTGACGTGACCTGTGCTTAGCAGCTTCTAGGATGTAAGACAGAGATCACCCAGGAAGAGGTGGATCGGGGCCCAACGGACAAGCGGCAGAGCTTACAGCAGGCCATGTCTGTGCTGCAGCTGCATGGACTGACATAGAGAACCACTGGCCCTCAGGTCTCAGCAGTTGTTTTCACTGGCAGCTTTTTTTTTTTATCAAGTCAGCGTTTTAAAATGTTTACTCCCTTGTCCATGTTTGTTTTCATCTCATCTGTGCGCCACAGCAGGAGGGTCTGTGTGGGAAGCAGGAGGGTGGAGAAGGTCCGAGATGACTTTCCTGAACAAACAAGAGGATGGCGAAGATTAATCAATTACCTGCTGCACTGTACTTTGAAACACTCCGATGGCTTGAGAGAAAATAAGGCCATAAAACAGAAAAATGCACACACGCAAATGAGCAAAGATGCACACCCACATACCGTAAAATAAAAGCAAGGTCATCTATTTGCATGTAGACCACTGACATATAACAAGCCAATGTCCACCTGTAACCCTGTGCCACTGGTCATATGTCTATGAGCCAAGAGCTTTAACCAAGGAGAAAATTTACTCTTCACACTGATCCATTTGGATGATTTGGCCTGAAGAGGTAAACTAAGTAATATTTTACAAGACAAAAGAAAAAATCTAAACTTTTACAGCAGAAATATTTTTCCTCTTTGCAATATTAGTTGTATTTCCTGTTTTGGTGTTATGATTATGGCTTTCAGAGGGAGTATTTCTTTAGCAGAAGAACATGCCAATAAAAACTGTTCTGTGCATTAATTGGAGTAACCAAGACATTGCTTCTACGGAAAGACAAGCTGCTGTTGAATCTGTTAATTTAATTTTTCAAATGCAGAGAGCACCATAAACAAAAACTCATTCACCTCCATTGTATTGTGCAGTTAGAAATCTCTGAGTACCTCGGCACTAAACCCAAAACTGTCTGCCTGGCTAGACAGCCTTTAATCAACTTGCTATGCCTCAGGTTTATCTTCCGACTGCTTTCGGGTGGAGAACCAGTGATGTAGACTCTCAGAGCCTATTAAGTGCAGAGCTGACACACGCAGTGCACCACATCAGGTGGTTCTGTAGCAGCTGTAGTCTTTACTGATGGACCACAGTTTCCCTCAGCTGCTTAGTCAGACCATTACCCCTGACAACAGCTGTTAGACAAGCAAGCACCTGGGAGAAGGATCTCAGAACAAGGCTGTTGTTGTGTGTTTCAATGATAGATCACAGTCCACCTACAACACCTATGTGGGTGGGAATGAAAAAACCAGGTTTACCTTGTGCCAGCCAAAAAATTGAGGGCCACTGCTGAGGCTGTATGACAGGCCCCTAAACACCAGCAGGGGGAGGGGGAGGTGAACACACTGAGATAATTCACAATGCAACCACAACAATCTGCAAGTTATATTCCAAAACAGTCACTTCTTACTACCTCCCCAGTGCCTCGGGCAGCAAACGGACAAATCGAGTTGTGCTCTCCACCTTGGCAATGTGTCAAGAGTGCCCGAGTACCAGTCATGCCTGGTCTCTGGTCTTCTTTTCCCATGAGTTGACAAAAAGAGGCAGGAAGTCTCCAAGGGGCCTGGCTAGACTCTGACCAATGTGGCCTGACTACTGATAGTAGCCAAGACCCTACCAGTTCTCATGTTGGCAAGGGGCGAACAACAGTCAAGCTTCCACCGGACACAAAAGGACTGGAAATAAGTCTGAGGCCACAGTGAGCTTAAGATCTGACAGCTAAACAAACAAACATCAGCTGTATTACCAAGCAGAGATAAAGACAAAGTTGTATTCATTCTAAAGAGGGGAGCTAAAGTCAGAAAAACATAACAGCGCTTTTGAATCTTCCAGGACCTTTAAGTGTGGAGTTTGTGTGGAGTCGTCACCGTCTGTTTGGAGTTTTAAAGTCTCATCATGAGTGCCTAGTCAGTCAGAGACTTTCAATACAATTGTGTTTAGCTTGTATCTTTATTCAGTGAGGCAGCGCTGCATTTCATCGAAGGGAGGGTTGTGTACTTTATGTGGGAGGAATTACATGTGAGCCCTTCAGACGCTGTGGTTTGCTAGATCTTCCTCTTTTCTCTGGCACAGCAGCATGTGAGCTGTTCTAACCCCAAACATCATAAGGAGTTCCACTGACTCAGCAGGAACATCCGTCGGTTTATTAAGTGGAAACACATTACAGAACATCGTTCACCATTTACCCTTAATGGCAAATCCCTTAATTGCTGCTACTGTAAGAGTATCATTAGTCCAATGCACCGACTCACACGAGGAGAGCTAGAGATGTCTGTGGGTTTATGTGAACTGTATAAAGACACATGCTGGTATACATGTCTGTGAAGATTCTCAGTCATCCAGGTCATGGTTTCCAGGGAGGGCAGAATCAAAGGAAACTGGACTAGGTTGCAGAAACTTGAAAACGATCTGCCTCTCATCCAAGGGGCTTCTTCAAAGGTTAAATATCTGGGAGTCCCCACCAGTCAGTAAAAACTGAAAAAGCCTGTCGGATGAGAGGCGAAATGGTTTCAGATTTCCACAACCGAGTCCAGTCTCTCTTGATTCTACCCTCCTTGGATGCAGGTATAGAAATTTGTCGCTGGTTTTGCCAAAGAGTCACATCCATTCTGCTACTGCATTAATATATCACACTAACACAGGGCCACTTAGTCACTCCAGCCCCAGGGTCATGGGAGCATGCTGACAGCAGCTTGTGAAAGGCAGCCCACGTGGGGATGGAGAGGCACCACAGGATGAAGGATGGTCGGTCACTTATCATAAGACCATGATGGGTGTGTGTTTGTGGTATCCCAGGCTATACTGAACACTAGAGACATCACTCTCAGGGAGCCTCAAACAGCAAATCTCTTAACTTTGTCCAGAGGAAAGTCTTTGCTGCACACACACTCTCACGCACACACAGAGATGCAAGATCAAAAGAGGATGTGATAAAACCTTTTTGGAACATTTAACCTGCTGCAGCCTGTTTTCAGGCCTTTGGGTCCATTTTCAGAGGAAGACACCCGGCTACTGCCAGATACCACTAAACAGATAGTGAAGAATAGGAGTGATGGCCCCTGTGGGTCAGTACTCACCACTGTAGAAACGGATCAAACAGCTTAGGTCTGAGTTGGCTGCTTCTTGCTGCACTCTCACAGGGTCTGCATAGCCCATAGCTGCCAGGTAGTCATACACCATCTGGAGCGGACGCTCAGTGGGGTCTAGCCTCCTGCGAGACAAAAGATACATACACTGAAACATTAACATCACACTAAAGGCAAGCAGTTTCTTTATCACAGCAGACAGCAGCAGAAGTTCAGGCCAGCTCCAGTCCAGGAGAAAAACTCCAAAGGTGTAAATATACAGCACATGCAGCACTACAAATTTCAATAGCTTCAATGGTCAATGATGGGCCACTTAACAGAGTGAAATCTGTCACTACATTTACCATGTGTCCATGTGTTTCAAATATTTTATGAGACAGTGATGTCTGTTCACCTGTGCAGTTAGGCTACTGATACAATGACTAGCTCTAAAATAAATCTAAGAGAATCTGACCAACCAGAGTGGACGATGAAGAAAAGGCACATCACCGCCCACCCCCCCATGAATGTTCAATGGGGCACCTGGCCAAGCAAGAGGCACCACTGCCAGGGATTGATCGTGGTGATAAGTGGTGATGTTTGGAGTTTTGATAAAGGAAAAAAATGTCTTGAGATGTTTGACTGAACTCAGGATGGTCATCAGGAGCCACAAACTTACCAAACCTAAAAGTGATAATAAAAAAAAAAAGCACTTCTGCAAAATCCAAAAATATCATTGATCCTGTGTCTGCCCCTTCAATGGTTTGCATGAAGTGGATTCATGAGTAATAATCACAACAAATGTGCATTCTTCAGGATCTCCCACATCACTGGAGCATGGCCATTACATTTTCCTTCATGGAAAACCTGCATTTCTCCCTGCGATGAGGAAAATGAAATACATCTTCATACCCCTGCACACCATACTTTTTCCTCATTAAAAACCAAATATATTTCTTGAAACGTATAATTAAGTCTTTTTTTCCCTCTAACTGCACTTGACTTAATCTGAGGAAATCATCTCGCTCCACAAGGATTCACTTTAAGGACTCTTCCTGCTAATACCAAGCAGGATGAATGTCGACCCTGAAATCCAGCACCCCTCGACTGATACAAGCAGTCTTTCACATAAACGCTTACTGTCTGGCTGCACAAAGTAGGTCTTGTGAGCACGAAAGCAAATGCAACTCATACTTTCATTTTCAACCCAATTAGTGGAAAATGGTCAGAACAAAGGCCTGAGGTTTACTCATGCTGACTCATCTCCTGAAAAGCTTATGACTACTCATAATTGTCTTGAGCCATCCACTCTTATGACTTCAAATGCATCTTTAGTTTGAAGTTCGACCAAACAAGGTGTAACACCATGAACACGAGGAGCTGATGTTTGTAAAGAGTTTTTGATCTCTATTTTAATCGAGAACTGGGCCGATCAATCTGCCTGTTGATACCAGCTTTTCACAAATATATCAGTGTCTGTGGACATGATGACTGACAGAGAAAGTGCTTGAACTTCCAAACATCCCTGACACCCCCTACGCCCAGCAGGCAAACAAATATCAGCGCCCATGCCCCAGCCAAAGGCCACCTTCCATCTGTCAACGCCTATGATTTGAAGGATCATGTTATTTGATTTGAAACAGCTGTGGCCTCAACACCTCAGCACAGGATTTAAGCAGCTTCCAGCAGTCAGCAAGAGAAGGATGACTGACAGTCCCTGTTGACCACGTCCACTGACGCCTGCTTAGCACAGACATGCCTCATTTATTCACAAATCCTCAAACCTTGGGCAATGCCAGAAGAAGCTGTTTCTGCGAAATGCTAACCAATGGGTTCATCCGTCTGCAGGGTGGAAGGTAAATTATGCAGCAAACTATGGAAATGTGTCTCTCGGTTTACTGTAGACAAGCCCAGCAGCTCATGTAACACAAACCCGTACAAAACAATGATGTTCCCACGCAGGTGTTTTCACTTCAATGAGCTAATGAGACATCTCTGGACTGTGTGGATGATTTACATTTTCTTTACTATTATTATTAGTGAGTGATTATTTCAAAGTACTCTTTAATGTAACTGTTTCAACTGTTTTCTGTTGTTGTTTGTTTCTTCATCGTTAATCATTTTTGTGCATATTTATGCTGTTTTAGCTGTACTCATTCACTGGAAATGAGAGCATGCCCTCAATGATTCTTTGAGATTTAAATAAGGGGATGAATGAATGATGGTAATTCCCAGCATGTTTACGCTCAACCTGAGTAACGACCTATTCAGCCAAAATAACTGAAAATAGGTGTGGGTGTGCAGGGTGTGCACAAACTGACTCCATTTGCAAGTACAAAGAAGATCAGAGAGGTGTGTTTTCATTTCATCAGTGTGTATCTTACGTTTTATTAGTTGGCAGGAGACATGATGCCTGAGCAATCACAGATCATTTATCAAGGTGTCAGTTTCTTACCACACCAAGCAAGTGCTGATAGAAGGAGGTCGTTTTTAGCAAAAGAAAGGCAACATCCCAACTGTGTAAACGTATTTATTAGATGCTCTTCTTGTATTGTACTGGCCTCCAGTACAATACAAGAAGTACCTCCTGTGAAGATCAATAATTAGGCCATAATGGAGAAAAGCTTAAGATTTACAATCCAAATCACAATAATTGTGGGAAAACACGGTTTTCTAAGTGGCTGCAGGTTAAACTCAAGATCAATATTATCAAAAACACTCACCACCAGCTGTTTTCTGTTCTGTTTCTGAATGTTCACAATGTCTAATCTTTTCCAATGCTTCTCCTTGTCCAGCAAGCCTTTCAGCCAGCCTGGACCCACAAGATGAAGGCCCTGCATCACTTATTTGGGTTGTGCCTGATCAAGCTATAGTGGTCACCTGACCTTCAGGTAGTCAACAGTGAATTGTACTCCTAGGCTGGCTCCAGGAGCTGACACTGTGTCCCGAACCTGCGTGAGGTTCTGTTTGATCTTTCAGAGTCAATCTTAGTATTCTTGAATTGCAATTGGTCTGGTTTATCACCATCACCAGACTGGAGACAGAAGCAGATGAAACGAGATTTCTCTGCAGGCTGGCTGGCCTCACTTTACATTTCACAGTGAGTGATCTGGGAGGCCCATGTTATCAAGCCACTAACTTCTCTAGGAGGAGCGAGTGGAGATGTCTGGGAGCCTCCTTTTGGAAGTGGTCTGGGCATGACAAAATAGGAGGAAACCCCGGGCATAACTAGAACATATCAGGGGGATTACGTATCCCATCTGTCCTGGGAGTGCTTAGGGATCCCCAAGGAAGAGCTTGCGGCTGGGAAAAAGAAGAGTGAACTGCTATGGTCACCCTGTTGGCACTGTGACCCTGACCAGGATAAGTGGCTGTAAAATGGATGAATGGAGGATGGATGTCCTCCTTCAACTCCACTGCTTTAGTAAATTTGTCTTAAGAGAGAGCTTGTCCGACTACAATGTTCCTTAAGGAAAGAACCCAGACCGCGTCCTGTCAGCAGCACATTATTACAAGCTATAAAAAGAAGATCACTTAAGAAAGCTTCCTTCTTTTCCATCATGGTCTTAGTTACAATTCCTTCTACAATGCTATCCACAGCTTTGTGAGCTTCGGATGCTCATTTATACAGTATCATCCAATGTAACCTTGACTTGTCTTTACTGTATATGTTGTCTGTCTGTAGGAATGGATTTTTCCTTTGTACAAGCACAAATCAAAGGGCTTAAGTCACCAAAACCCTGTTTTTGGATGTTGAAGACTTAAATATTAAATTTAAATCCACCTGGTCGTACTCGCTGGCAGACTGCAATTTAAGTGCTGCACTGCTGGAATGTAAACTGGACCAACACGGTCTATCCACACGCTTACCAAAAGCCTTTCATTTATTACCAGTCTGCATCACTCTGCAATGCCTGCAGCTTTTAATCAGTACGGATATAATGAAGTTGGCTGTTAGCTCATAACACCATTAGCCACCAGCCTATAAAGTGATTAACAACCTCCAGTCATGTTTCCAGTCCAGTGTCTCAGCACATCAAGCCATTAACGCTCACTAACACAACAATTTACCATTCTCCTCTTTAATTCCACCAAACGGTATTATTGCTGGTATGCCACATGTCTTGTAAGATCTTAAGATTTCAAGCGGTCTTAACATCACTTAAAAAAAAAAAAATCAACAGACACTGAGGCTCACAGAGAAGACGCCATAAGCCGCTGTGATTTAACTACAGCTGATTTCTTATTTTAGACCCTCCTTTCTAATATCTTCACACAGGCTTTCCCAGAAAAGCAAAGGAGAAACGGCCCAGATTCCTTCCTGGTCACGGATCAGTGGACAAGCTTTTTATCCTTTCACAGATAATCAAAGGGGTCATTTGCTATCTCTGTCAACACATCTTGTGGAGCTGAGAGAGGTGTGCAGTCATGCTCCCTGAGGGTATCCTGGATCAGGCGCTGTCGGAGTATGGGATGTTGGGAGAACTGCAGCTTGATCATGGACAGGATAGATTGATAGAGAGATAGACACAGATGTGGGCATATATTTAAAAACATAATTTTTGTTCGATGTTACTGTACACCAGCATGTCCGCTGCAGCTATGTCTTTGCATGTCTGGTGGAGGAGATGCAGCTGTCTAAACCAGCTGCAAAACATTTCACTTGCAGTGTGCTTGTACACCTGCAACCCAAGGCATCTTTTTACATTTGAGGTAATTTTTTATTTCTTTCTTTCCCCACTTCCATGTCGGTACGTGAAAATACATTAAGCTGCAAGCTGTCAGATGCTTCGGAGTGTACAGCAGTGCGCTGAATAGATCCAGTGAGGACAACGATGAGAGACTGCAGCATCTGAAAGCGGCATCTGGAATACTGGCTTTTGGCCTTTGACCAAGGAAGGCACTAACCTCTGAACTGCAGTTCATCTCTGGGCAACCATCCTAACTTTTTAATAACATTTAACATTTGGTTAGCATGGCCCAGAGACATCTCTACTTTAATTACTTAACCTGCAACTATTTACCTGACAAGGTCTCCATGAAGCTGAACGTAGAGTCCCTGTCCGTTCCTCTGAGCGCACAGCTCCTCCACTGTGGTACTCGTGGAGCAGAGCACCAACTGCAGGTCTGTCTGAGGGGTCGAGGAGGCCTGGGGGCCAGTGGCAGGCAGCTGGGGGTCCACTGTGGCCCCATAGAGACACACACAGCCCCGCTGGGTGTCCCCCTTTAGCCAGTCCCGCTCTCGTGATCCAAATCTGGTCTTTCTCGTCACACAGCCACGACTCCCATTCCGCTTCATGTTGCGCTGCTGACACAGAAAGAGTCATTTTAAAACACATCAGATACAAACCAGCATGTACCAGCCATGGGCTGCCATAGGAGCTGTGGATAGTGGAAGTGGATATCTCAATAGTCATCTAACTTTGACCAGGTGTGGTTTTACAGCTATGAGAGCTACAACATAAAAAGCAAATTGGTCAAGCATGAAACATGCTGAGAGTGTCAACAGGGCTGAACCTATAACTCTGAGGACGATTTATAGCAGAGAGAGGTTATTACAAAAGGAAAACGAGGATTTCAACTATGGATTTCACCTGTGGACCAGCTTTTGTGCTGGAGATCATAGTCGTAGACATAATTTCCTGCCATCCACTACGATACTCAAAGAGACTATTCAGGATGCAGCCACTACACACCTTTCTATCTGTATACAACTGACATGAGAACTATTTTAGGTGAATGTGACACTTCTGATGCAGTGGTATTTGTAGTAGTGAAGGAATTGCTTTACTTTGCAGATTCAACACTACACTTCCTTCAAGGCATCTGTTTGCAGCAGTAAACCGGCAATAAGAAAAATCTTGAATGCTTTTCTCATTGTTACCTGTCTCACTGAGGATGGCCAATGTGACTGCATTTCTAACAGGATGTTAGTCTGATGCACAGTAGCCTAATGTTTTTCCTGAAAATGATTAAATTTGACATTAATAAAAACTGATGTGCTAAAATGCTAAAATGTCAGTAACATCAGGTGCTTGTGAAAACTTCCACCACAGGCACAATGAAGGAATTACAGCGTGTCACTTGGTCCTGCTGCATGTTGGCTCTGCAGCATACACACACATACCACACAGTCACAAACACACACACTACACTACTGTAGACTCCACATCTCTTCAGAAAATTCAGAGACATTTGGTGACTTTAAGGTGTCATCAGTGCTATTGTCATCTTTGCCTCATTCAATTGTAATATTCAGTAAAGCTTTGACCAATTGGCTGCTGAGTGCAACATATCAGGATATGGAAGAGAACCTCAAAATAAATCCAAGGGTCTCTGTGAAAATGTCAAAAGGAGAGTTGGTCAGTGAGGAAAGGAACTGTTAGCTGGACCGGCACTGACAGCATGGCCACAGTAGTGTGGGCTTGATGCTGGACTGGAGAGCTGAGCCACAGAGCGAGAGGTTTCAATTTAGAGATCAACCACCCCCACCCAGGAAAACACACACACACACAGCGCTGTGTTTCCAAACTTTTGGGGACATTACATAGACTTACACTCATGTCCAGGAGACTTACCTGAACATATCCTTAATCGCTACTTGCCTAAGCCTAAGCCTTAACCTAACCTTCACCCAGGTCTTCACTGTAAAATGTAATGATTTACATTATGGGGACGGGCAAGTCCCCACAATGTGACTGTGTAAACAGATTTATGTCCCCACAATGTAATACACATCCACACACACAGTGATGCAACATGTAATCACACACTGTGAATTCCACAATTTGTAAGAACTCCAACTTATTTTAGCAAACTGGAAAAAGAACACAAGCCCAGACACATCACCTGACTGCATGGACGCTTGTACTCAGAAGACGATGTCGCGATGAATGATTCTTTTTCTTATTGTTATGATCGCGGTCACAACTTCCTGCTGCCCAAAGTGATGTTTTTAAATAATGATGGACTAATTATATTGTTTATACCAACTGTCAAAAACCCAATTTAGCTATGACAAATAAACGTGCGACCTAATTGCTTAATAAATTATTTAACAATTCATTGCATTCATAGCTTTCAATTAATTTTCTTTTGATTAAACTATTCACTTAATTGGGAAATTTTTCACCACCTGCTGCACTATTTGATGCCCAACAGAAAATGTATTTTGTTTGAATAGTTTGCCACATTCACATTGCACATGTAATTTAATGATTGATTTTTAGCATAACTGTCTAATGTTTTGGCCTTTTAAAATGTGAAAATTAGCATATGTTAGGTCAAATAATAGGTTTTTTAGGTTTTCCTTTGCAACTTACTGTTGTGCCTTACTGAACCTCAATAATCTAATTAACTTGAATTTGTTGATTTAACTTTTTAACTCAACTTCTGTTAATTTAGCATCATCTCCATCAACTGCATTACACGGTTGAGCAGGTAGCCCTGAGTTAAGATTATTTTTTTAAGCTGTATTTCCAAGATCAAGAATAATCTTTCATTTTCGCTCCTTTAATAGCTCATACCTGGAGCAGCATTATTGCAGAGGTTAGGTTACAGTCAGAGTCCACTGCACTCTTTCCTCATCAGCTAATGTCATGGTGTGAAGCAATGAACCACTGCTTGCTGCTGTGGAATCACTCAGTGCTCAACCCAGTAGACTGTACGCATGCACTGGGCAGCTCCCAGGTGTGGATGTGTGTCGCTGTGTGAATGTGAAGCTGGGCCACGCTGAATTAGAGCATGCATGTTCAGTCAACCAGTGCTGAGTCAGAAAGGAGAAGCTAAATATACTGCATATCTTTCTACCTCCAATCACTCCGAATGGCTGCCCTGTTTCAGTGTTTCTGCTATGGAGGTCCCTCGTAGATGTCATGATGCAACTGTAACACAAACTGTAACTTGTGCTTCAGCAAATCACCAAACATGGCCATATTCTAGCAAAGACTGACAAGCAGGTAGAGTTTGGATCTAATTAATACACCAGGGCGTGTTTCCTCACTGATCCTCAAAAACTCAACTTGATAACCAATTTGTATTGATCTTAACAGGCATGAAAAAGACTGCTCCTTCACATTGACTGAATTATAGCAAAATCAAAATGAATCAGCATTTCACTTACTTATTAACAGGGTGACCTATTTTATTTTATGATTTTGATGTGTGCCTGTCTTTGACTTTAGTCACTGAATAAGGCACATACACATATTGAAAACCACAGCTGAGATTCTGTGTGAGTGTGTGTCTGTCGCTGCCTTGCATGCAGCTACCTCATGACTTATGTCATTACACATCAGGTGTCTTGCCCTAAAATGTCATAGAAGAATTGTTAAGCAGTGGGCCTTGTCATAAAAGCTCTGACAGCCCACAGTGTGCGTGTGTGTCCGTGCATTTGTGTGGTTTGTGGCTGTTAATTGGCGCCGGTACATTCCTCATTTAATGCCAATCATCCACAGGTCATCAATCAACCAACCAATATCAATCCCCGGACATCAGCGCCGTTACATAATAATCCAAGCATGCGTCCGTGCACTTTGCCCTGCTTGAATCACCGACTGCAATGGTAGACAAACCTTGACATGTAACACAATATAGAGATATTTGCCGAGCACTTTGCTCTGTTTGATTCGCCCACTGCATCACAAGAAAGTAAATCCTCTCGTCATGACTTGCCTTTAGCACTCGGATCCCCGTTGCAGCATGAGCTCCGGGACCACTGCGGCTGCCGCGACCTGCAGTCTGATTCAGCCCCGCTTGGTGGACCACCGTGTCCGGCTGCCTGTCTATGCAAGAGCCGCTATCTCCGACATCACCTCCTTTCTTGATGCCCGTTTGGGTGTTAGTCGCCACGACCGCTGTGTTGCTGTCCTCGTCCTCCATCGCCATGTATGATCCCTATTAACAGCGACAAAAACCAAGGAGTGCAGTCCCGGTGCGCGACTGGCAAATTCCCACGGAGAGGTGAAAATTCATCCTGTGTCGGTGCTGCGACGCCATATCCAGACTGAATCTGACTGTTGTCAGATAGGCCTGCCGGAGAGCTGATCAATAAACATTAAATGGGCGGGTTCAGGGTATTTATTATTCATCATCAGCCACTGCCCCTTTCTGAGGGGAGAGGCGTATTACATTAATCATAAGGGAAATATTTTACCACTTGATGCGGCGCATCAGGAAAAATCCCGAATGCCTTCGTAGGGCGTGTCTGTCGTCTCTGGTAGTGAACCGTGCAATCATATACACGTTTGGGTTTCCAGGTTGAGAAAATATTAAAATTATGCTCATCCAGCATAATAACACTTGCTCTGTCTATTTATTAAGCATGGCTCTTGACTATTTACCTTCTGAAAAAGAGCGGTGGAACATCTTGAAAACTAGATTTATTAATAAATCATTAACATTTCTAATCCCACAGGACCAACTGCCTGATCATTTCTAAGAGCAGATTTGCTTGGTTTATATATGACTGTAACATTGACACTGCAGACTTGATGGCTGAACCTTTCTTAATGGCTTTGACCTTACTTGCAGACTGTAGATTCTTGCCAATCTGGCAACCCTAACTGTTAGCTAATGTAGTTCTTATGGATTACAACGGCTCTATAGAGCATCAGTAAATGATTTATTGGCAAATTAAGACCGCCATGAGTTAAATCTCACAAATTCCTAGTAAATAGTGTCTTATTGGAACACAGGTTTTAAGAGTTTTATAAACTTCAGTTGTAGGTTATCCTTTAAATGAGTAATTTACGGCAAAATGTTAGCGATGACATTAAGCTAGTTAGCTAAAGAACAGAACACATACTTTTTGCTAATGCCACACGTTAGCAATCAGCTAACATTCAAACTCATTAGCTTAGCCCTGTTTTGAATCATTTCACACAATTAACCGTTTACACAAGGTCATTTCTGAAGCTTTAGCTGAAATTCAAGCTAGCACAAGTATATTCTTCTAAATTTTACTTACACTCTTTTTTTTTTTTTAATGTATTCTACTTAACATTACCTTTGAACATTAGGCTCCAGTGGGGTCAACAATCCAGCCAAAATCATGGAGACATCCAGGTAGAAATCCAGCAGAAGATATGTAGCCAGATAACATGTCAGAGGACCATCAAGCGTAGACTACAACCTTGGTAAGGATCCCCTGGGACCATGAACCTTCAGGTGCCTCAAAAGTTCACCAAGTGGTAGTTTGATGAATTACAAATTGGCAAATATTCACCATTAACAGAAAACTAAATTGAATCCAAGTAGCATGAATGAAGTGTCAGGGACTCTCAGCTACACACCTGTCCAGAAGTAACTTTAATTCTGAATTCCTAGGTGAGGTCAGGATCAGGCCTTCTTCCCAGCACACGTTGACTGGCCATGGTAGGAAAAGCACAGGTGATGTCAACAACATTAACGATGGCTCTGTTCTGTTCAAGACTCCCAGTGAGCGGTGACAGGGAGCTAGCATGCCCAACACTAGGTCCCTGAAACCCTAGCAGCTGAATGGAACCCAGCCATCATTAATGTTATAACTCACACCTGTACTTTTCTGTCAAAATGTCTTCAGTGAAAGGGGGTTAGGGTCTTTAGACACTTCAGCTCTTCACCATAGCCCACTCATCCTCTATAACTAAGAAGTGAGTCCCACAGTAGCGCACTCCTGTGACATTATCAGATGCTTAATGAAAGAAGCTACATGGCTACTGGTTACTCAGTTCACATTTTTTAATTCAGTCCCTGGTTTACTGGCATCTCACGAGGATCAGGTAATAGCAATTTAAACTACATGGTGTACAGACATTTACTAAGAGATGTAGGATAATTTATCATATGATAACATAAAAATCAGTTGAGCTTGGGGTGGGCAACATGGATAAAATACTCATCATGGCAATATCTGTATATACTGTAATATAGTACATTTTCTGTAAAATCCATTGAGGGACTTTAAATATCAAATAACCTATTTCTGGCTAATGCAGTAAATTGAATACCTCAAAGTAATCAAGGTACTTCAACATTTTGATGCAAAAATCACATAAAAACCCAATATAATGACTGAGCAGTCCTCCAACAATAGCCCATTAAGCCTGTAAATGGTATTCTAAAATCTTTGATGGTAGACAATTTTTTATGATCTTACATGAACCTTCATATTACTCATCCCAGGAAAAAAGTGCAAATGAGCCCAGCACTAATTTTTCCAAGACTGTTCCACCACACCCCCAAACCAAGAAAACAAAATACCATAGTTCAACTAGATTTTTATTTGACTTTTTATTTGCTTGATCATTTTCTCCAACCCAAAGACAAGAATACACAGCATAAATTGAAAATATCCCATTTAATAGTTTACAACTTCTCATCTTTAATCATCATTTCATACTTTCAGTCTGACATTCACACTCACCTTGAAGCCATGGAACTGGGATTCAGTTCAACATGTCAAACATGACTGGAAAAGTGAACCTCATGCCTCCGCCCTCCCCCAACAAATCAGTAACCACATTGTTTTACAGTCAGGACAGGCCTGGGGGTTACAAACAGATTTTGTTTTCAAAATACAATGAATGCTTTTTTTTTTTCTCTTTTTGATTCAACAGGGAAAGTGAACATGGTGGCAATTCAGATGCTTTTCCAAGCCCTTTACACACTGAATTCACCCAAGCAAACAAAATAAACAAAAATCAATTACCCAATTTATCCAGATGACGGATGTGCACTTTCATTACCCTCTTAAAAACATTAACAGTATTGTGAGCACTATCTGAGCAACTTCCTATTGTACATGTTAGTACTGACCCATGAAGGTGGTGTGACAGATTTTATAATTTGAACTTTTCTTGCATTTCAAAAAGAGTCTCAGGTCAAGAGTAGAAATGACATTATTTACATTGGTTTTCACATGCAGCTCAGAAGCTGAAAGTTGAAATTGCAGCCAAAACTCATGTCCTATCTAGATAAAAGACATGTCACACACTATCACGCGGTCTCAAGCATTATTATTTTCTCTCTCTGTCTCGCGCGCACACACACGCACGCACACACACGCACATACACACACACATCACTTCAAACGCTGATCATACCGCTGATGGGTATCTGTTTCCGTTTCTTTTCTTCCTTTTAAGTTACAGTGGCCAAAGCACTTATGTTGGGTTTATTTCCATTTGTACATTTAAAACTGCATGAATTACGGTATTATTGATAGAACTGATCAGATGTGATTAACAAGGGTACATACTGGTTGAAGAAGACAATACAAACAACACCAACAAAAACATTCAGGAATAGATGTATGAAACTTCCTTTCCCATCCCGTCAGCCTTCCATTTTGCACAGCTCCCCCCTGTGGCTATTAGCTTGTAACTCAGGCTTGTCCCAGGTTAGTGTTGGGGCTGTTAAAGAAGCACTACATAAGGGACAAACTCTAAACGGTTCTAAAAGGGACAAAAAAACAAAATAAAATAAAAATCAGTCCATTGCCTTTCTCCTTCATATCCTTCCATGTAACACAACGTTTTAAATAGTGAGGGCTCAGATCAATTTGTCATGATGTTACATCCCCACCTTTCATATTTGTGACTACAGTGAGGATGAAAGGTGCCATGCAGAGGCAAATAACATCAGCGATAAGGAGCAAAAGTAAAGACAGAAAGCTAAAAGAAAGCCTTGTACTGTTCAGACCAAAGGAAGGGCACTGCTGCTCCAACATGCATATCTGGAATGGCTTCACATATAGTGACACTTCTTTCAGCTCTTGTCCAGATAGAAATCTATTCCAATTTAAACCTACAGGCCACAATGAGAGAAAAACGAGTCGTGGTCTTGCTCGGTTGAAACATGATGCTTTTAGGAACATGCTGCAAGGTAGACAAAAAGGTAACCAAGCAACCATGAGAGCGAACACGCGAAGATCAAGGGGCATCATTTCACAAACCAATTTTTAGGTTCAACAGACTTTAATAGATGTGAACTATCAAGAGTGCAGACCACTCAACCACACACAAGGCCAGAAGGAAGAGTTACATCTTGGCAAGAAACCTGCTCCTCTGCAAAGGAGGGTGTGGACACACGAGGCGTTTGAGGGGCAGGGGAGCAGATGAGGCAAGGTGCCACTTCTGCTGCTGTGCAGCACTGTGCTTAGGTTTCTCAGTAGTACAGTCCATCACTCAGACAACGCCTCTTAAGACTGATTCAACTCTTAATTCAACACCCAAAGGAGCCCCAAGGAGTAATCTACTGACTCACCAACAACCCTTATAAAAGAAGTTAAGATGACACATCTGATCATGAAGTATGAAGAATAGTAAATCAAATGCAGTTCAATTGCATCCTTTTAAGATTCTTTTTTTTGTACATATATGCATACAATTATACTTCCTAGCTAATCTTCATGTGGGTTTTTATTTAATTTGATCAGCTTTTGTTTGTTTTACAACTATATACAATGTACAGGCAGCAGATCATATATCTTTTACAATGAATGAGTGATACAGGGAAGTCTTTATAGACTGATGTTGACTAGATCTATTTAGACAATATACATCGTGAATAATTGGAATTTTTAGAAAATGGTATCTAAAAAAAGGATGAAAGATAGTACAAGAGACAAAATTGTAAAAGCCCTCAATATGTACAGAAAAAGCCAATATAGCATTTGTCAACAACAGAAAAAAAAAAGTGAAACTGAAATAATTTTCTCCATATACACATATCATAGCTCAAAAATATTTCCAAAGCTAATAGTTTCTCTGATTTGGTCACAGAAGTTAGAAGAAAGTGAAGCATAGTGAGAAGAAGTATACAGCCTGATTGAACATCTGAGGATCTCAACACAGCATTGCAGGGTTGCGAGGCTTGTTAAGTAATGAGATGTACAAACTACCATTAGTTTCTCTCATGCAGATGCTCCCCTTGATTGCAATTCATGACTAAACAAAGCTGTCAATCTACTGCAACTGAAAGTTAACAAAAAGAGAGAACACTGTGAGGTATTAAGGTTACTGTCCCCGACAGCATGGTCAGAATTCAGATTTGGAGAAGACGAGAGCCAAGAAATCATACAGTCACCAAAGAACAACCTGTCCCAGTACCTCACCATGTGACCCAAACTCACACTGCAACATTTACTGACTGGGGAAAATCGTAATGATATTTAACTTCAGTGGAACATTTATACTTTTTAAAAACACGTGAAACCTTGATGCCAGCTTATGAAAAGTTTACATCTATTAGCTGCCATAATCTGAGATTTGCTTTTGTTTTTAGGACTGGTTATTAATAACATCCAACAGGCATATATTCATGGAAGTCTGTAGGGAAAGAAACGATCAGGATCATGTAGCTGTAATTGATGTTTTCTGTCAAAACTGTGACAAAAAGATAGTGCTGTGGACATCCAGGTAGGCCAGTATTATGGGTGACTCATCGTTAACTCATTATGACATATAGACGTTAAAAATTCAAATCCATCCAGATCATTCCCCTAAATTGAAAACACGGTCAGCACACAAACAGACTTACAAACGAAGCTCATACAGAACCCAATAGTTCAGGGGCTTTTATCTAGCTAAGTCAGAAAGGCACATCACTTTGATATCAGGCATAAATAATTGAGTCAAATTACTGCAGAAATAAAACATACCTTCACAAAAATAGTGCCAATAAGATGAGCGTCCTCATCAAAGAAGACCGCCATGAAAAAGAAGACTTGACGGGAAAAAAAAGCATTCAGTGCATGTAACTACATTCATAACAAGCTTCATTTACATGTATGTGCATGGTGACTAAGATCAACAAATCTGAAATGTATCGCAATTGCAAGCTGGACTGTGAGGACACAGATGCAGAAAAAGTTTTAACGCAGATCTCCAACACAAACAATCAGCTTATCCCAGATAAATTTCGGCCTGGATTATATCCATCCTAATGAATGAACCTCCACAAACTATGCAAAGCAAGAAACAGTTGAATTTATTATACAGATCTAAAACTAAAGATACAGATGAGATGATTTTAGGAGAGCTGTGTGGAAAAGTCTGAGCACATTCTCTGAAATTAGCAACAATGACCAATCTGGGAATCTTGCATTTGTTTATGCGCTTATTATTGTGACAAAACACATGTAGACTACTTCCTATAGAAACATAGGATTATGAGGCCTACAACTGGAAAAATCCCCTCCGAGCTCGAGTCAAGGCGTGATTGTAATCCTAACAATGCTCAAACATGCTTTAAGCAAATTAATGTAATTCAAAATGAATACAACTTTCTGACAAGTTATATCACTCATGGTATGGAAAGTCAAAAAGGGTTATCCAGGAAGTTTAAGACCTCACTAAATAGACTTTTACAAGCTTTTTTCTGCTGCCATCATGGACTGAAAGTTCACGTATATATATGAAAAAAATGAATGCAATGCACAGCCAATCATAAATGTCAATGGGGCAAAATGTTTCAACTGCACTTTAGCTGAATTATAAATTAAAATAAAACTATGGTTACTGCAGTGCTCATAGTGGGCAACACTTTTTCCTCTACAGTGACTTGAGAGGTTAAATGTACCACAGTGAATGGTGTGCATATGTGCTTTCATGGGTGGTAACGGTGCTGGGCGGAGGGCTTATGTGGAAAATAGTACTACTGCGCAAAGAGATAATGGAAACCAATTAAGAAAGAAAAGAGAAAGTTCATTGATTGATATGTTTTCCCAATTATTCTGGTGATGTCAATAGTCAATAGGGTCTTCGTAACATTGGTATTTTTCTCCTGTGTTAGATGCTCTGCTGCTTCCCATGCAACTCGAGGGCAGCGGACTGCAGTGACGTCACAGGAGGATCCGTTGGAAGAAAGGAGGGAGGTGAAAGGAAAATCATTTTCATAGTTCCCTTGGTGAGGGGCTTTCAAGAGCAACAGAAGCAGCTCATCACTGCCAGGACTGAGGGGGGAAGTTATTAACCTCAGCCAGGTCTTGCACAGGCGAGCCTTTGAGGGTGTACGTCAGCTTGATCCTCATTCGTAGCTGTTGCTGAAATTTTGTGAGGATGTTCATGTTTAGAGGGAATTCTTGAAAAATCATTTAAGACTGCACAGGTCTTCAATGTGTGCTTCAAAGGACAAAAGAAAAACAAACACGATTTGTGAAGGACAAACTCACCTTCTGTGGGTTGAGGACTCTAATGACCTGTGTGACAGTTCCCTGGTTGAGCGCTGGGACAACATTACTGCTAGGGGAGAGGAGCTGCAGCTGGAATGTCTGAGAAACAGATAGGGGACACTATGTTAGATGAAAATTTAATGATACCCATGGAGAAATGGGGTTATTACAGCAGCATAAAGCCGGATGCGCTCACATTGATCGGGTGCTGACCGCAACTGATGGATCTTCGGTTCAAATGACTCAAGTGCTTTTTAAAATCATCAGTCAGATAATGTGACTGTGAAATAGGTGATGCAGGAAACTAAACTTCCCTCAGTGTTTTTTGCTGCCTGATCCATCATGTCCGTCCTGTCTTCACAATACACATCTATGGCTGATCTTTCTTTCTAGGCAAACAGACTCAGCATGTCGTCGTAGGGAAATGTTGGAACTAATGAAGTCGAGCAGCATCTTTGGGCTGCCTTGTAAATACCAAAGGCCTGTAATGATTTTAAGAATGTGCAAGAAAGATTTTCAAAGCTTTGTTAAAAACATGCTTTCAGAGTATTTTTTTATGTTTCATGATTTCCTGTCAACACAATTTGATCTAAATTTCAGTCTATAGCAACAGACCACGGTGGCACTTCACCAATGTTACTCTCTTGAGGTTGAGCAGTAGATTGACTATCATTTTTAAAATCTGTAACAACTGGTGTAGGGAAAGCAGTAATTGTGGCGTATTGAGTACTTGAGTCCAATGTTGAGAATAATGTGGGTAACAAACATGAGACCAAAGTAGTGACTATTACAGCATCTCTTACGTAGGGGATTTTAAAAAAAAAGATCAAGTGATTTCAATTGGTATTGGTCTAAAAAGTCTGTCAAAGCACTCTAAAATACAACATAAGTAACAGAGCTAGTTAACACTACTGCAGACAGCACACCAAAGACATTGTTACTCTATTAATGATTAATACCCACTAGTAATGATTGGCTCACAAGTTAGCCAGTTTTCCAGTTACAGACCCAAAATTTACATTCATGCAGGCTCTACACACCTGTTGCACACATTATTGACATTGTATGTTATCAAATCTGCAATGAAAGACTGTAGTACATTCTCATTGTAAAACTATGCAGGAAACTCATCACTAAAAAACACCATTACACACTTGAATGTACTGCAAACTGCATGTAAAATCAGAGTAGGATTGCGTCTACTTACCTTTGGTACTGCAGCCTGAAAAACAAAGTCTGTCATATCTGCCTCTGTTGAGTTGGAAGCATGGATGGTGATGACCGCAATGTTTGGATTGGGATTAGCTCTCTCAAATGTGAAGTCTATTTTTAGACCGTTCTTGTTGTATGCCGTCATAGGAGGAATAGCTATATGGGGATTTCAGAGGAGCAGACCATTAAAAGATTTAGAGATATGACAAGTAACAGTTCATTGGATGTGTCATGGCAATCCAAGCAAAGAAAAACACAAATAGCCAAGTGGTTTAATTCAAAAGGACAATACCACAAACTGCTGTATATCTGGAAGTGGGTGGGGGGCAACAGACTCTCACCTGCAGCTGCAATGTCATTAAACAGGGGCTGTGAGGAGAGGCCATCCAGGAGGAAAGAGGGTTGGGAAGTGGGTACAGAGGGAGCAGGAGCAGGGGCTGGGCCGCCTGGAAAGAGGGGACAACAACACACCGGGGTTTTTATATAAAAACCAGAGGACGTTACTACTGAACAGGAGCAGGCACAGGCTGGACACATCACTTCACACTGGTGGCAGCAACACAGGTCTATACCAGGATCTTGCTTTGCTCTAAAAGGGGTAATGGAGTACTTTAAGTAGAGCATCGTACCACTTAACGAGAGGTCACCCAGAAGGTCAAGCAGCTCTCCTCCAGCTGAGGCAGGCTTGGTGGGCATCGTGGTCTGGATTACTGGCACCACATCATTACCACCCAGCAGGTCTAATAAATCATTAGCCTGGGGGATGAGGAAAACACGCACACTTATGTGTACACCAAGTAACAATAATACCACAAAAGTTTAAGGAAATTTATCATTTTAAATTGACTTAAACTCACCAATTAAAAGAAACTCTATACTGTACGGAACATGTTAAAAAAGTCAGCTTTATTTTAACACAAAAATATTTGATCGCAGTGTGGAAAAAGTATTCTCTTAAATGTCTACTTGCTCAATTTAAGATGTGCATGTTCTTTAATTTTTTATCATGAACTAATTAAAACTGCCCTCACCTGGCTGGCCGGCTGGGTGACAGCTGGTGGATGTTTTGGTTCCACGACAGAGGGCTCAGTTTCCCCATTTGTCTGCACAATCTCTGTGGGGCCGTTAGTTGCGCTTTTCTCCATTATGGGCATTCGCTCGAGGAGAGCTGGCCTATAGTCAGGGACCAAACAAAGAACAAGAAGGGAGACAAAAGATGGACCAAATTCATCAACTGGAGGATTTTCTTTTTCTTCCAACTGGTACAATGCAGTTGTGATGATGAGATTGTTATTTCTGGTAGACTGTAATGCAGCTTCACCTCATGTGGTCGTATTTCTTGAAAAGTGCATTGTACTCCACAGCTCTCTGCTGAAGCTCCACATCGATGCTACTGCCATATATCGAAACCACCTTCTTGATTCGGCTGAAACAAATTTAGTAAATGTTAAAGTTCAGCAAAGGGCACAATTAGCACTGTTTATAACTAATGCATTGTATCACGTTGGCATCCAAATGTTTGCTAAGTATAGGATGGGTGTAAAAGGCCATTACTCACTTGACACTGCTGAAGCGAGTAGACAGTTTCATGATGGCAGTCAGGGAATAACCCCGGGTTACAGGTGTTGACAGGTTGGACACCAGAAGGCCTTCCAGCACATCCAGAACTTCATCCTCAGTCACCTAATTTCAAAAGGATGAGAAGAAAAGCTGATGGTCTAATGTTTCTCTAAGGTGTACGGTTTGTGCATAGTGCGGTCTTCAGTTTGTGTTTCTGTGTATGTGCGTGTAATGTTTGGCTCGAGTTCGTCCAGGTGTACCTGGATGGGCTCCTCCTCTTCACATTGTCCAGACACCAGTAGGTCCCCGTACTCTCCTATGCACCAGGATGCCACCTGCACTAGAGGTTGCTAGAGAACAAAGAAGCTACTTTGAAATACAAACTGTGCATTGCATAATCACTGTACGCTTCTAAGACACAGATTCCCAAATGGAATCATGGCCCAAACCAGAACCATTCTGACCTGTGAGATGTCATCAAGCAGTGCTTTGTAAAGTCTCTGTACTGTGTAGGCATGCATCTCCACACTGTTGGTGATGAGTTGGATGAGGTTGGGAACAGAATCATCTCGCACGTAGCTCCCTGCCTGTAAGGATGAGCAGAGATAACAATGACAAAAGCACAGGAATCTAAGAAAAAACAATTTATGTGCAGGTCCGCAGTAAAACTAAAGCTGCGTTGTCTTAGGAGGTTATACGTGTATGAGAGTAATATACATACTGTTGTCAGGACTCTCATAATGGTGTCTATGTGCCATCTTTTCGAAGGGGCATACCTGGAACACAAAGAATACACTGATTAGTCTCAGGAAAGGACTGAAGAAAGTTATCTAAATTCTAAACAACCACGAGAAAAATGCTGTCAGAAAAAATTAATGGTATCAACATGGTCTGTCAGACGATGGATCACTCATATTATCATCACACAGCATTTCAGCATTAGTCACAAACTGTCCACTGTGCTGCCACAAACTTTTAGCTTTTTGAGTATGATGTATTCTATATTCTATGAAGAGCTGAAAATCTCCCTTACAAACGAGACCATCAAGGTCACACAGGACGTGTATCAAACAATTACAAAGCAGCTGAGCACAGCTGTCGTGTGTGGCCAAGGCCGTGTGTGAGTAGCATACTTCTCCGCAGCTAGAAAGACCCCCGATGCACAGTCTGCTTTGAATTCTGGGTCACAGGAGTCCAGGAAGTAGAGCAGCTCTTTCATCATGCCTCTTATGTTGTTGCCGTTCACCAGGGCGAAGCTCAGTTCCATTGCACGTCTACATGACAATGAAAAGCAGACAAAGGTCAGAAACAACTAGGCTAAATAGCAAGAGACATAAAAATGCAGTTTAAGTAATGTGCGCACTTTAAGCAATGTGAATCACCTCTTGATCGACACATCCAGGTCTTTTAAGCAATCCACAATGGTGCTCCGATGCCTCTGCACTGCATTGTGGTCTGTCTGTACCGTCTTTAGTAGAGATGTCAATGCCACATATCTGGAATGGAGAGTTTATTTAAAAAAAATGCCATTAGGAATAAATCAATATGTCATCAATTAACACTCTGGACGACTCAATACATGCAGGGTCAAGTAATCTAACTGAATTAATTACCTTATGTTTTTGTCGTTGTTAAGCAGGAAGCGACCTAGTATGTTAATGGCCAAGACCTGTAAGATGAGGATAAAAGATTAAGTTTCAGGAAAGAAAAAATGCTGATACCAAATTTTCCTTTATATCAAATTAACTTACCCTCAGTCCACTTTCAGACTTGATATCCATTATTGTCAGCACAGTCTCATACAGAATTGCATTGCCTACATTTTTACTTGTCTCTGTGTTCGTTGCAACCTGGAAAGTACAAATATTGTACATTGTCAAAATAACACTCACTCAAAGAAGCTTTCAGCTAAAAGCAATGATGACGTTTAATTCTAACCTGTGCAAGAATGTCATTCATTGCTTCACTGGAGTCATCGTCACTCTTGCCTAAAATTCGCAGTAGTCTCAATATCCGCACCTAAGGAAAAAAAAATAAATCCAGTCCTGATGGTTCACTTGACAAGTGTGATGTACTTTCTTGACCCCCAGAGGTAAATCCTGGTTTCTCTGCCCCCCTCTTTGCCTGCTGACAGTCATTTTGGTTCTTTTTCGACTGTCACAGCTCAGCCTGTTTTAGCTCGTTGTATAATGTATCTACATCAGGATTAGGACATTTTAAACACAAAAGCTTTATATATTAATATTTACCTGCAGGAAAGGATCACTTATGCCTGACACATCATGCTCAGGAGAGTATCCAGACATGATAAGGTTCTTCAGGATTCTCACCAACTGTGGAACCAGCTACAAGAAGACCAACAACAGAACAGAAAAGGAGAGGTATCACAATATTTTGTGTAGATCTCTCAACTTTTCTACTTTTCCTCATCAACAATTTTATAACATTGTTCCTCATTGACTTTTAAGGTTGATAATTTCTCAGTGATAGTGGCAGCCAGCCAGCCAAACTCATACCAAGAGCGATGGGGTTAGGAATTTTGTTTATTGAGGTAGAGCAATATGGTTTAAACTTGGGAGACTGGATAATCAAATGTTTGAGGTTGTGAAAATAAAACCTTGATCATACAAAAATATTAGGTTAGAACATTTGGCTTTGAGAGAAAAAGAAAATCTTCATCCACACTTCTTTCACTTCTGAACATGTATGCTTAAAACTAGAGTTTCATTCAGTGCCAACAAAAATAACTGAATCATATTAAGACAAGAAACTTTTTCTCAAAATTATTATTTTTCTAATCTACATAATTGTGATCCCTCTGTTAACTCTAAATCAGGTAATCAAAATGTAACCATAAATGAACATACGCCAACATTTTGGGAAACAGTTTGTTGTCTTATCCAGCATTAAAAATTAAAGGTTGGGCTTTGTTTTCATCTCTTTGCACCCAGTACAGAGCATGTATTTAGCCTTAAGACTGGCAGTAGATAAACTACAAGGCAAGTTCCTGGAAATTCTTAAATGTAATAGTGGCTAGCTTACCCGCAAGCAAGATTGGTCATGCAAATAAAACAGGCTGTGAGTTGTTAGAAAGCCTCCTTTTGTCACTTTTAGTTTTATTCAGCCTGCTTCCAGTCTTTCTGTTACAGATTGATCCTGTTCCAGACCACTGGTCAGTTAAAATTGATATAAATCATCTAGACAGTGGATATGATACAACAAACAAGCAACCCAAAATGCCAGAGTGGGATTTTAAAAAGAAAAACAAAATCTAAACCTTTGAACACCTCTGTCTTAACATGATATCCTAGCACCAAGTCTGCCGAACTCTTAACTCTTTTTCAGTCCAGAAATCTACATCTCCTCAACTATACAGACCTAAGACAGTTACTGACGTAACAGATAAGCTACTCTCTACCCGTGACACAGATACAGCAGAAATCATCTGTTCCTGGTGACAACACCTGTGGCAATCATGTGAAAGCACGCCCACCCAACTGCTTTTAAATAGACCGTGATCAAATGAGTTACATATTAGGCAGTAATGACACTAAAAACAATAGTGAGAAATGTATCTGACAAATGGACCAAAATTCTTTTAGTAAATATTCAAAACACTGACAGTAATGATCACTGTACAAATTAAAGAAATTAAAATTAGAAATCAAAGCACAACATGACATTACTCAACACAAACTGGGTAACATCTGAGGTGACTGTGAGGAGTGATTACTATTTACAGCATGCACCAGCTATGAGATCAGAATGCACTCTTACCTTCTCATTCTAACACAATGCAGGAATTGTAACAAAGACAAATGACAGAAAAAATATGAGGTAGATGTTAGGGAGGGGAAACTGGAAATCATTCACTTTCAGAGAGCTTAAAATAATGTTTAGATCATGAGTATGAGGGGTGGTGCTTCTGGCACAGTTTTGTTACACCTAGAGGAGGAGAGGTACAGCAGCAGTTGAAATACAAGAGGAAAAGACAGTGGTAGGAGATAAAAGATTGAGACATACTTTGAATATAAAACAAAACCTGTTGCGCAATCCAAGCCTGAAGTTTAACACATTTGTCTAGCTTAGCTATACCAAAAGGAAATGTGTACGCAAAAAGAAGAATGAAATGTGACATGAGCTTAAGACGAATGCACAATTTTAATATCCTTTGGGTGAGAGAAGCTGTTTGTACCTTTCTGAAGTGGGCCAGCATGTCAGGACTTCTTTCACACATCTCAGTGAGGAGGACAACAGATGTATGGAGAACACCTGGGAGAGCAGACAAAGTCAAGGTTATTTGTTTTGAATGAACTGAATTGTCTGGGCAGACCCAAAAACACATGGGACTAAGGCTGTTTTAGGTACCGCTGATACAATAAAAAATGATTCAGGAGTGCCACTTTGAGTAATAGATCCATGAGTTTGAAGGCTTATCACAGCCAAAACACTGTTAAGAGGTTTTACAACTCTGAATAGTTATCACAGCGACAGTTATTATATCCTCTGTATCGATTTGATTGGTCAATATAGTATGTCAACAGCTGATGCTGTGTTGCAGCTTAAGTCCAACAACAAAGAGCCAGGTTCTACTTTTCTGCCGGACAATGTTATTTTTGACGGAGCCCTATGCCTTGGCAACCCTGTTGTACCGATGAGGTGGTGTCATACATATGATTAACCGCAAAGGACATCAGGTGACAGCATCATAAATCTGGAAGGTTATCACACAGGCTAGACATTACCATGTGAGCTGATCTGAATGTTACAAGGTTGGAAACTCATCATCTGAGTGACAGCAGTGGTGCTGAGCTCTGAGGCCACACAAGAGCCATATATATGTCATATTTTATAATGTGTACAATATGCACTTTTTAACTTTACATTTTCTACATAATCAGTTCTGATGTGAGACAATCTATTCACATCATTGAGTAGGCTGAGTGTGTGTATAAAAGTCAATTATAGACGACCAGCTTATGTGGTTCAGTTACTATATGCATAATTACACATTTCTGTGAATTTATTATTTTTACATTAGCAATTCTTGACAATACTCTGTGCATATTGTCTATCTTATGGCCATGTCACACCATCTTTGATTCATGGTATGCACTGGAGACAGACCAATCTATAAAAAGCAAAAAAATACTTTCACTTTCAAATCGTCTTAACTGAACAATCACTACTGCAAAACAACACAATGTCAAAGAATATCAAGTTATTTCAGGACTGTTACAAAAAATCTTTTTCTGTGACATGTCTCCCCTATGTGGGGGACACACAAGCCTCAGAGTTTATGACAGACTCATTAATTCCACTCTCCTCTGCGAAGGACACCACAAAAAGGACATGAGCCACCTAGCTGTTCTGAGCAAAGCACTGTGAGTGAAAAGAAACAGGACAAAGTGTGAATAATTCTCACAAGGCAGCAACTGCACCCTGACAAACCGTTTACACTCACCGTGGTTCTTCTCGCTCAGCAGGTTTTTTGTGGCTGGAAGGAACATTTCCATAAGTTCTGGAACCTTCCTGATGACATGAACTGCACACAACGCCGCCTGTCAACACAAAAGACAACCAATTAAAGAAAAGGCCAACCTTTAACATTATGTCACTTTTGGGCATTTAGTGTAACTGTTCAGCACATATGCCTACTCTTTCATTCATGAATAGGAAACCACAGACTTTAGATCCTCCACATACTCAAATAAAAATAAGAACAAGGCTTACTTTTTTCCTCAAGTAGGAGTTGGATGTTTTGAGCAGCTTCTCTACCTCCCCAGCCAGGTCACGACACATTTCTGAGGAACCCATGCAGCCCAAAGTGCACAAGGCCAGGCCCTGGACGTATTGTGTGCTGTGATTCAAATCACTGAGATGGGAGAAGAGAGTAAAATGAGCCACAGAAACGCATATGCATACATATAAGAAACATTTTGCATGACAGTTCCAGGAGAAGTTAGATTTTGGTGTCCAACTTGCTCATACTTTACAACATATGGTGAATAATTTCATCTTCCATCAAGACCAAATTACTGTGCCTGTGCATAGCAAAAAAGCAACATCTTTAAAGCAAAACATGAAATACACTCACTTAGGACCTTCCACTTACTTCTTAATGCAATTTGTCATTAGAAGGTGGACGTCTTGCCTCTCATCCAACAGCAGCATAGCTCCCAAATAACCTATTCGTTTGTCAGTGAACTTCTGGGACGCAATCAACTTCAGGCACTCCAGCTAGAAAACATGTCATCATGTTACAACACTGTCACAAGTTACAAGCTTTGTAAAATTAATGTCACTATTGGAAATTCAAAAAAGTTTCTTTGATTAATTTTTCCCATCCCCAAGCATACCTGCCCAAAATGTGCTGGGTAGCCCAGCATGTGCATATAAAGTAGCTTTGCCACATTTCTGCAACGGTATGTATTGTCTTCCTCTCTGAAGGACGAGCGGATAGCAGCACACTCTTTCTGGATCATCTCACGCTCCTCTGCCTGGGTCCGTGCTGTCCGGATAGTCCGGATCAGCTCCCGCAGTCTGATCGGAGCTGGCATTCTCTGGAAAACATGAAGAAAAGAAACAGGTTGGTGCCCATTGACTTAGGATTGCCACTAGACAAGACAATGCCAAAACAGAATATTTTATAATGAAGAAAATATGAAGAAAAATAAAACTGTTCTCAGTGCAGCTTCTTATATCTCTTAGAAACCTGAAATATGTCAGCCTTGGTTCAAGAATATGATAGTGGGTCAGTAAGATATAATTAATTTGCTAACCTGCTGCACTTAAATGTAAGGGTTACAGTTGCAAAGTCATGGCAGTGCAAATAAACACATTTCAACATGAGGAACATTTGGCTTAAGAAGGCAAATGGATGACTACTGCGTTTCAAGCTGCATTTTTTAAATAGTATTACAAGTGCAGAGGGAAAGAAGAACAGCAGGTGAAATTCCATTCCCTTCTGCGAGCACACAAGCTTTAAGCCACAGGAAGAGGTTTAAATATTTATAAGTGCATGCTTAGTTGTGAGAATAAATTCTCTTGTTTTTACTTTAGGGATGTCAGTTTTGGTTAATTTTGCTTTTAACAGCCCATCACCCATTTACTGGCAACAAACAGGTCAATTTTGAGCTGAGGAGCACACTGGACTGCATCTCCCAGTCAGCACTGATGAAGTTACAGGTAGCTGCGATGCAGCTTTTGTTTATGAGAGCTGTCCAGCAGTCGGTGGTCAGAGCTAGCTTGTCTGTCCTTGCTAGCTTGGCAACTTTCTTTTCTCCGAAGTGTTTTCAATGCATTTAGTCACTGTAGCTCTTGATGGCATAACTTACTCTGGTTCAAGGTACTGAACTATCTTGAATGCCCCGCCCATTACCACAATGACTGGCAGCATATTAGTCTCAATCTTTTGGCATACCAACTGGGTCATGGCCTCGAACCAGCACGCATCACACTCCCTCCACTATTTTACCTCACAGGCATTACACACTACACTTAGCCCCAGGCTAAGCAAAGTCGTTAACAAGGGTGTATGTGTATGTATGTGTATGTATGTATGTGTGTGTGTGTGTGTGTGTGTGTGTGTGTGTGTGTGTGTGTAAATTATCCTATAGACCGACATGTCTTACCTGTCAAAAGTAATCTCAGTGGTTATGATAAACAGTTGGCTTAGCTTACGTGTCCCAACAACACACAAAAAAATATCACCATTTACAAGACAGATAGATGCAATAGTCAAGACAACATGGGCAAGGTGATGGCATGAATCAAATCTGCCCTGTCATGATTCTGTTGTATTCTAAAGTAACACCTAGGGGAGCTAATAAGCTAACTTCTCACACAATTTAGATCAACAAAGTCTTAAACGAAGGAGGGCAAGGTGTTTTCATCTAGAAAAGGGAAGCGTATGACGTAAGTAGCCGACCAAGTTTTAACAAACTAAACCTACTATGAATATCCAAAGAAAAGTAAGAGGCAGGATATGCAACATATGGGGAACATTGAGACGGACTTTAAGAAATGTGTGGCTTAGATGATGAAAACTGCACCAGATTTCAGGTTTTTTCATATGCAAGGCAGCAACCATTAGTTTTTAAGACAAGATTTTAGGAGTTTCAATCATGGGGGTTGTTTTCTTACTCAATGAAATATTCAACACAAAAATCTAAAATCCAAGTTTGGAATTTATTACCTCTGAATGTAAACGTTGACATGCAGGACATCTGGTGTTCGGCATACATTTTTCTACACGATCTAACATCTTAATTTCAATTCAAAGCAAACTGGTTAATGGTGACCTCTCGACTTAGAAACAGGAACATTCTGTCTCCCATGTCATGAAGCCTTTTATCTGGCAGCATGCAGTACATAATTAAACTGCTACAGCAACAGAAGCAATGGTAATTACTTGTTGAGCAAATCCAGTTTGGTAGACAGTAACATAAAAGGCATTTGGACAGAGCAGAGACCCTTAAAAATCTTATGATGTGATAAACTAGTGGATGGCATGACTCCGCATGACACACAACTCTTCTCACTAACAAAAAAATTCTTCTAAATATGAGACTGCATTGATAAGTATTTAAGAAACACAAGTCTATAAAGACATTCATTGACTGGCTTGCAAAGTCAAAGTTTGCCCATGGTTTTATCCTCCAAGTCAGGTAGAGGATATCAGTGATGACAAAAGACGTTATACAACAAATAGATTATGCTTTTTGTTCCCATTATAATTACTAAACTACAGAAAAGGTGTTGTGAATTGTGATGCAGGCTGCCTTAATGGTGTATTTTCTTGCAATCATTTTGTGGTTGAGTAAGTAATTCCTCTGGGTGGATTGCTGTCATGCTAAGCAAGCATCTGCGTATACAATATTTATATGATTTTTCCCCCCTATGACTTTTAATGTCACTAACACATGCAGTGTAAGACCAAAGACAACTTTGTGTTGTGGCTCTGTGATACGATTATAAATAAAACTGTGTCGTAAACATCTGTCTTATCTAGTAGTGTTGCCTCAATTCTCACAAGAGCACAACCTACAGACTTATGGAAATCTTATGCCATGAGTTGGCTAATTGCCAGAGGGCCTTGCACGGATAATCAACTCTAGCTCCTGTTCTCACATGACACTGACTCCAGCAATTGCCTTAGCATTTACAGATTAAGGTGACAGTGAAGAATGAACTTTAAATTAACCCAATATCAATTTTATAGTTGTCTTAGAGATACTTGGTTTCTCCCTGACTCTTCTTCTTTAAACCCGTAGACTGTGGCGGTCACAGTATTTTTATCTGAATGGCCATAGTGGAACATCACTCTACCTTTCTTTATCATTAACTATAGCTGATGAGATGAAATGAAACTCTTTGAAACTATGCCAGTCTACTGAGGGAAATAAGGATCCACACACAAAGGGAATGAGGGACTCCTTTGTTGCAAACGGTGGTGATTTGTAGAGAATCTAGGAATTCACTGTGATCAAAAGAGAAATGAGGAGGGTGTTCATCAAGGCCACATTTTAATAAAACCAGAGACCTACTGTCTGTCTTAACACCATTTAAATTACCTGAGCTGAATGGACCTAGTGTTGAGCTCCATGAATCATGACTACCTGCCTCTTGCTGTGCTTATAATCGAATGTGTACACATTAAAGAAGTTAAATCCAGCTTCTGCTGAGAGCAGATTAAATTTCAGTTCCTCATTCTAGCAATCACGGTACAACGCCACATTCTTCTACAGTCAAAACACAGACACACACACATATTTATTATTGTCCATGGCTGCCTTTACTTTGTAGTGCTGTTACTATTTCAGGAAAGTGAAACAGTCTTTAGTTTGAAAAGCAAAAGTTAAAAGGAGGGGTTGAGCACATCATAGGTGGATTACCACAGGATGGGGGAGCCTCAAGCTTATTCAGTAGTTGGGCAGCAACAGCCTAGGGTTCACTCACCAAGGTCAGCTTTACTCAACCTTAATACAAAGACAAACAGGGAACTCTTCCATTGTGTACACATATTATAGATTAAGATAGTGATTACACAGACAAGGCACTACAGCCTATACAGATTTTGCCGGACAGAACGGCTCAGTGTGTCTTGGGAATACCTGGCCCAAGTGTGACCATGTCACTGGTGCAGGGCCATGCCCTGTGCCAAAATGTTGAAGGCAAAAAACATAAAAACCCCACACAAAAACACAAAGTGAAAGACAGGAAAGTGCAGAGCTCATCTCAGGTGTACCAGGGCACAACAAAACAACTGCTTTGCATGCATCTCATTTTTAGCAATGTATCTGAGACTGATTATCCCTAAGACCTCTAAATTTCTTCAAAACATCAACAACCTGACCAACAGTGTGAGTCATTTATTGAGATTGGGCATTATCATTAACACATCTTTCCTATATGGGCGTACTTTGCACATACTTAGAAATGTTCATAACAAGCTTGTCCTCTCATGAGATTTGGTGAGCCAGCCTAGATTATCTTTCAGAGCCTGACAACCAGCACAAGCAAAAACCATGCCACACCTCCCTTTTACCACAGGGAACAGTCAATTTGTTGAAACATTAGGTGATAAAACACAGTGGTTTTACTTTAGATTATTGAACACCATGAGACACAGAAGTAATATCCACTATTATGTTCTTTGTTGAGAAGGAGTTGAACAGTTAAACTCGACAAAAAGATCATTAGACAGCTGCAAAATGAAGAACATCAGAAACACCACTGGGGAGATGCATTTTCCCTTCTCAACTTGTCAGGCTGTTGGACCTGCACTTTGCCTCGATATTTTCTCTCTGTGGTCAGCTATGCACTCACATGTTATAAATGAAATACTATCAAAACAGATCAATCTATTATTATTACCAACTTCAAGTAATTAGTTGTGCATATGATAAATGACTGATAATTCTACAAAAATACACAACAAGGATGAGGATGAGCAAATATGCACGTGTAAATGTTAAATCAAATGTATACATGCTTTACATTCACCCCCTGCTTCCTATTAGCACAGTCAACTTTTGTGTCCTGCATCTTAATAAAGAATATGAAATGTATTTGATAGCTGAAATTTTTAGCAATTTTTTTGGGGTAGCCCAGCCAAATAGAGTCAATCCCACCTTTATGGCTGTCTAAGATCCCTGAATTTTTCCTTTTTTTCTTTTCAAACATCTGAGCGGAGCACGGTATGACTGATTAAAGAGTCAACCAGACTGCTACACTGATGTGCAAAGGTTAGTTAGCTTGTGAATCCAACACTGTTTGCAGCACCCCACCAAGGTCCACTATCACATATAAATTCTTAATGTGTCAAGACATTTTTGAATACATGTTAAATTACTTCAAGTATATTGCAAAACCTGTGGTAAATAGAGAGCCCAGAGCCATTACTGAGCTTAATTCGAGCTATTTGGCAATCATGTTATTTAACAGTGACAGTAGTGGCTCTGCACTTGCTCAACAGATCTCAAACCAACTAAAAATGGCAGCAATATGGAGGTCCAATGAAGAACTAGCTGCGTGCAAACAAGGGTTCATGTCCTTCACCCCAAGCCAACTTCGTCATTTCTCTACTTCAAAGTATTAATTGTTGCTTCTTGCTCCCTGTTGCTTTTACGTTCAGTTCACCTACACATACAGTGATTTATTTGGCTTTGTTAGGCTGCGAACTAGCCAGCAGGAAAAGCTCACACAGCAACCAACACTAATGCTGGAAAACATGTACTAATGCTACCTCCTCCTGTAATTTCTCCATCACTGACTTTGGGGGACTGTTGTTACTATCTTTAAAAAATTTGTCAGACTAAAATCAGCTACTGAGCAAGTAAAATGTGTAACCCAAACAGTGGCAATGCTCACTATACATAGTGGGAGAATGATTTATAGACACAGTGGAAAATAATATAATATAGTGTGATTAATAACTGCTAACCTTACTGTAAATGAATGCTCTAGTTTATGCACCTGGTCAAATAAGTAGTACATCATAAGTTAGTCAGCGCATCACTAGTGTCAGCAGAGGTCAAAGTTTAGTGATTTTCACTATGGCAATAGCTGTCTTGTTTAAAGCAAAAGGTCATATAGTCATCATGTTATCACACAGAATTATATATCTAAAAAAACAACTTTGGATTCTGTCAAATCCTGGATTTCACTCTACTAAAATAAACTGTAACTATCTGACAACTATATGTCTTAAAAGAGTAATTATTACGGAGGAGCTCGCTGATATATTGGAATGACACTACTTGAATGTTCAAAAAGAGATGTGACAAAGATGTACAGGAATCACCTATACTGCACATCATACTCATTTGCCCACTTCCGACTTACAGCTAACTTCCTTAACGTCAACACTAAAATTGTTTTATAAAAACGGGTCTTCATCAGATGTAGTATACGTCATATACGTATATTCAAAATGTCTTCATGTTATCGTCGTACTTAAGACGTTGTTCGCACAAAGTAATGAACTTATGAAAGTAGAGTCCACGTTCTTAACACTGAGCTAGCTATCGTTAGCTTCCTGGATAGCCGCATGCAACGCTGACGTATTGCTGAAATATTGACAATTTGGTAAAGATTGGGAAAGTCTGATACCATGCTAAGCTTTGAGGCCAAACGTGATATGCTTGATATCACTTAGGTAACGCACATTACACCTAGCAAAAGTCAGCTAACAACAAGCTAACACTAGTACACACTAATATTTTCAGTGAAAGGGCAACATAAGATTGACATTACAGCAGGAGCTTCACCTTGGGTGACATTATTTCTGTAAATGAAGGATTACATCAGCAGCATTAGACAGTATTGGTGGGCTGAAACAAGAGGCCATTATACGTTGGGCATGACACCTGAATCTGGTCGCCGATTGATCAGGACATGATGTAGTTTAGGCCTTCTCGAAGCATTTCGATCATCAAGCTAGCCAGATCTATGTGGCGTTAGCTAGCTACCTGACCACTCGTTAGTTGCTCTAATACCTAGTCCGAATACTATCTAAACTAAAAGGCAAATGTGAATTGTGTTAGCTAGCGAGAAATACATAGCATGGAAAATAGTATTACGTGTTGTCACGTTGATTACAACTTAGTGGACAACCACACAAGATAAATGGCTATTGAGCTTCACATCCTTAGCCCAGCAGGTAGTTAGCAAAGGCTACTGCTATACAGCTATGCTATCCATGCTAGCTAACTTAGCTGCTGACAGGCACAACCCCGGTGCACTGAGGGCTGCGACTTCCTATGCAGCGCCACAGTGAGAGTTGTCAACGTAGATACAAACAAACCACTGATGATTAGTCACGCGTTAAGCCATTTTCATATATTTCTGCCGACGTATTATTCTTAGAATATACTTACTAGCCGTAATGATGCCAGAAAATGACTGGAATCGTCTCTATTAGCAATGGAGGGAGGAACACACTAGACATGCAAAATGGTGGCTACTCCAGCCTCAGCACATCTACCGCAGGCGGAGGGTTACACTGACATATCCCAGAGGTTTGTGAAAGAAGCGCGGACTGGCTCTCGAGAGCTGAAGTTTATCATCATCAACGTAACGTTAGCTTGTACTGGGGGACTTCTTCACTGTCTGCCTGTGCCCGAGACTCCTACCTGATATGCCAGTGTTTACTGGACACCATGGGTAATAACGCTAGTTGAATTATGTCTTCATACTAACGAGAGATGTAACGCGGTGATTGCACTGTTAATCCAGGTTATCATTTGCCAATTGATGTCTAGCTAGTAAATTAATCTTGTTCTCTTCTGTCGTTCTCGCGTTGACTATAAAGGGCTAACGTTAGGCTTGTTATCTTTAGCCAGCTAGCTAACGTTATCGTTATCCAGTTGATCTCAATGATGATTGACTCCAAATAATTGCGTGTAACGTGGCTTTTAGTTTGAGTATTACTGTATATCATCTGTCACTTGTTGTACAAACGTCGCAAATGTCATGACATGAAGACATAATCTTGTTGAGACGGCATATTTTCCACTCAACCATGCGGAAGAATACATTTTTACCCTGTTAATGCAGTGCTGCGGTCCGTTTACTCGTGGCAGTCAGTGATGACGACTACATGTAATGTTATGACATTAGCAGTTGAGTGGTTTGGAGCGCCACCTAGTGTTGCTACTGGAGTTTACAGGGAATCATTCTGTAGGTTGGGCTTGATTAATGGTTCATGTAAAGCACCGCATGAGATTTGGCATGGAGTCTAAGTAAATATCGTTATAAAAGCTTTCTTCGATAACGATAACATTTAGACAGAGTAATAAGTTCGAAATATAATCAAGCTGAGACAGTTTGCCAATTTATTGTGATTAAAGTCAGGAGGAAATAGCATATGCGTTAGCTGTAATCAGTGACAAAGTAACAACAACAATAATCAAATGGGCGTTCAAAAACTGTTTAAAAAGGATGATGGTGTCACAAACATAAAAAGTCCCAATGCTTTTAAAGAAATTCATAATGTTTATGGTGCTAGGATTAGATGCAGTGATTGTAATGTGATGTGAAGACCTGGGTTGAGCCTGTTTTCCATGTGTTTGTTGCCTCACCATGTTAAAATTATGTGAGTAAACACAGAGTCTGCTGGATGGGGAATCAGAGATGGAAATTACCTGATTACATACTTCCAGCTGTTTTCATGTCATATGGAATCACTAAAATTATCTTATCTTATTGAAAGTCTTATCATTCATACATTGATATTATTTATTCCTAATCAAGCTCAAGGCGAGTGAGCTACCCAGCATCCACCAGGTGAGAGACAGATGTCTTGTTCGGGTTGCTAGTTGATCACAGGCCTGTGTTATAGACAGGTACTTGCGGATCTTATTATCAAGAGTGTCCAGTAAACTCTTTGGACTGTGTCATAAAAACAAAGAGGGTCATTTTAAAATGCCATAACAAAACATATTATGTAATGTTGGGTGCAGATAATGTGATGCTAATTTTCATGTACAATGCTGTTATTTCATTTGGTCTTTCCTATTAGAAAATGCTACATTTTGTTGAGCCTGAAGTCTTTTTTTCAAATTGTGTGCAGCACTATGTATTGTCAGTCTTACTGTATCCCTTAGAGTGTATGACTGGACACTGTGATAGCGTTAATACATGTCCACTCCCATCAAGTCACTTTGTTGTATTTCTTACTTGCCAGCCAAGATCCAGATCACTTTGCTGTGTAAAAAAATCTGGAAAGTTAACTTTGAAAACACACAACATGTTTTCACAGTCATCCATTGTGTTATAGAGCCACGCTGATGGTTTGGTTTGATGTGGCCAGGTTTTAAAATATCTGTCTCTGCTGCCACCCCGAAGCAATATTTTAATGGAACTGAGTGGACTTACATTTTTGGTGCTTTCAGCACTGTGAAATCACTTAAATCTTTCAACAGCAATGTGACTTTCCAGATACAGTGTTCTGGGTAGTGTAGTCCATGCTGTCAACAGTTAACAACACATAAGAATCAGTCCTACTCAGGGATACATATGGCACATAGTTTCAGCTGAGACTTATTCACACTAGAACCTCATTATCTGCTGATTTTATCTAATCATATATACAGTATATCAGTATCTGTGCATGTTTCAGGAAATATTTAACAAAACGTTGCGGTCCAGAAATGCCAAAGAAATGTTTGTAGTTGTTTAGTGTCGCCATTGCAGGCTTTGTCCACCAGAGGGCACTGATAAGTTTGTTTTCAAGTACAGAACTTGGTCACCATTAATAAGGTGCCAGATTAAGGGATCATCATCAAAACATTTTGTGTCGTTAAAACAACTATTGTTGATATATTTTTATCAGATATATTGCTCTAATTTAGGACAGATGATTCGTGTAAGCTACAACTCATCTAGTAAAGAAATTGTATTGCAGTGGTATTTCTTCCTGTTTCCTCACAGGAGAATAATTTCTATTTTGAAGCACATTGTTCTTCAAAAAAATACTTTATGATTTGACAAAAGAGTCCCAACTCAAGGTCCACTTGCTAGCTTTTTAGAGGTGCTTTCACCTCTTTCTCTCTGTCTTTACTGTCTTTATCAGCGGTGGAGTATAGTCTTCATGTAGATGAATCTTTTGACATTCAAGCTCAGCAGCTTTTGTGGTTTTAGTGGTTTTAATGACCTCTTAAAGTTAAGTATTAAGGTGAATTCTTTCTTTATCTTGGAATTAGTAGTTTGGCAAACAGGCCATTTACTAGTATCCAGTCCACTTACATTCACCTAATATTGGAAAATATATCAAAATGTTTAGACTACTTTAATGTGCATTAGTTCTGGTTATTGTAAACGTTGAAATGTAGC
This sequence comes from Chaetodon trifasciatus, assembly GCA_037975065.1. NCBI lineage: Eukaryota > Metazoa > Chordata > Actinopteri > Chaetodontiformes > Chaetodontidae > Chaetodon > Chaetodon trifasciatus. The sequence goes on from JBBMOE010000001.1 coordinate 14,785,423, forward strand.
ATGTCGTTCTTCTCCTGAACACTTTACATCTCGAAGTACAGCAATGTAACGACCAGACGTACATATCGACCACTTTTAGACTTTAAGACGCGTCTCTAAAATACTGAGATGTCTGCGAAAACCTGACTGTGTTTTCTCCCACAAGACCTGAACGCAGCATAGTATCTTTAGCATGGACTCCCCAGCGTCCCCACATATCCCACAATCCTGTGCGGTGTAGCTTCATTGCTTTTACGTTAGAGATCAGCTGAGCTCGTGCATCGCTGCAGTGAGTGCGCGGGTGCCAGCGGCTCGAGATCGGAGCAGCTCGGGGCCGCTCGGCGTCTCTCCGCTCGGGCTTGGACATCGATTTAAACCCCCCGATCGACTGGAGACGGGGCTTTTTTAACGACTGCAAGAATGTGACTGTTCCATGTGTCCGTTTTTTTATTTTCATCCCCGTAAATGGACCCGACTCTGCTGATCGAGTACGCGATTTGATCCATCTTTTTTATTATTGTTCTGCTCATCATCTGTCCCCCGAGTGCGGAACCCGGACACCTGGACCGGTCTCAGGGTGTCCGTCCGTGGTTAGGAGGAGATTCCAGTGTTTTGCCGGGAGTGGGCAATAATATGTCCAGGCGAAAACAGGCCAACCCCTTCAAAGTTGACTGTAGGTATTTCAGGTATTGTCTAATACTCGTTCACCGGTTATCCATCCACGCCTCGTCCAGGATCAGTGCATCTTGTGGCCGTTAAACAGAAATGTGTTGAATAATTGTTATTTTTGCGTATATTTATATTGCTTTTCCTCCATGTCCTCCGTGGCTTGGTCTGCATTCATACAGATGTCTTAAACCAAAGACAGCTCCTCATCACACTGTATTGTACGTTGTGTATTCAGAGTGTATGATGGTCGCTTCTGACATTTAAATATAGATTTCTTGAGGTTTCGGTTTGCATGATAACACTTATTTGCAGAGTGGTGCATATCTTGCTTTCATTGTGGCTTGTAGTTTGGGTGAGAAAACAGGACATATTGGTTGATTTCGGTTTTGTCTTACCCCTTGAGTAGTTATATTGACATGATTACACGAGTGAAAACAAGAGACAGAAGTAAAGTATGTGGACAGCGACACTTATTCAGTAATGGAGTAAAAAGAAAATGATAAGTAACCCAATAGATTAATAGAAAATATGCAAATGAGCACATATCTGTTAATTATTCAGTAGTTGTTATTTTTCTGACAAACTAGGCGAGATTGGTGTGTTGATAATGTGTAATGCTACTCATCACTTTGATCTCCCTCCAAACATTAAGTACAAGCTCCTGGGACATAGTAATGTAAATATCTCCCCTTTGAAATTGGTAATGTGTGTCAGTATGCTGCTTTCAGTTGCATGCCTGGGGACATGTAATTTCTATCGCTATTTGTGTGTTTTCAGATCAGTAGACTTTCGACAGTGTCTTCCTCTTGTCAGCCTGTATGTCTGGGCTGATCACGTCTCTGGGTTCCGTTTAGGGGTGTGATGACTGTAGATTAAATTAGCAAAAACACGTCGTCGGTGTTAAGCAGAAGCAGACTGAGGGTGTCATCGCTGCCAGCGGATTGTTAAACTGTGATCAGAGGGGACAAGCATTTCAACTTTTACACGCCATAGATGCACGCGTGGTGTCAATTTAGTTTGCTCTGACATCTCAGTTTCAGTGCAAGGCGAGAGGAAAGCTCTGCAGAGCAGAAGCAGTTCATGAGTTGATTGATCAGTCATTCGACAGAGAAGAAATAATCACCAAATTGTTGGAGTCACACTCTGGTTCTGGCTTTTTAAGTGTGTGATTTGATCCTTTCCTTTGTCATAAATAACAGTCGACTGAATATGCTTTGGTTTTCGACTGTTGGTTGGCACGTTACGTTTTATAGGCAAAACAATTCAACAAAATAATCAACATATTAGTCGATAATGGAAATAATCACAGCCTCACAGCGCATAATCAGCCAAAACAAGTCAGAGCCTCGGTTGTTCAAAATGTGTGCGGTCGCCCTGGACTTACGGGAGACAGTTGTTGAAATCAGTGTTTGTCATGTCTTTTTTTTTTTTTTTAGAATGACATATCCGCAGCATTACTTGCTGCAGTAAGTTTATTTGCACACATTTTCTCACTGATTATCTCACAAGTGTTTTGTGAGTGGCACATTGTCCTGAAGCATCCTTGTTTGTAAGCAGGGCTTTCCTGCATGCCATCAGTGGCTCTGCACAGTTGAGCTGTAGCATCCCATTTCCATTTCATAGTCTAATGAGAACTTGCTACACAATGCACAACATGGAGTAATGAGGAGACCCCTGATGTGCTTGAATTATTGGTGTCCCCCTCTGTGCTTTGGCTTTTGGCCGTCTGCCCCCCCCCCCCCGATTCCCTTTCTGGTGGACAGCATGCTGACCGCGTAAACACAGTCCTCAGAAGGGGATTGCCTGGTGTAATCTGCTGAAGTTATGTATGCTGCAGCCATCCTTTCTAAACATAGTTTGTTTAAACTGCTGTTGAAATATATCTTGCACTTGGGACTGCAGTAATCCCTGCGAGCTAATGAGCTCATTTGCTGGTCTGTAACACTTCCACAAGAGTCCAGAGTGGGAGCTGAGAGCCCTCAGGAGGGCTGAATACAGAGTAATGTTGGCACAAGTTAGTGTACTTCATGTCAGAAATCCAAAACATTTTTTCGACAGAGAAACTCGAAGCTCCCGCTGTCACTGGAGTGCAAGCTCTGTGTTTTGTGCTGTGACTTTCCTTCTGCTGTGCCTTGATTGTTTTACCTGTCTTCTCTTGTGCGGTATGAATTGCATGTGCAGAGCTGGTCCCCCATGAGAGTGTCTGACCAGACAGACAGACAGACTGACAGACCAGACAAGCGGGGAGACAGTCTGACAGGCAGGCGGGCTGACACACACACAAAGACACACACAGGGAATTCCAGACACTAATACAACAGCACTGTCTGTCTAGCTATTGGTGTTCCTCCTCGAGCTTTTGAGAAAAACAGCATTAAAGAAGAGTCAATGAGGACTGGAGTGGTGCATGCTTTATGGAGAAAAGTGGATGTTGACAGCAAAGTCAGTTTGTTTAGCAGTACAGGTGCATGTTTTACTGTAAACACTCTGGAAACCTCTTTCATGAAGAGTTTACTATAATGAATACTTTTCAAATCATTGAGTGAGACTAGCTATGTGTGGATGCAGAGGCTGCAACATTTGTCAATTGGACTTCAATGAATGTGAAGTGTACACCTGAGTTTTTCCACACACACCTGCGTCTGTCAAGTTCCTGAATTGGGTTTAGAAAGTGCTAAAAATAAGGTGTTTTCTCCCAGACGTGCTGCAGTAGGTCAGCACAAATGTTTCCTGATAGAAGTATGATTGTCGCATGCTTTCATGGTGACAGTGTCGTCCTGTGGGCAGATCAAAAGTCCAGTGTAAGCCTGTAAATATTCATTTTCTGTTCTTATGATCACACAGGAAGATTTGGGTTCGTTTCAGGTGCCAAACCATTCAGAGAAGAATAGTTAAGTACTTATTAATACGAGGTCACCAGTTAATCAGAGAGGGAATTGATCAGATGTCTGGCCCACCATCCTTGTGTGTGTGTGTGTGTGTGTGTGTGTGTGTGTGTGTGTGTGTGTGTGTGTGTGTGTNGTGTGTGTGTGTGTGTGTGTGTGTGTGTGTGTGTGTGTGTGTGTGTGGAGGGAAGACAGGGCCCCAGCACTTCCTGCAGATTCAGACGTGTTGTGCGTCTGCATGTGTGTGTTTTGGAGGGGACGGCGGCTGAAAAGGAGAAGGAGGGGGCCTTGAATTCAGCAGGACCCCCATTGCTTGGTGTTTGAGTAGAGTTTTGGCATTCTATCTTTTGTCTGTTTTGTTTTGTGCCCCCCCACCCCCCCACACACACTGCCTCGCCTCCTCCCTGCTCCCTCTTCTGTGTGTCTGTTGGCTGATGAGTTTGTCTCTTTGTCTGGATTCAGTCAGACACTGCGTCACCTCCTGCCTACAGACACACAGACTCAGAGATAACATCACAGTGGCAGAGACTGAGGGAGGGAGGGAGGGAGGGAGGAGGGGAGGAGAGGAGGGGGGAGGGAGTGAGGAGAGACAGATGTACAGACAGAGCCCTAGCAGTGGGGGGATGGGTATCTCTCACACATCAATCATTGGCTATGCGCCGTGAAGCCAGCTTGTTGTAGTAGTTCATAGTTCAATACTCTGACCCACTCTACCAGTGCTAATGAATGCTTTGATTTCTATGGGAAAAGTGCCCAAACTGCCTTCACACACTAACTTCTCACCACTGGCAAAATAGTACAATGACAAACCTCCCGAAGGTTGTGCTTCTGTTTTCCCCAAACACACAGAGTCAGAGAGAAGGAGCGTGTGTCTGTGTATGCGCAATACTTCAGGATTGTGACGAGGGCTGTAATTACTTCTGTCAGTCTCAGGTAACTGAAGTCAGGATCTCTCTCCCATCTCTGATCTGTGTTAATGGAGAGGGAGCACACAAGGGAGGAATATTGGAGATTTTAGGCTATCATTAATTTTAGCTATGTGAAGTGGGATGTTCTTGTGTGTCAGTGCCAGAGGAGCTTTCAACAGAACTGTCTCCAGTGAAGCGGCGCTGGCAGTTAAACACAGGTTTGCACGGTCAAGTGTGAGAATAAGAAAAGTGAAGGGATTTTTACAGAATCCTGCAACCCACAGGGCCGCCAGGGAACAAAGAGTGGCATCACAAAGAGTTAAATGAGCCACATATGGGCTGCCATGGTATGAAGCTTTATCCTCCCCCTCAAGAGCTGATGGTATAGATATGGAAGTTACATGCAAGCAGGGAGGACAGAGGGCGAGCCAGGCTGTTCAATGTGTGGGTGGTACTGAGAGAGAGAGAGAGAAACGCACTGAGTAGCAAGGCATCTAGCTAGAGGAAAGGAGTGCAGGCTGCTTCCCCCGTGGGACTGCAGCATGGCTGTCGAACAGAGCGAGCATGTATCTGTGAGTGTATATGTGTGTGAAAAAGTGGGGGTTGGGATGCAAATGAAGTTAATGTGTGCGCACGTATGTCAGTGAGCTCGCCTCGCCGCTTTACCATTCCCTTTATGTTTCAGTGTCAGATGGCTCATGGGGAAGCAGCCAAATCAGCCAGGAAGTTGTTGGTCCATGTCTTAACCGGATCCCAAAAGTTTTGAGTCCTAATGGTTAACTGTCTCAGACTGAGCCGTTCTGATCATAGGTTATGCTTTTGTCAGCGCTTTGTGTCACTATAATAATCTGCACCATTCTTCACTTAATGGCAAAATGTTCTGAGATCACACTGGACACGTTATGAATTGCACTGTAGCAAAATCAAGAACCCGTCACTGTAGGTGACCGCATTAGTGATGAAACACTCGTACCTTCCTCTGCCAGGCTGTGACAGAAGATCCTGTTTCTATGTTGCTATGGAGATGAAGCACTCACATGCTGGATGCAATGTATGGTTAAAACAATAGCTTATGTATTAAAATAGACATGTTTGGCTCTACATGAAACATTTTTTGAAGCCACGTGTTTTAAAAAGTGGCTTCTGTCCGTGCGTGTCCGGTTCGTGGTAGAGATCACAGTACGTTATCAGACAAAAGCAATAGTCTTAATTGTGGGACTTCATAGACAGGTTTGGTCTTCTATTCATGTGCTCCACACTTTTTTATGCAAGTGCAAACACAGAAATTATTCATTATTTCTAGTTGTTCAGCCCGTCAGACTGGATTTATTTGCAAACTTGCCTTTCAGTTCTGAAACCGGTACGAGGGCTTTGAATGAGGGCGCCATGTAGGTGCATTTAGATGCAACGCCTTTTCTGGAAAATCAGTCGATAACTTGTTAAGGATAAAAAACAGATAGGAATGTCCTTTTTTAAAATAATAAATACCCAACATGTGAATGTAGTTTATCTAATTGACGCAAAAACAAAGTGGAAACTCCTCATCTTCCTGACAGCGACTGTGTTTCTTCTTCCAGGGCCATTCCACACTTCAGGCATCACAGGACTTCAGCACACTATTAACATGGACGGCAGGGACGAGTTCACCGAAGACAGTGAATGCTGCAGCAACAACTCCCAGGAAATCCAAGAGCAGGATAGCATCTCAGGTACAGGATGGAGGGCCGGGATGAGGTGGGACTGGATGGACTCTGTAGGACGTCCTTGGACTGAGGGGTGTTAGTGAGAGTAAGCCCTGCTCTGTGCTCTGTTGTCTGTCTGTATTGATAGGGCTGTGTTTGCCTCCATAGAAGACAGTGATAGTGACCCTGACAACCACGGTGAAGACTCGTCCTCCAACACCTCCGCCGACGACCACATGACCACCAAGAGATCACAGTGCCGCCTGCAAGGAGCGGGAGTCAAAGAGGTGAGAGACCTGGTGCCCACATGGGCACAAATGGCCGCTTTCACCTGGGTCGTTTTCATGATGGTGCCACTTCTTTGGCGGTATTTTGCCTCATCCTAAATAAGTCTGAGTGCTGCCCATACGTTACACTACAGGCCCCTGTGCTGTGAAGTCGCTCATGTAGCGTGATCATACAAAACAAGACTCCATGGAGATAAATTATTGACAGGTATCTGCCCTGCGTCACTGTGTCGGTGCCCAGTTTCATTTTGAGATCTGTGGTTTGTAAACAAAGTGTTTGTTATTGTGGTAAGGCGTGTGTGGGCTGTGAAATCGTAGCTTTTTTTCAACTCTCACCCACTTGAAACAGCAGTCGATGTGACTATTAATTTGGATAAAGATGTCAACTCCGAGTTGAATGTATCTTCTGCAGTTTTAATAGGTCTAGTCTAACTTAGCGTGCAGGTGCATTCAAAGCTTGTGTGTTGCACTAAGAGAAATAGCAGCTCATTCGACTGAAGTACTGTACGAGGGCAACTGTAACAGGACATACTGATACCTGATACTGATAGCACAACCTGGGTCAGTCACTTACGCTGCAGTGAGCAGACAGACTAATATATATCCAACATTCACATGGAAGTTTTCCGTTTGTCTTTTACGTGTGAAATTGTAACAAATTGTAGATGCTGCACAATCAAGAAAATCCAGAAAGAAAAAGGAGAAGCGCTTCAGTTTAATGGACTTTAACAGAACACTTCTGGTTTCAGCCAATATGTTTTTGAGCCTGCACCTTCTGTTTGAAAAATGTTGTGTTTTTCTGCTTGTGTGTGAGTCACATCTGTGACAGCACACAGCATTATGTCGCTGTTAGTGAGTCACTCATTCACACACTCAACACATCACCACATACCACTTGCAGAAGTAAAGCTTCAGCTGGAAACATGTGCAGTGAGTAGCGACTCCAGCGACTGTAATCAGCTCTGCCTTGCTTCAGAATGTCAAAATAAATATCAAAATGGGTAAGACAGCAGCACACGGCTGGCTTTGCTTGTGGACTGTGTTGTAATGATGCGTGATTTTCCTCAGGAGAACGAGGAAGGGGCCGACCACAGCAACAACTTTGTGTGTCCTCTCTGCACGCTGGACTTCAGCAGCCCCGAGAAGCTTATCTCTCATGTCTACCAGGTGAGACATGACACTGTCCCTCCTGTCCAAATCGAGTACAGAACCATGAAAACAAAGCAGCTTTAGGTCTTTTATTGCAGTCTGTTTCTAATAAGCCACGAGGTCATCACCTTTAAAGCCCCTAAGTAGCTTTTGGTGCTTCAGTGAAATGCAGGTTGAGGGACAAGGTGTCGACCTGTATGAGCCAATCTCGTGCTTACTCTGTCAGGAGTCTTTTCAAAATAAAACTGAAAAAAACTCAAAGTTGGTTTATGTGTTCATACAATCAGCCAAATATTTTAAAGATTCCTCTATATTTGCTGATAGTAAACACTTGTCAGGGCTCTTAAAAATGCTGCAGTTGCAGGTTCTCCTCTTCTTCCAGACTCTTTATCCTTCATTTTTCTAGCAATCCACAACTTCCACTCTCATTATACGTGTCTTCACCGGTCACATTAAGTAGCTGATTTATACCTTACCTCAGCATTTGCAGTCAAGACTGTACATTTTTTTGTTGCAAATGTCAGGAGTTTGTGGTTCTTGCACTTAAAGTTGCTGAAAGATGAGTTTGCACCGGGCCACCGTAATGTTGAGCAATAAGAACACTGCCTGACTTAACCCATGTGGATCACATGGCCCTTGGCACAAGCAGGTACAGTGGAAATTAATTGGTGTTGCAGTTATTATAGTTCTTGGCACTGAGTAGTCTGACAGCCACATTTGAACACTGTTCAAATTATTTGTGATATTTGAAATGTTATTAAATATTTACCTGTAAACTTTATTTCTAAAGTTGGTCAACCTAATTTAGTTTTATGTGTAATTATGCTGAAACATTTTCACAATTTGCTGTAGTTTTGTAGAGTTAGAGCAGGAAGAATGTTGTTTTTTTGCTTTTTCTAAGAAAGTTTTCTTAATTTTGAATCAAATATTAACTTAACATGATTATATATACAATACTGTGCATTACGCCCACACCATCAATTGAGTATTAGTGACTCAATAATTTTATTGTTGAACCCAGTTTTTTGCCTGTTCTAACTTTTGAGAACCAACCACAACAAGTTGAAAGTTGTCATCTTCAATGTTGGTCGTGTACTTTAAATCAGTCTTTTCCCCCCCAGTGTCTTGTTCTTATCTTGTTTTGCTGTGTTTAACAGCACACAACTATGATGAGCAACACCAAGAGCTATGTGTGCCCAGTGTGTGGGCGAGCCCTGAGTTCGCCTGGCTCGCTTGGACGGCATCTTCTCATCCACTCTGAGGACCGCCTCTCCAACTGCGCTGTCTGTGGCGCACGCTTCACAGACACCAACAACTTTAACAGGTTGGGCTCATCTCAGCTGTAGCTCTCAGGCCTTTAATGCACTTTGCTTTCATTATTTACAGGAAGACGTATACAGATGCTTTAAATGCAGTTTTTCTAGATGTAAATGTGATATTATGACCCCAGAGTTTCTTTATAAATAACATAAATAATAGAGCTTTTGAGTTAAAGGCACAGTCAAACTTGGCCCGTCCTCCCCGGCTCAACACCACCAGAACTGTGCTGCTTGTACGTCCACTGCAAGCTACTTTTGAAAGCCACCTCCAGATTCGCTCTGGTTTAAGAGTGAGCTTTGTCCGCTTGCTGTGTCGCCTCGCTATATTTTGTGTTTTTCGGTGCTGTGCCCATCATTTTCACAACTCCCTCTTAGATGCCGGCTGCTTACAGTCTGTTAAGTCTTTCACAGTTTCAAAGATAAAAAACAAACCAATCATAATAAATGATAAATAAATGATATAGAATACAGTGTTTACTTCTTAGTGTTTTTCTGTTTTGCTGCTGCTGATATTACTGCTGTTTCTATCAATCTTGAAATGTTTCAAAGAAGATCTAAGGGTTCAGTTACCTGCAACAGATCTCCTTATAGGACAAAGGCATCACTGATTTAGCAGTAGAGACTATTTTAATCAGTGCAGTTTAATTCCTCACAGAACATCAAAGGGTGATTCTTGGCAGGAGTGTAGTGAATAAATTAAAAAACGAGTCAAAGTCGACTCCTCGAGACAAATGTTGACAGACTTTCTTTTCGTCAAATCTATCAAAAGTGAAAGTACAGTAGGTCTTCAGTCCAGCACACGCAAAAACAATGGAGCAATGGTGAGATCAGGCAGGATGCACAACATGAGGGATGAATAAAATTAGTCCTGGAATGACAGATTTAATGGAAATAAACTTGCATGTTGCTAAGCAACTACCACTACATTGAAATTTAAACAGCGCCGGCGAGGTCAAGATGCACAGCGGAAGGAGAAACACAGCAAGAAGCCGTAATGTGTTTTTGACAGAAGAGGAGAAAACTCAGGAGCTTTTACAGTTGGCAGAATCAGGTGTTACTACGAGTTAAGAAAACACCATGAATCCATAGAAGCTGAGCACAGATGTACAAAATCTGCATCTTAGCCGTGTGCGGAAAAGCTGTTTGATGCCTTTACAGCCAGCAATAATTAACTGAATGAAGTCGATTTGGAAGCATCTTAACCACATTTTTTGTTCTCACAGTGTTTTCTGGAAACAGTCCCCTCCTCTTGGGTTGCTCACACTGTACTAAACTCCTCTCTTAGTTAACCACAGGTCACACGACGCAGCGTCTTGCTCATCTCTGAAACAAATACTGTAGTTGGGAGAATGAGTCATCTTTTCCACACTGGACACAGCACTTCCAAATCATGTCAATCATTGCAATTGTCTAAAAATATGTGACCAGGTTTTGGTTACAAGATGCTGGCGAGAGGCTAACAAGAATGTAAGGCAGCTGCCAAGTGTTAATAGGCGCTAAAGTTTCTGTCCTGTGCTGTCATTGTTATGCAAGCCGAAGATTACAGTCATGTAACAAACTGTTTAGCTTTGGATGCAGGCTGGTGATAGTTGCTAGGACACAAAGTGCAACTTCTTTATGAAGCGTGGACAGTAAGATGTGATCATTAGCGCTGGAGGCGGAAAGAACAGAGTTATACATTAACTGTACAGCCTGTTTGTAATGAGGGTGAACCGGTTCGGCTCAGTCTGGATACAGAGGCTGGGATCATTCTTCACGTGCGGGGCAACATCAGGCCTGACTTAAACGCTGCTTTCCTAATTAAAACAACATGTGACAAATAAGTACAAAGCTATAAATGTACTTAATTGTTATTCATTGAAATAACAATTACTGATGCTTGTAAGAAAGTCAGACATTGATAAAGAGATGTATTACCTTCTAATACTGTGTCGTTTCTTAGGGAGAAACTTAAAGATGTCCTCGACACAACGAGGATGGACATCGCCGGTGGAAGGGACGCCTGCTCCATGTCCCAGTCTCTCTCCAGCAGTCCCATGACCAACACGGGCCCCGGCGCCTGCTCCTGCCACGGACCAGGCCCCAGTTCATGCCAGGGCCCTCGCTCCTGCGAAGGACCCGACCTCAGCCCCAATCTATGTCAGGCCCATCGTACCTGCCAGGGACCAGGCCACATCTCGAGCCAGTGTCACGGCCCGGGACCATGCACAGGTTCTGACCAAGGACCCTCCTTTCCCTCACTGCCTGACAGTCTCCTCTCTGAAGGGCCATCACTCGCATCCATCCCTGATGCCCTTAACTCCTCGTCTTCAAGCCTTCCTCCCATCCCCGACATCCTGAGCCCGATGCCGGTGTATCCTGCCGGGGTGCTGCTGGTGTGCAACAGCTGCATGGCCTATCAGCAGCTGGTGGAGGCCCAGTCGCCGATGCGGAAATGGGCTCTGCGTAGGAAGAATGAACCCTTGGAGGCCCGCTTGCAGCGTCTGGAGCGCGAGCGCACGGCGAAGAAGAACAAGCGGGCGTGCGAGACGGATGAGGAGAGGGAAATAAGGAGGCTGCGGGACCGCGAGGCCAAGCGCATGCAGAGGATGCAGGAATCAGAGGAGCAGCGGGCGCGCCGGCTGCAGAGAGACAGGGAGGCCATGCGCCTGAAGAGGGCCAACGAGACGCCGGAGAAGAGGCAGGCCAGGCTGATCCGCGAGAGGGAGGCGAAGAGGATCAAGCGACGGCTGGAGAAGATCGACCCCGCTCTGAGGACACAGATAGAGCACGACCCTGCTGCGATGGCCGCCCTCACGGCAGACATGAGTCTCTTTCAGTTCCCCTGCCCCATGCCTGTCCCCTCCATTGATAATGGTCTGTTCATGAAGCTTCCCTAATTGGACCAGGCCACTTGGGGGAAGGGGGGAACCAATTGGCTTCTAGCAGCATCATTAACCTGTGCACTCTGCCATCAGGCTGCGTGGTCAGTGAACCACTCCAGGCTGGTTCACTTCCAGCCTCTTCTGTGGCGAACAGCCTCACTCTCAAACTGCTTTGTTAAATACAGCAAAAACTACTTCAGTTTCTAATTTATTACAGTCTAGAAAACCTTGGGAACAGGGTTGAGAATGTTTCATGTTGTATGATGATGACATAAAAGCATGTTGTAAAGAGATTTATCTGTTCGTCCGTGGGCTAGCAGATTTAACACAGTTCATTCAAGTTGGAGCAGTTAAACTTCCTTTGAGGAAAAAAAAAAGTTTTTGCACATGGACCTTCAGTGACAGGAGTGGGGACTTTGTAGCCACAGCCCCCTCCTTTCTGGTCCACTCCGCCAGCCCAGTGACTCGGGTTTACTGGTAGCTACACCTCTCTTCAGGCTGCCACCGTGGGTCCCTGGGAAGTTCACGTTCAGTCAAACTACTACCTCAGCTGGCGCCGTGGTCGCGCCCTCTGTCTTGTGGCTTACTGCGTTCCAACTCCAGGCTTCCAAAGCTCTATATGTACTGTACACTACTACAGAGGATGCGGGTCCTTTCCTTTCCCCACAGTTCGTTTTGGCGTTTATCACTCAGGCGCTTTGATAGGACACAACATTCATTAGCTCCACATGTTTTTCCCAAGTCTGACTAACTCTGAATGTTTGGTCCTGTTGAAGTTGCCCAGTGTTGAGCAACATTCCCCCTCATCTCCTCAGTTGTACAACTTAATTCGCATTCGCCTCTTTACATTCTTTTTTTGCCAATATTTGAACCTGTTTCCTTTTTCTTACGTTGTTACACACCAATTATTTTGCCAATGTCATTTCTTTCTTTTTTTAACTGTTTGTTACAGAGCTTTTCTTGGGCTCATAAAAAAGAAATCAGTCTGTGCTGCTGTTATTGTACTGTACAATACATTAGTTACCTCTTATATATTTTGGGCTCATCACATTAAGGAATATTGTGCTAAAACGTTCCAGTACAATGAAGCAGTTCCTAATATGTTACTTGTTGACAACAGAATTTGTCACATTACTTGAATTCTGCCCACAGGGACACATTTGTTTTCCTCGGGGTGAGTAAATTAACATATGAAAGTGGGTTATTGTTACATAGATGATCATAGACAGATAATGCAATTTCTGTAGCATCCACACGCTTCGTAAAGCTGCAGTACCTTCAGTAGAGTTAAGCTGTGCCACTTAAATTGGGCTTAATTTATATCGTCTGTCAGCAGAATTAATGAAAGCTATTTATTGATTTATGTGACAGAAGAACTCATTTTGAACACCTGTTTTTGCGTTTGTTTGTTTCCTTTTATCCCCATCCGTTACTGAGCACTGGGGCTACTTTCATAACACATACAGCCCTTACCGGGAGAGAGATTTTATTAATCTATATTCATTCACCTCATTCCAGCACATATTTATGCAATATGATGTGAATATATTTTTCTTGTGAAGATGTTGCCGTTATTTTGTTACTGTCAGTGGTCTAAAGTTGTTTTAATGCTTCAATTAGAGGCCACGTTTGGACATCCCTTATTTAATTTCCTGCCTGTAAGGATACCTCCAGTTTTTCTTGACTTCACTTCTTCTCCAGATGCAAACATTTACAGCGTCAGATAAGCAGTTTCTGAAATATTCCTCAAAGAATATCAGAGACGGGGACGAGTACCGGTTCTGTTTGAGTCACTCCTAGACGAGAGCGTCGATCTACCTGGCTGCTGCTCTTACAGCGAATTTAACAAAGGAACAAAAAAAAATCTATAGTTTCATCCTCAGAGGCTTTTCTAGGAGTGCATCAAACCTCTATGCAACAGATGTGTTATTTATTCCAAGGGAAACTGATTCACTTTTCACTGAAACTATGCAGAACGCGACTATAATTTAAACGGACTTCAATGTAAAGAGTTTAGCTTCTCAGGCAATTTAACTCAGTGAGAGGGCTCAGAGCCTGGTTACAACACCCTGGTCCATAAGAATCATTTAGAGGTCTATCATATGACAGTTTCAGGCAGTTGTTTGACTTTCCTGCAGACGATTCGTCTTCAGAGATGCGTCTTCTCTTCCTCGTTCAGCACACAAAAGCAACAGGGTCTCACTGCCATCCTATTCATGACATACTGTACCAAGGGCAGATCGGTGTTCTCGACAAAGTCTTCAGGTGTCATTTATTCCTCTCTTCTCTCAGACTATGAATACTGGGTATTCTCAGAGGTTGCTTTGAAATTGCTGTGATCCCCTCGGCCCTACAGTGGATTCATGCGACAGAAAACTGCGGCGTCTGCGGTCTGACATACTATTGCAAGTTGGTCTTTACAAGCAGGTCTTTCAGTATGGATAGGTAAGCACTGCATGTCGTGAAACTGCACTTGTCCTAGAATGGTTCAATATGAGCTTGTGTTTTACTGTTAGTTTATGCCTGCCTGTTTTTTACCGTTTAATCAAAAGAGACCTGTTGTTTGAAGAAGTTGGCCTTTCAATATTCTATCAGGATTTTCTCTCAATGTCCATGTTTACATAACAAATCTCTCTGAACAAGGCCAAATGAATGAGCTAAACCGCTAACGGGAACATTCATGCTTGCTGCGATATCAATGCATTCTGACTGGATGGCACTTTGGGGAGGCCATCCTCTGTTACTGGATTAACAGATGTACAGATCGTGATGAAACCTGGTAAAGAATGTGGAAATAAACATTGACTTTATTATAATCATCGTGTAAAGTGTCCCTTCTCTCCTACATACAAATGCACACTTATTTAGTGGAGCAGCGCGCACGACTCTTTAACAGTGAGCTTCATATTCTGCCAATAGATGCCTGTAAAATCAAAGTGAATTATGGCACCCGTGTTTGTTATTGGAGGTCTTGCACAGTGTAGTTTGTTATATGTATGTATGTATGTATATGTTTGTACTCTAGAAACACTGTACTTAAAATGTAAATTATAAACCATAAGAAACTGACTAACAAATTGTGAAACTATTTGACCTCAGACTTTTAAAGTTTAAATTTTATGTTTTGAATTGAACCAGTGCAGCATTTTTTTTTTTTTTTTCTTGACTTGAATTTGAAGCTCATAATTTGACTTATTGGTTTTGAGGAACTTGAATATATACTTTTGAGTAGTGGACAGTTTAATTTGATCTGAATCAGTGAAATCCCCCCAAAAAAACCTCCAAAATCAAATTAGCTCCTGCATAACCAACAACAGCATTAACAGGATTACTGACAGTCATACATCACGTGATACTAAACCAGTCATATAAAGCACTGACAGGGTCCCATCTGCTGCCTCATGAGTATTTTTAATACTCTGTTTACGTACTGCTAATTATACTTTTGTACATCTACTTGGGTAAAATTAAGAATGCCAGCTTTTAACTTCTATGCTTCAGGGTAACCCTTTACTTTCTCCAAATGCAACTACTAAAATAAAAACCTGAGAATGCCACTGGAAAAAAAACAGCACACAAGTTGGATAATAGTTTATATTTATATTTGTATATATATATTATATTGTGTTTACTTAACAAACATGATAAATGCAATGTCTCCAAGTTAGCTGTAACAATAAAAATACAATATCTTTGTGTCCTTAAAGTACATAGAATTAAAACAGCAAAACAAAAAAACAAAAACCGCCCTAAGTAGTTCACAGAGAGGTACAAATATACAGTACAAATCTATTTTATTCAAAAAACGGTACAAATAAAAATGCAACAAAATAGAGATATTAATGCTTTGTTAAAGTCAGGTAGGTGTAGGGTATTCTAAGGGAGCACTTTCGGTCGACAACTCTAAGGCTTCTGATAAAGATCAATACATATTGGTACGGCCATACGATATTAAAACTCACTATACAAAGTTCATACAACCTGGATTATACTTGAGGATTGAATGTTACATTTACATCATTGCATATATTTTGCAGATTTAGGCATTTTTTTAAAAAAAGATGCTGTTTTTTTGTTTTGTTTTTAGTTACACGTCACGTAAAAAGCAGTGTCACCTTGTGCCAAAAAAAAAAAGTACAATGTCAAATCTGAAAACACACAGACTTCTTTAAAACTTTTAACCGTTCTCTTGATTTCATTTGACATCAGCAACGCCAGAACCGTCCCTAATTCACCTCTGCGGTTCGATATTGAATCGAGCCACAGGAAGCAGTTCACAACAAATCCCCGCTGCCAACATCACGAAACATCAGAAACCGTCACATCGCCACCGGCGGAAAGCTATCCGATTTATGCAGCATCCATTTCTTCAAAGCCACCTTCTGCTGGCCGTGGGACAAAGCAGACGACCGCAAACACAATCCAATAATTCAAGGGGTCAAAAAAAAAAAAAAAAGACTGATCTTGTGCAATAAAAAAAAAAATGTGTGCGCATGTCTATCCGTGTGTGTGTGTGTGTGTGTGTGTGTGTGTGAGATTCATGGACTACTCTCCGCTGCTGACACTCTTGACATCGTCTTGTTAAAAGAGCTTCCATTCACTTCACTTCCACACACAGAAAAAACAGGAATTAAAAAGGATGAGCGTTAAGTGTGTGTGTTACAAATTCACCGTCACCCTTAAAGAACTCTGAATTTCTGCTCATGAGCGCGACACGAGCGCCAAGCCTCGACATTTTTGACTTCCTCTGCCTGATAAAGGGAACACCGGGTCTACCACAAGCGTCATTCCATTATTTCAATTTCACACATTGTACAAAGCAGAATTTAAGGCATTATCGACAAGCATCATCAAAGCTATCTATACAAAAAATAAAAAATAAAAAACAACTATCTACAGAAACACACAACCTACGATTTCTCCATGATTTCGTGTGCTTTACATTTTGAAACTCTTCAATTCACCAACAGTTTTCATTTTACAACACTGTCACGGAGGGCGTTTAGTGCAATTACTTACAGCAATAGACTATCAGTGACGTGAATGAGATTCACTGGACATCTTGGTAGCAGTCGAGCTCTCCTGCTTGAACGTGGCACACGCTGCTCAAAGCGGAGGGCAGCGAGGAAGAGGCGAGCGCAGGGCGGTCCTGCTGCGAGGACCGACAGGAGGTGAAGCCACAGGTGGCACCGCTCGCACCGTTTAAAGCCCCTCAAATGCATCCGGACCGACACTAAGCACGATGAAGCGGCCGGGCAGCTGTGCCAGAAGAAAGCGGGACTAGCTGGAAAGTTCGAGTGGCACTCGGTCTTGAGTGATTTGGCTCCGACTGTTTGGCATCACGAGAAGACGATGAAAGTCTACTGATCTGCGATCCAGTGATGTGCCACACGAAGGAAGATTAGGACCACTGAGCAAAAAAAATGGAAAGTAGCAAAGCAAAATACTGGTTTGTGTTCTTATAAAAGGGTCATTGAAAGCAAAACAACAACAACAACAAAATCCTACAACCAGATGAGCATAAAATGACTGCATCAGCCGTCCTGCCCTGCTGCTTCAGAGAGCCGTACTTAAGACAATGAAGGGTACAATACTGAGTTTACTGCATAGAAAACGCCAAGACGACATGAAATGTTTTCAGGTGTTATGTATATTGCTTACAGCATGAAAAAAAACTGACTGTGGTAAACGGATTTTCTGAATCTCCCACTGCGAAGCATCTTGAAGGACAGAGCCACATTTTTTCAAGTCTGATCTTAAAAACAACACCTACTTGTCCATATGTCCCCTGACAGAGCTGTGGGATCTTTACACAGCAGGCATGGACAGAGACCAGGACCTCTTTATGGACATGTTGGAGCTGTTACAAGACAGCAGGGCTGCACCGAGTAGAGTTTTAAAAAAGTCAAAATGTATTAAAAAGATTCGTCATCATTTCCAGAACTCAAACCAAGTTTTAATCTAATTAAATATTCTGCCTCAATCCATATTTGTTGGCATTTAGCTTCAAAAGCAACATTTCCACTGCGGTCCAAGAGCTGTTTGCTCCCCTGCTTGCTGCACATAAAGAGAGGACGCACCTGTTTTAACCAGGCAGCAACCTCACAGCACCAGAGATCACATTTAAATCACCTCAATAACAAATTAATCTATCTTGGCATTTCAAATTAAGGACTGTTTTCAGGTTTCTTTTTAATGGTCATGAGGTGCTAAACTATGATGACAGACGTGCTAAGTTTCATTTGAAAACCTCGACAGATGCTTCACAATAAAAGCGTTTGGTCCAGCCCTGTAAGACAGACTTGAAAAATGTGAAGCTGCCCTTTAAAGCTGCTCACCACGACAGCACCAGAGAGTCTACTCGGCCCGGTTTGGGTCTGATACTTCTCTCGCAGCCCCCCCTCCTGCTGACAGAGGGTCCGACTGCACACTCGGTGAAGCACGAGGAGTTCAGGCCTCTATTCGACCTCAGAGAGCTGAAGGGAGCAGACAGACACACTCAGCAGCGTCCGGGCTACAGCACCTACACACAAACGCGGCAACCACGTGACTACTGATCCTCCTGTCTGAGTACATCCACTGAAAGGAAAAGTTACAAGTAACGCATGAAATATTCAACACGTGATCAAATGTCCTGCCGAAGATCTATGACAGAAGAAAACAAAAGAAATCTGGTACTGTCTGATTTCCACTTTCTGATGGGAATGTGTGTGTGAGGAATGCCATCTGATTAGAAACCTTTGAATGATTTTATGAGTGATCTAATTGCACTTGTTTTCGATTACACTCTTTTGGATTTTTGGATATCAAGAAGAGGATAAAAATCTGTCAGACGTAGGAAACTGCAGCATTCATCTTGGCTGATTTGTAAACAGAGTTAAAAATGCAAGTCAGTTCTTTTCTCTCTCTCTCTCTCTCTCTCTCGCCACAAAACACCAACAACAATACTTCAAACATATTCCCTTCATTATAAAAACACCTACTGTACTGTGATTCCTATTAACAAGGTCAGTGTGAAGTAAATGAGTGACATTTTTTTTATGTGCAACACATGACAATCATAAGATCCACTGGATAAAGTATATCCTAGTACAAAAGCGAAGGACCGCGTACGTTCAAACAAAAGACAGAACAGAAGACAACTCAATAATGATCACAAACTTAATTAGAGTCAAGCCTTTCTTGGAGATGCACTTGAATAAATCCATATAAGATAAAATATCATCAGTGAGATGGAGAACCAAAGAGAGGCGGCCTCATCTGTAATGGTTTCTTGAGAGATTTGTCAGAGGCGTGCCCGGCCTCTGGAGAAATACTGAAGCGTCAGTGAAAATGAACAGCAAGATAGTGCATCACCGGTAAAAGATGAGGGTTGAAAGAGGGTCAGATCTCACACCTCACATGTACAGAGGTATAAAACAGCCCACGGCGAGAGATTCCTGGGGAAGAGCGGTACAGCCGCGTGCTGCGAAAACAACTATTGCTTTAATTTGGTAACTGAGCAAAGAGTAACTCAAGCAGAGGACAAAGAGAGCAGCTCTCAAGGGTTTCTCTCCAAATCCCTTCCTTCCACTCCTCCAGGGCTTTTTTTTTTTAGGCGAAAGTGGCCTGCAGCCAGTGATGTGACTGGGTAACGTCTCCTGGGTTCATTCCCGCAGGTGGCTTTGGTGATGACCAGCCAGTGCCTCCTCTGTTAATTACACTCTTCAAAATTGCATGAAAAGTCACCAGTCTGGTCGGGAAAGCTTTGAGGTATAGTGAGGAGGAGGAGGAGGAGGAGGAGGAGGGAGGGAAGGTGTCGCTCGGGATGGGCAATGATTCTCTTAAAAAGGGGGAAAAGTGAAACGCTAAGTGCTGCATGTTCTCACTGATGATACTGGAATGCAAGATCTCTAGTTATCACAGAGAACAGCATTATTCCACCCGCGACATTTATGCAAACACACTCACACACGTTAGGGCCCTCTTCTTAAACCACAAGGTGTGTAATGAAGGGTTTTTCCTTTTTGGAGTGGAAACTGATTGCTGAACAGAATGACTGATTGATTTATCACTACTTCGATTGTAAGACAAGTGGGACGTGCCGCACTTGGCCTGAGAGAGGATCCCATTCTTTGCAGAACGAGAGAGGATCTCTGCTGACAAAGGAGGTTTTCAGACTCCTGCCGGAGAAGCATAATGTAACAGACGCTGACAGTTAGCGTCAAAAATGCCAACATCACCACAGGAGCTGCTGATGCCAGCAACACCGTTCTTTTTTTTTTTTGGGTAAATGCTTTTGGAGGAAACAGGATCTTAGGAATGGAGGAGATAAAAGATCACTGGCTGTGATCTGTCACATACATCAGAACCTGCAGAGCTGGTAGCGTCACCGTGCTACAAACACATTCTTGGTAGTCCGTGGTCTTACAAAGAGACAGTTTGGTCAGAAAGGAAGCAAGAGTGTTCTGAACACGATGGTAACCTCCAAGCGTGGTTATGAGGAAGTGGAGACAAAGGAGGGAGGGAGTGAGAGAAGTGCAGTGTGTAAGGACTGTGAGAGGCATTTCATCAGCTACATACTTTCTACTCAGCTTGTCATGGCCCCGTCAGACCTCAGCTGGCTGGGAAACCACAGGCTCGTATCCTTTGGCTGAGCGACAACCAAACCAACCCAGAACTTCTCACCACACAGACAAAGATCTTGTATTTTTGTATATTTCAGGTGTGCAAAATCTCAAACATTCTGAGGCTACATTCGCACTTTTTTTCCTCTTTCTCTCCTTGTCAGACTCATTCTTACTCGTTGCAGTCTCCTCTTTAGTTGCTACCAAATGTGATGCTACTTCCCTGCATTAGAGCGCCCCTCAATGGACAGTTTGACCTCCTGGGGGATGAAAGAGGGCCTCGTGTGGCCGGAGGTGCTTATCTGAGGGCGCGGCCCTTCGTCTCCCTTCATATTGTATCTTTGGAGGCCAGGTGAGGACCAGCGCCTCTGAGAAGCACCTAGTGCAGCCTGCATCGCTCCCATGCTTGCCCCTGCAAAAGCAGAGCCCTCTGTGTGCAAGTGGTAACTGCTCTGGCTCCGTGGATGCTCTGCTGAGGTCCTACTTGGTCTGATGGGCAACTCAGCATGCCCAACGACCCCAAAATGTGTGGCTTCATCCTTATCGACCCCATCTTTTTCACCATCCCTCTGTCTTTCTCTGTGGATGCGGTCCAGCCTGAAATGAGACTGAGGCCGGGACTGCTGAGGGGCGGGAGGCCCCATGAGCTGGTGACCAGATCCTGACGTCGCGTTGGTTTTGCTCAAAGTCCTGGACAGGCTCTGCTGTTGTTGCTCTTGTTGTTGCTGTTGTGAATGATGGTGCTGTGGCTGTTTCTGCTGCTGTGACTGAAGCTGCTGCTGCTGCAGGGTGATGGACACACACACGTCACCTACTTGCAGATGATGGCAGGCCAAGCCGTAGAGCTGGGCTGTGCGCTCGGGGCTGCAGGACGACCAGCCCTGGCCGAACACAAAGAAGGGGTGCTCCGGGGGCACGTCGATGGTCACTTTGCTCTGCTGCTCCCCCACGGTGAAGTGAAGTGACACGAGACCTGGTCTCTGCTGGCTGGGGCGGATGTCCACTACCATGCTGGAGTCAATCTTAAGCCCCCCGCTCACCTCTGCGCTCCGCACAAAATCCTGAGTCTGCAGGTCCTCCACACGCTTCAGTTCCCCAGTTGCCAGCTGGATGATGGCCCCCTTCATGAAGTGTGACGGGTTGCAGGGAGCCGGGGCAGGAGCGAGGCTTGAAGCTAAGGCCTGAGTCACATCTGCTGCAGGTTGGACTGGAGGCTGCTGGGCGAGCTGCTGCTGAGCTGTGGTCTGCTCCACCCTTTCAGGGAGGCACACTCTGGCTGAAGAATCAGAGGCTTTAAAGCTTGGGTTAGGGGAGGCCCTGGTGGTCGAGGCATGGCTGGCTGAGGCATCGTTTGCCTGTCCTGGGTAGTGTTGCTGCAGTGGTTGGGGCTGATGCTGCAGGTGATACTCCAGGGGAATAAGAACTGGCTGCCCATTGGCAAGCATGACCGCATGTCCTGGTTGTCCTGTCTGCTGCTGGAGACCGGTCAATCTAGGGTCACTGTAGCTCACAGGCTGGGCCGTGTACGCAGTCCGGCTGGAAATGACCCCTGTGCTCTCTCCTTGGACATCTCTGGGTCTCTGGGCACCCTGAGAGAGGTTCAAGGGAGCAAAGGAGACCTCTTTCCGCACTCCACTAGCACCTTGGCTAGAGGAAGCCAAACGACCAACCACCTGCTGCACCTGGAAGTTGATTAAAGAAATGAAAAGTAAGTCAGACCAACTTTTAAATATGCAGACACATGGCATCCAATATGCTTTCTCACAGCAGCCTGAATTAGAGCATGTAAGGACGAGATATCTCTTCTCATAAACCTCTGCAACAGACCACCAACAGGATGTACAGAAAGATTTTTGATAAGTTCTAACACCAGGAAAATGAGACACAACAGAAACTTTGTGGGACTTTCAAATTAAACAGCCAAACGTAAACTGTACAGAGACCATTTACAGCAGGTTGTTGTCTCTTTGTTGTGGTAAGAAAAGAATCTTTACTATGATAAAGAGAGTCTGCAGCTACTCTCAATGGCACTTTTTGGTATTGTTAACATTTCTCCTTATTTTCTTGATTCAAATAAATGACTAGTTGCCAATGTTGCAACCAGAACAGACCAACACAACCAAAACTATTTTACTTATTAAGCAATCAACATACTTCCTTCCCCTGCACACCGTCACAAAAGAAGCACTGAGGGTTTCACTGCAGCATCTCCATGTCACCACAAATAGCCTAGCTTTGGCACAAAATGGCAATTATGTGGCAGTGAGAGATGACCTGATTACCTACAGACCCACTGCACACAACTAAGGAAGGAAGTCTAAAATTAACATGTTATTAGGTCTTACAAATACTGAGGTAGAGCAAAGGGTCAGGCCAGATTTAGATGAATACTATGACAAGATTTACATGCACACCAGAAACAGACTACTATAAGTAATCACAGAAAGCCAAGAACTGTATTTTTACATACAAAAACCTCTAAAAAAGGCTAATTTTTAGTGTTATTTTACCATACTGAAGTATTTCTGGCTATATAAATGTTCTAAAGATATTTCATTCCTTCATCAGCATGAGCCTTGTTGCTGCTGCTTGCCATGTTGAATAGTGTCTGTATCAGGTGACTCTTTGTCAAGGGTCCTTTCATGTGCACACTTGAAAAATGTTAAAGAAAGTAAGTTAAGGGTATAAATGAACAAGTACTCTGGTTTCTCTAGCAATCTAAAATCAATGTTAATTACAATTACATTTACCATGTAAAAGGACTTTGCATGTTTCTGTCACCAGTTTACTGCTAAAAGTTGAAAATACTCAGATTAGCACACATCAGGAGGCCATCAGTGAGTCTCACCTCCAGGTCGCTGTCTGGAGTGCTGCGCTGGCCAGGCGAGTTCCTCCCCTCCAGCCTTCTGTTCTGTGGGCCTCGGGCTTGGCTGTGCTCCTGTGCTGCAGAGCTGGTCGCTACCTGCAGCAGTCGTGCATTTTTTGCTATGTAGGCTGAGTCTAGTACAACCTCCCTGGCTCCCTGCTCTTTATCGCCTCCATTCATCTCTGGTTCATTCTCCTGCTGGGCACTGTGGGAGTCTCTGGTGGCAGTAGCAGCCCTGGCGCCCTGAGCGTGGTAGAAGACAGGCATCCCTCGAGAGCTGACTTCTGTTGCAGGCAGGACTCCCACAGTGCCGAGGTGCTGTTGGGCAGCTTGCTCTGAAGGTAGCATCAGCGGGACACCGCTGGATGCTGCAACTTTGGCAAAGGTATGAGCAGCCACCTGGGCCTGGGGAGGTGGGGAAACAACACCTTCCTGTATGACAGAGGGATAAGGAACGAGGTGGGACACAGCATGGGGCTGAGGAATGGTGCCTGAGGGAGAGATTAATGATCCCGGGACAAAGCCAGGGGGTAGAGCGTAAGGTACCGCTGCATAAGGGGAACTAACAAACTGGAGAGAGGAATGAGGGATCTGGGCATAACCGAGGGGAGGATAAGGAAGGCCTGGATGCTGCAGGAGAGGCGAGGGTACAGTGTAGGCTGGAGAGATGTGGCTCAACACTGGATGAAGACTGGTAGGTGAGTAGGTAACAGATGGAAGAGCCACTTTATAGAGCATACTGTACTGGTCAACGGGCACCGCTGGTATGCCATCAGAATTATCCACTCCATAATGAAGCCCTGGCTGAGCTCGCAGCCACTCTCCAGACGGGGTCCCTCCCTGAGTGTCACTGTTGGCTGCAGAGTTCTGGATGGAAACCACTTCATCTTCTCCAATGCCACCCCCAGCACTACTGACACCTCCGCTGCTACCACCACCTCCTCCTCCTCCTGTGGTCACAACGCCTGCTGTCCCTGCAGCTCCACCGCTGTTACTAACTGGGAGGTCCCTCTTCTTAGGAGGCAGGCACTCCTGGTTGCGCTCCTGAGCTGGTTTCATTGCAATCCTCTGATCAAGTAAGTAGCTTTACTGTACTGCACAGGAACTGAAACTTGCAAGCCAGTCAGCCCGCACAGGAACCACTTCTGAAATCACCTGGCTGACCTCGTCTGCCAATTCACCTGGTGGGGGGCACAAAAAAAAGGATCTCTCAGCACAATTCCAATATTTTCTAATGTAGCATGTTACCTAATCACCACCATGCTAAAATGATTATGAGCTTATAGGTGGGTCTCTCAGTCGCAGTACAACAGACAACAATATGGTGCAGGACAACATAACAGTGTAGGTATAATAATATAATCAGTGTAATGACTGATGAAAATGATAAAATCATATAATCTTTATTTTCGGGTTTTGAGAGAATTATTTCTGGTCACTGACAGACTGTGTGGTTGTGCTGTACCACAGATGGAAAGCATTAATGGTGCAGCCACTCTCATCTGTCAATGTAGAGGCAGA
Source organism: Chaetodon trifasciatus (assembly GCA_037975065.1). Classification (NCBI taxonomy): domain Eukaryota; kingdom Metazoa; phylum Chordata; class Actinopteri; order Chaetodontiformes; family Chaetodontidae; genus Chaetodon; species Chaetodon trifasciatus. Next base: position 14,810,158 of record JBBMOE010000001.1, read on the forward strand.
AACTGAATGAATTATTTTTATAAAAATAAACCATTAGACTGGCCCCATATGAACTTCACCTGGCCAAGATTTGAGACTGTCGCTTTTCAAACCAAGGACACTCATTTTGTTGAGTCACTGCATGAGTCCCTTTACTGTACTTGAACTCTGAACAGTTCTGCTTTCTGGCAGTCTGTACTTTTTTCCAGTTATTGGCTGTTTGACATTTGCATGACAGCTCACATGTTCATGTTGCTGACTATTAAAAAGAGTGACTACAGACAGTGTCGTGCACATCACTGCATCACAGCTGCCTATAAACCTGTGACACTGAAAGCACTTCATAAGGCAGCGAATAATGTAAATATGATTCATTTCTGCTTTTTCAAAACTCCTTTAGGTATTTTGGGATCATCTACAAAGAATAATAATGTAGCTCGGAAAGCTGTCTTGTGATATACCACATGCTGGATAATTGCCTGTATAGGGATTGTTGATTGATTATTGATTTTTAGTGTGTGTGTGTGTGTCTGTGTGTGTGTGTGTGTGTGTGTGTGTGTGTGTGTGTGTGTGTTTGTGTGTGTGTGGCTGCAGCATCCCTCCAAATGGACATGAACATTTTTTAGATGTCTTGAGTATCATTACTCAATTTTCTGCCTGGCATATTCAGCATATTTAGAAACCCTGGAATCTTTAATATAACATTAACTTAAAAGGATTTGGTCAAAGCTTGGGTGGAGAGCATTATTTCAAATGACTCCACTCAATTATCCGATCTCTGATACACTGACCTCACGTGCACATCTACAAACGCGGCACCCTGCAACAAGATCGAGATCATTTCTGACCACTAACACCCTCCACATTACCTCTCGGTTTTACTTCAATCACTTCTGTTCTAGCATATCAATGCAAAACGAGCTGCAGTACAGCTGTAACGGATCCACTGAGTCCTGATAAGATTTTTTTTTTCACTACGAAGAGTTAAGGCTGTGGTGTAAGGTCGTCTGATTCAATAGAGGTAAACACACACATATGGGTACATCTAAGATTTACATGTTAATAACACATTAACACATTTATCTTGAAACAGCTCTCAAAAAGTAAATAAAAAACAGCAGTCCGTGATTGAAAGTCGAATGGATTCCTGGTTTCACTCAGCACAGTTGTCCCTGAACAGCACTAGAGAAGAAGGTAATGTTGTACAAATGAAGTTACAAGTCAAGAGTTTTCTGTAGTTACCGCTTCACTTCACTTCAGAGTTGCTATGTTTACCGTTAGCTAGTGGCTGACTTGGCTAAAGTTAGCTAGCAACTTGGGAGTCACCATGTTCCCGTAATCTCAAGAAAGTGACAGCGTGACACTTCGTACACTCACACTAAACACAGATGCTGAGTTCCAATGGTAGCTAATGTTATATAAATCCATTTAGTTATCACTATAATTCATCACTGGACACCAGCCCAGAGGTTCCGGCTAGTTAGCTAAACGGCTAACTCAACTACAACTAGCTACATGAACTGACTCCAGTCCTGCTCGACTCACATCTGCTCACAACTAACATGGCAATGCGCAGAATTCCCTTCAAAGCTGTCTCTGCGGTGTGCTGGTGTGTAGGCGTACCTCCAAATGTCATCGCGAACAGGCTTTTCTTTATAAATAAAAAAAAGTTGATATGCAGAAGGACAATTGAAGAAATCAAGGCTAAGGAGTCGAGCCCATTTCGAAGGCCAGCAGAGGCGCTCACCAATGACGTCACCACGTTTATTCAATTTCCTGTTTTATTTCGTGCGCAAACGTCGAACACGTACACCAAGGAGCGACGCCAGGCCGCGCTTTCCCGTGCTATTCAGGGAGGCTCTGTCCCACCCACGTCTAAAACCATACGAACATAATACTCTTAGTTCCGTTTTAACAGAAGCTCACTAATGATGTGGTTTTCTGGCAGAAAGATGGTAAAATAAATCAATGGCCAACTCTGGCCTAACTTACACAAAATGCAGCAGAAGTTAGATGAAACAAAACCAAAGAGAACGGAATTTGTTAAAATACATCAAATGCACATTGTGAAATTTTATACAGCAGAGGGAGCTAGAGCTACGTGCATTCAATGGTTTCATTACATGTACATGTAAAATAAGAGATTAAAACTTTAATGATCCCACAGTGGGGGATTGATGTTACAGACAGCAGTAATAGCAAGAATAAAGAATAAAGATGGAGACAAATTCTGTGAATTTGCTTGAACCAAAACAGCCCATTTCTGAAACCCTCCTAGCTGACCATGTTTATGCATGTTTACAGCATTACATATACATGCACCACACACATTACATGCACACGCCATGCTTTTTTCGAGCAGCAGGCACCGAAGGCATGGCCTATACTGATTTAATTTGCTCTGATATGGTTAGTACATGCTCTATATTCTTCATACTGTTCACTTATACTTTTTACTGCACTGCCTCTTGTTACCTGTTGCACATGTCACTTGTTTACATATTGTGTTGCAGGTTTTATAGTTTTACAGCAAGCACTTGCACTACCTGCACATATCTCATACTGTTTATACATCATGCCAATTGCACTACTTGTATGAATTTATAGTTTTGATATTATGACAATTTGCACTTCTGGTTAGATGCTGAAGTGCATTTCGTTGTCTCTGTGCTGCACTCTGAGCATGGCAACAAAGTTGAATGTAATCTAGTCTAATCTAATCTAGTAAATTGGCACAGGAAATAGCTGTTTCACAGTTGACTGCAAATATGAGAAGTAACTCTAGTCACACAAAACCGTGGCTGGATTCAGCTGTTAGGGAGCTCATATTGAACCCTTCCTCTTCAGTAATGTGATTAAACAAAACATTATTGATCAATATGCACCATATAAGTATAACATAAACTAAAATAATGAAGTCTTAAAAAACGCATTTTGCTTATACGTGAGTGGTGCAAATTTGCAAGTAAACAAAGGAGCTTTCATGACCTATCAAAATGTCTGCTGAGAAAAAAATATCTATCAGCAAGGCGAAGCTTGAATCGTGTGCAGTGTGCAGAGGATGTGGTGATTCATTTTTATCTCCTCAGCGACATTGCTCTTCCATTCCATGAAGTAATTCATTATCTATTAGATCTATCGATCTAACTGAAGCAAAAACAAACAAACCAGTTACCTTTTGTTTTAATAAGGAAGGTTGTATTAGATTAAGTTTGGTTATCCTACAATAATATATTAGAAAGGTAAAGTTCTTATACAAGAATAAGGAAATACATATCAAAGCTAGACAAGAATCAGTCAGAGAGGATAAGGAGCATCGGTCTGTGGACACCACATGTAAAACCATTCCCTTTGTGGGAGTTGTATTGCTCTTGCCTCTCCACTGCACCTGTTGTCACTTTCATTTGCACCAAAGCAGGTGGAACTGAGTCCCAATCACTTGTGCTTCCTGAATGGACTGATTGATCCCTGAGGTTTAACTGACTTGGTTTTATACTGTGATGATTAAGAGTTCCCTTACTTTTTTTTTAGCAGTGTATATTGTGTGAAGTTTCTTTTCTGAAGATGCTACATAAGTAAGTGTCCCATTAAGTGCTTTGTACTTAACCTCACAAACCTTACCTGTGCATGACTCATATCATTTAGCCTTTGGAGATCATGTCTCCTGGCTGTTTTTTGTATGGACATTTTCTCTTCCTCCTGTCATTTCCTCTCCCCAGGATGAACTGTAGCACTTTATGACTGCTCTTCATTGGGATTTCATATTCTATAAAGAGAATTGCTGGCACAAACTGTTGGTAGACAGGCAGTATTGATAATGGTTATTGACTGTCACTTGGTACCAGGAATCTCGTGAAGATGTCTGCTGTTATTCAGCAGATGAACTTGGAAGCAACAGCTGTTTTCTTCACTTGGCAGGAATGGATTATTACCCCTCTCCTCTAATTGTACAAGCTTTGTGTGACAGGGTTTTGGGCATATTTTTCAAATCATTTGTCATATGCAGAGGGTGGGTTATATTGCGTGAGGCTAACAGACAAACTTGGTGGATTCTCGTCCAAGCATGGGTTTGTTTTCATGAGAGACAACCAGGAGAAATAAAAGCCAGACAGCACATTCATCTGAAAAATAATGTAATGATTGGTTACTGGTACACATTTGAGCCTTATTTTCTGTTAGGAAAAAACAGCTTCAGTGCAGTACCTCAGAATTTAACTAGATTTACAGAATTGATAAAGTTACAGTTTTAGAAAACTAAAATAAGTCAACAGGTTGAGAATATAGTTACAAAAATGGTAAATCTTCCCAAAAAGGCACAGGGGATGCACAGCAGCAGTTGCATCCTTCTCAGAGAACATTTGCATAACTGAATAAATACATCTACTGCTAATCAATATCAAACCGTGCCACAGCTGGAGCACAATCATCATGCAATTACAGCAGAGTGCAACGTTGTGAATTAGTGGAAAAAAAACACAGCATATAAATATCTCTCCAGAAAATATAAAGACTAAATCAAGGATAAAAGATATTTAGTACCATTAATCAAAAAATATTAATTGGAAGATTTCAAGCATATACAGTATTTATAATATTTGCCAAAATGATATTCAACAACCACCTTAAAACAAACTATCCTATATATTGAGTAAAATGTGCAATTAATAGCATTTGAGAGAGCAGGTTCTGCACTCACACTATATACATCTATATCCAAAAACACCTGAACTAGTTATTGCTGAAGAATCACAAGTTTATCTGCTGAAACTGGTTATTCTAGCATCTAAGGATCAATGCGCCTGCATAATAGGACAGATACTGAGTTTGTCCAGTGGTGATCTATTTAGTAATGCAAAGGGCTTTTAGAATAAATGCTGTGCTGTTATGTTAAGACATTTCAGCTATTACACAGTGCTAGTTTGTCACCAGTTTTAAAGAGGCACTGGATGGCTGATCCATCTCCCCTGTTGTGTATCAAACCAGTCTCTAGTTCAGCAGGCAGTGAACTTCTGGGTGTCCTCATGTCAAAATCTTTGCAGCACACTGGAAGTCGCTCTCAAGAAAATTATCATGTCACTGCTTGTTTTCTACCATATTATTTTTCTATACAGAGCAGAATTATCTGGACCAAAACAAGAACAAATGTTAGTACAAATGTAAGTATTGTTATGGCTACATACAGTATGTTTAGCAGTGTGTACAGTTCATACTCGTAGTATTCGTTTCTTCACTCATTTTCGCTCTGTAGAAAACAACAGGCTTTAAACAGCGTGTGTGCTCGGTGGTTATAGCTGAATCTGACTTTCATTGTCATCTTATTTTGAAATGTCAAAATTACACACGTAGTGCTTTCATGACACTTGCTATCCAGATGATGTACTGCTGATGTTATGTCACTTGTCATTGACCCATCACTGTCAGGTTCATTGGATCAGAAACTTCAGCGCCTGAAGGCCAACTCAGTCCATGCTAAAGTAGAGACTGGTTTGAATCAAAGTCCTCGTCTGTCCCTTTGATTTCAAACTTTTACCCCATCAACTACTGTTGATCTGAATAGTTTCTCCTCAGTGCCTTACCAGAAGGCCTCTATTAAAGTTTTGTAAACCCCCTCAGAAGAGAAGAGGAAATGTCTACCACAGATTGAAGTCATCCACTTCCCCTTTAAGTATCATTTGCTTTATGACACTAAAAATATAGGCCATTTTCTCTGCTTCAAAAATAGAGTAAATCTACAAACCCTGAAATCACACTATTTGCTACTTACAGTGAAACCAACACGACCATTAAAATATGGGCACTTGGAGCAAATAGCATTAAGTTTGTGCAAAAAAAAAAAAAAAAAAAAGCACACACGCCCCATTACATTCAACCAGGCCAGATCTTCTTTGTTTTACCACATAGTAAAAGCACGTTAGCAGTGTTATTTTCTGTTCCTCTTTCTGAAATAAAACTCGATAAAATATAATAATATCCTCTGTTACGTTTCCTGGAAGGTACAAACAAATCGAGTACTTGGAAATCAGTGTTCAGTGAAAAGCATCATCGCTGCTGCAATAAAAACGGGCATTGCCTAATTTTAAGCATTCCTATTTGACTTAAAAGTTTCAATTCCATTACAGTGGGGAAGCAAACTGACAGCACTGCTACATACACACCGAGTGAATCTTCAATTATTGCTTTAAAACTTGCAGTGAATCGCTGGTAAATCCTGAAGAGGGAGCTCTCAACCTCATTTCAAATCTATATTAAAATCTCTAAAAGCACCCTTTGTGTGGTTGATACAGTATGCTCAGCAATAAAGAGCAGTTAGCGTAGCTCAATCTTGAGAAAGACCAAAGCTAAGACCTAAGTAGATAAGAAAATACATCTATTATAAAAATGCATTAAGCATGCTAATCTTTCACAGTCAGGGGAGACCTCACAGTAACAGCTCACTGGTCAATAAGTAGGATGTGCCTCAGTTAAACAGAATTCCTCAGCTGTGATGGAAAATGATGATTCAGGGCTGAAGATGACACTTCAGTTTAGAAATTGCCTCAGATTTCAATGCAGCATCAATGGTGCAAATTCTAGCTTATAAATTATTAAAAATCAGAAGTCCAAAGTTAAAGTTCTCCATTTCTCATTTTCCTTCTTGGTATTTAAGAAAGAGGCAATAGAAAATAAGATGATTAATTGTTACATAAGCCTGTACGGAGCTCACAAAAGTGAGCACAAGAGCCTCAGAGAGCGTCATTAGCAAGGGTCTCTGTGGAGAGCCAGATCCTCGCCCCGTTCAGAAATTTGCTAATGGGAGTCCCATGGATACCGCGGCGGCAAAGGTTTCCCACTGGGGTGAAAGGAAATGAAGACGTAAGAAAGTCTGGGGGTGTCGGGGGGTCGTTTGGGGAACTGGCCTTAAAATACATCCTCCTTTGGTCTGAAGGGGGTCCACTTGGGCTGGGGAGTGGTGTGCTGCCTGGACTGGGTCCCTTATACTGCCTGAGCTGGCTCTGTAGTATCTCAATTTCATCAACCAGTTGGGAGAGCTTGTGGTAGGCAGTGATGGAGCCTCCTTTGGGAATGCAGGCTTCCGGAACCCAGCGCAGAAAGAAGAGCTTCCACAGAGCCAGGTGTGAGGGCATGAGCAGGGGAATCAGGACACCCTGCTGGTCCGCAGGTCGAGAGAACCAGTCCCTGAAGAAGCGCTCTGACGGGCTTTCGTCTTTCACGGGTGAGAAATCAGGTCTCAGCTCTGACAACAGAGAGCCCCGTCGGGGCAACGTATCCTCTCCACCTTTCAGTCCATTACGCAGAGATGCAGACGTTCCTCGCAAAGTGGAGCTGTAGGCTTTCTGCTGGAGGAAGGACACAGTTAACGGATGTTCAATAAACATGATAAACAGCAGCCGGCTAAACAACCAAAGCTCACTCGTGTCACAATCTCAGTTAGTGCATCTACAGCTGAGTTATCAAATTCTCATGATGAAAGCTACTATTTCAGGAAAAAGAACAAAAAAAACAATAATTTACTTTCCACATAATACTTCACCTTCTGTGCCTTATCTGAAGGAGCTGATGACACAAAAACAACACACAACCTGAACATCAGCAGCAATAAACCAAAGAGCTGACGGGGCGGATTGCTCATGTTAAACATTTACTCCTCCTGAGTGAACTTTAGCCAAATACATACAACAATAGTATTACCTGCCTACCAACCACGATTTAGGTGACCTATTTTGAAAATACCTATAATACTATCATTACTGATCCTAATGGGACCTTTAAAACAGGAGCAGTGATCACCTGAGGCGGCTGAGATACCTCTCCTACAAAAGACAAGGAAAGCACAGACTTGACAAACAAACCCTAAAAAACTATTCAATATTTCTTCCTGCTTGAATAAATTCCTTTCGTCTGTCATTCAGCAGTGCTGACAGTCATCAAAGTAAGGTTAAAACTGTTTGTTATATATCCATGGTAGTAAAAGAAGAGAGCAAACGCTTAAAACAACGTGCTGCTGTGATTCCTATAAACTTGTAAATGGTGACTCATGTACCTTTGTGCGCGTGAAGGTTTTCACTTCTCCATTCTGAACACAGGCAGCTCCTTTGCCTACATACATGGGGTTGTTAAAGAGGGTTTGGTCTTTGGTGGAGAACTGCTGAGACCAGTTCCAAACAGGAGGGAAATACACAACCTGGTCTTCTCCTTGGGGGATGGCTTTATTCTTGGCAAAGTCCTGTGGAGTAACCACAATGTTATTCATATGCCGTGCATAGAAAAGATTACTGTACTACAAAAACAGCCTGAGACATCAATCAGTGGAGGTAAACAAAAAAAACCTACAACTGCCATAATTTGTCTGTCAAATTTATCGGTTACTTGGCCACAAGCTACACGTTTTCTTATCTGTGTGCATTACATTGCACTCTTTCCGGTCAATTATCTGACACACACAGAAGGAAATTACAGTCTTTGACATGAAATTATACCACAAAAACATGTTGCTTTGTTACACACAATCATCTGGAATTATAACGTGTGTGTTGTATTGTTGGACCACTGACACAAACACATATGGATTTTTGCAGGTGAACATATTCTGACTAATCTTATGTCATGTTTAACTTCTAAGGAAGCACCACTTTTTGAACACATAATTGTATAAAGGATGTTATTACCTGGGCTCAGGAACACTTTGTCAAACAGTTCATTTGCAAATGACTGCATCCTGTTCTTATTTACGTTTAACACAACACCCCAACTTTTTTTGGAATCAGGGTTGTAAAAAATATACAATCATGTGTATGTGCCACTCACCATCAAGTGCTGAGCACGCTGTTTGGGAGAATTGAAGAGGAAAGTACTGAAGAGTGGGACCCACATGCTATCACTCAGTACTGTCAGATACGCCTCGGTGAACTCAAATGCTGCTGGGTACTGGTTCATCATCTGCCACACGCAGTCCAGGAAGAGCGTGAAGAGTGGAGACTTTGATGGAGAGAAAAACAGAGAAACAAACAAATAGAAGAGTAAGTGCCTTGGCATATCAAACAGGTCTGGGACTGAGGTATTTACTGTCAGACAAATACCTCCTCCTTCTCATTCTTTTTCAAGTGGTTGCATCTGTCCAAGAAACGATGGCCAGCCATCACCCACTCCTTCTGCACCAAGCTCTGAAAGCCAATGAGGCTGCGATAATGAGGGTCCAACATGAGCTGCACCAAGGAGGACACCACACAGCTCAGGTCTCTGTCTTCTTCCTCTGTAACAAAAAAGAAAAGCTTCAACAAGCTGCCTGCAAGGAAAGCATCTTGAACATCACTCTGATGGATATAATATGTTAGTGATTTCAATTTAATCACAATAACTTGTGTGCAACATGTGTTTTAAGACAATGTTAGTACAATATCAAAAATGATGGACTTATACGGTTAAAAAGTAAAGTTCATTGTGCAGGAAGTGGTGAGGAATAAAGTCTGCTGTGACTGAGTTTCACCTTGAAGAATGACTGAGGAATTCTTTCCATCCAGGTGATAGACCATCTCAGCTGAGTGTTTCAGGAAAGCCCTTCAGTCACAACCACAACATAAATGTAAGCCAAAGAAAAGCAGACATAAATGAGATAGATTCGTTATTGTTTTTTAGTTATTTTTGTGCTTGTGGACTAATTACTGGCCAGGCAAGCAGATGATAGAAGCCAGTTGCTGCCTGTGAGACCATTTCAAAGCTGAATAATCATGCTGAGTCATGTCACGAGGATATATTTACACAAAATATATAGGAAAATTACAGACACACAATGTACTTCCACAGATACAACATTAATAACTGTACACAACAAGTAAAACAGTAATTTATATAGGATGTGTGAATGCATCTTAAAAAAGAAGTATAGACAATACAAAACATGCATTGATGAGGGTAACACAGACACTGTGAAGGCCAGCAAATCAAATCTGGAGAGCTACCATGCAGAGTCAGGTTGTTTGCGTACCTTACGTACTCCAGCCAACGGGAGTTTTCAATTGATGAAAGCCACCTCTCCTCAGACTCCTCAAAAGGATCTGCACATAATCAAAACAGTCAAACACTTGTACGCCTATGAAACCATACACAAGAATGTCAAGCAACCACTACTTCACACAGTGGTCATCTACTGTTCCTAAGACTCACCTATGACACAGATCTGCCTGACTTTAACAAAGGCACTCTGGATGTCCTGGATGCTCGGCAGACACTTGTCTAGATCGGACTTGACGACTTCACTGCGCTGTGGGTGGCTCTTTGTGATGGCAGTGAAGACCCTGCCGCAACACAAGACAGACATAGATGACTGGGTTAGAGATGCCATAAAACAGATGGAGCAACATCAATGCTACACATCACTGGTATATTCAGAACATCAGCATGAACAGCTGAATTATCAAAATCCTGGACAATATAAAAAATATTTAGAACAATATCAAACTATGACAAATCAACACTTTTCTTTCTCCACTGCTGCAGCTGAAAGTCTATTGGCTGTTTCAGCAGAACCAACATATTTAATGTTTTGAGTCAGAACAAAGGGGAGGACTTTGTTGTACCTCTGATCAATCTTCCTCTGCTGTAATGGATCACTTATGCTGGTCATGCGCACAAGAGCACTTCCGTTTGGGTGATTCCAGCACCAGAGCTACAACGCAGATAAATAAGACACGGGTCAGTGAGAAAATAAAAGAGATGCTGTGATCAATCAATCTGGATGGATGCTGCATGGAATCAGCAGATAATGATTACAAATGTCTCCATCTGTGATTCTAAAATGTGCATAAGTACTCACCGGGACTCGCTGATCAGTGAAGAATATGGAATACTGCTTCAGATCCTGATCGGCCAGAGAAACCGGGACCACAACGTACTCTGGAAGACTAAAAAGAAGGGTTAGAGAAAGACTGGTGTTACACAAGAACCAAACACATGACGCAATTTTAAAAAGTTGGGAAAAAAAGCAGGAAAACACATTTCAGCGTTCCCCACAACTTCCTCTTTTATAGTCAGAAAGTGACAATCTTAAAAAAGAAAATGAAGGCTTTTCTTTTATAAATAAGCCAATTGTCTTGCCTCATGTTGATACACCATTATATGGTACTGATGTACCAACAGCCTTTGTTGATGTACAGTAAATAACTTGTTTGCACTGGATTTGTTTTGCTGTGCTTATCCCAAATATCTCATCTGGTGAGTATCTTCAGCAGTGAGGTTTTTTCTTTGATTGAGGGAAAACTGAATCAGGGAGTGCTGTAAGTATTGTTTTAGCCTCATGTGATGTGTTCAGTTTGGTGCAAGCTGCTATTAAGCAATTACGAGCCTTTTCTCAAATTCCACATAAGACACTGCACAATCCTCCTTTGAAACCCACCATGATGTCACCACTGAACTCAGATGAATGGGACATATTGTCCAAAATAGACTTGCATGTTCCTCTGAGACATTTACAAAGTTGTTTTTCCTTTAAGTCTCTCATGAAGCAAGTAAAAACGCTTACAGTGTAAATATACTGTCTTGCCAAAACACACCAAGCATGAGTAAAGGGTGAAATATAGAGTATTCGAAAGAACTAGGACCAACTGTTGGAGCTACAGACGTGCTCGGCCTACGACACCCATCATTAATCGCATACAACAAACAACATGAGCTGAAAACCTTGGTGAGATGGCATAGCTCTCGTTGATGGAGCACACCCTCCACTCTGATGCCCCTGTTCTTTTGATCTCCCGATCCCAGTCTGACGGGCGGTCAAAAATGGGGGTCTGTAATCCTCCTCGAGGGGCGGACCCATTGACTCGCTCCCCTGGAAACACAGATACATTTTGAGTTAATATATATTAATAATGCAGACAAATTAAAACTGCTTTGTCAAAATTTGAATTGATATATATATACACAGGTTAACACTTTCCTCCCCCGAAAAATATGTATATGTGTACCTTTAGATTCATGGTAACGCCGCCCTTGATACTCAAAGCCAAACAGCAGTTGAAGATCAGCTGGATGAGAATAGTGGGCAATAGCAAGGCAAACCTACAATGAAAGGAAAAGCACTTCTATGGGACATGCTGTAAACAGAAGTACCGCTGAATGGTGGACTCTATTAAACATTATCAGGGCAGATTAGGTTTCATTACAATCAATCAGCTTCCCAACTCAGGCTCACTCACGGTGCTAAAGTGAACTCTGAGGCATGTTCTGTAACCATACAAACACGAGAACAAGTGAAACCCGGGAGGGCAAATGTTTAACTGACAGCCCACTGCTCTGGGTTACAGGACTGAATCTCTCTGGCTCCACTGGAGTCAAACAAAGCAGTCCATTCAGTAGTAAAGCTGTGAATAACACGAGAGGACACAGAAAAAGTGTGTGTGTGTGTGTGTGTGTGGACAAGGCTGCTCCCGACTCTGTAATTTCCTATGGCAAAATAAGCTATTATAGGCTGGCTTAATTCCATATGTCACAAAGAAAAAAAACTGAGCCCCGTTTTAGGTTCACACTGTAATTACATACATGGTGTCCATAAATAAACTCACAAGAAGTGAGGGAGGGCAGACTCATTTCTATTTCAGCACTCTACACATAATCAACTCTCCACATGCTGTAGTATGCAGCACAGTACATAAAATAAGCTGAATAATGCATTTTGAAATAAATTAAATAGGAGACTCGTAACACTGGCCAGAGGGCTGTTCACTGCAGTGTGATACTGTCATGCTGTCAGCCAAATGTGCTCCTGGTATGTGCTGTGGAGTTCCAAGTACTCCAAAACCTACACAAAAATTGCTCCCAGATGACATGGGAGGAGATCAGACATGCAACTGCATACATTCACATGCATGCACATTTCACTGACACACTGTAAAGAGACATACAGCTGCATAACTCTCATGGGCCGTGTAGTGAAGCTGCAGGGAGCCGAGAGCTCCTGAAGACCTTTGTGCACATAATTCACAAATGCACATTTATGTTCAGGACTGCTACAACTCCAGATACACAGTGTTTTTAACACAACATCTGTGCATACAGAGCGTGAGAGTGTTGAATGTTGGTACAACACGTGGCCGGGCATGTTTTGAGTTGGTTAAGTATACCTATCAGTCAGTCACATGCTCCAAACGTCAGGTTCTTTCCAGGGTGAAAACAGCTCAACCTACTAAACAAGTAAGTCTCCTGGCCTTTAAGGCTACATTACAGTTGACTGGCCCCAGTTTCTGTGCTTAGAAAATTCATTTAGCTGAATTTAAATTGAATATCCCCACATAGTTGATCATTGTATCTGTGTTATAAGGATTTCCTTTCATTTCACTTGTGAGCAACTATCTTCTGGAAACACTACGAGTCATTCCCAAAATATGAAAAAAATCAGATCAATACATAAACTGGTAATCCCACTGAGTTACAGGTCCCTCAATGTAGCTCTAATTTTCCTGATGAAACATCTGTCCATTCAATCTTTCTGTGCAGGAGATGAGTCAGAGTCATGCTGCCAGGCCTTCCTACAATCAGGATCAGTCTCAGCTTCCTTTGCCTTGCATGAGCATTGTTCTCGGTGTCTGTTATTCATCGTTTGGCTAATGGCCACGATGAAAATGCTTTTTGAAAAGTTAGTCACTTCTGTTTAGATGGAGTGTGAGAGCGCAGCACTTCAAAGTCTGTATGATATAAATATCCTTTTCAGTGAGGAAGGGGTCATAGCACTGAAACTGAGTGTGTGTGTGTGTGTGTGTGTGTGTGTGTGTGTGTGTGTGTGTGTGTGTTGTGTGTGTGTGTGTGTGTGTGTGTGTGTGTGTGTGTGTGTGTGTGTGTGTGTGTGTGTGTGTGTGTGTGTGTAGTGAGCTCACGCAGCCAGGAAAGGAAAAGTTTAGTCAGCAACAACTGACAGTGAAATGGACAAGGGAAACTGAGAAAAGGGGAATGCTTAATACTGAGCAATTAGTCATTTGGAGGGGTGAAGTAAAAGCCACTGTGTGACTCTTTAAGCAATCCTTTCCAACTATTGTCGCAACAAGTTTTCCTTTGCACAAAAATGAGCCAACTGTAGTGAAAACTGGTGTCATTTGTGTTGCATTTAGCTCACTCATCTCAGTGTCCCCAGCTCACATGGTGGCTTTAAAATCCTTAAGCTGCTGACCTTAAGTTGGTGCGAATCTGACAAGCATTGATCTAATATTTTTAAAAGCCTCTCTACAAAGACCATCAATTGACTATTTATATTTCATTTAAAAAAAAAAAACAACTAACTAACCACTCACCTTTTTGGCACTCTCAGGCCCAGCCTCATGAAAGCAGAACCGTATGATGCGCAAGTCCTTGCAGTAAAGGATGAGCTCTGTCGGGTTGAACTTCAGCTTTTGGTTTGACCCCAATACTTTCTTCTTACCCTTTGTATCATTTACTGAGAGGAACAAACACAAAATATGACAACAACTCTTTTAGAACATGCTGCAAGCATATTCAGAATGAGTTTATACTTACAAAAAACAATTAAGTTTATCAGTTTGAACATTAAATATCTTTTCTGCGTGCTGTAGTCAGTTGAGTATGGGTCAAAAATGATGTGCAAATGATTATATTCTGTTTTTATTTACATATACAAAGATCCCAGCCTTTTGGGAATCGGTTTTGTGTGTAATCAGTATATCATGTTTGGATGACAGCTGTAAGAACAGTGCTGCATTAATGCAGAGCAGTAACACAGGATCTTGACCTTAACATATGTCATTACAGATCACGTTTTAATTCCTGGTGTGAATGGACCCTGGAATAGACTGTGTGAAAGCACAAGTAGTCATGCCCAAAATATCACTTATCACTGATTCAATACAGACAAAACATGCTGATACTTTATATTACTGATATTACCCAGCAAGGGCCTTATGCCAGTCTAAATGTTCTTGTACTTGTAAATCCCATAATGATAATGTTGTCTTTAGTAGTCCAGTTCAAACGGGTCAGAAACGAGCTGCTAACACAACAAACCTTGCTCTGGGCAGTTGCCCTTGTGGTGTCAGCAATCGACAGCTATGAGATATATAAACAAGGTTAATCCCAGCCTGGCTGCACTGCCACTAATCACTGCTTTAGCTGTGACATCACTTGTTATCAGATTGCTGACCGGGAGAGAACAACAAGCGAGACCAGTCACCCAAGCTGTCAAAGATTAATGAGGGGCCCATCCAACTCTGATTCTCTCTGTAGATCACTCTTGTAAAATGACTGAGTGAGGATGCTACATGTCTGTGCTGAAACAGTTTGGGCTTTTCTGGCTACTAATTAGACAAAATTATTAATTTTCCAGAAAAACCTGCATCTGCAGAATACTTTGTGACCAAAAAAAACTTCTTTTAAGGTTTACCACAAACATTATTTTACAAATGTTGGCACTAGACATACCTGTTACTACTTGCTCCAGACAGGTGAGGGGGATGTCGTGCTCTCCAAGCAGGAGGTGGGACAACTTGGACTTCTGTGGTAAAGGCAAACAACCAAAAAAGTCTGTTTGACATCCTGAACCCTGTAGACATTATATTACACACATAACTCACTGAAATACTGTCTCAAGCAGCAGTGGGTAGATCAAACTGATCCCCTCAGACCCCGCAACGATCAAGTTCCCTTCTGTTATTATGGCAACAATCTGCCACATAGCTGGATATGACGTCTATTCTCTCACTTCTTGTGCGATATCACTGACAATGTAGTGCAGGAAAGGGGAAAGGACACAAGTTTTCCTTCCTCCTTGCCAGATGGACTGCACATACAAACAAGGCTGTGAAAATACGAGTATTTAAGCTCTCCAGCAGTATGCTGGTGGCACCAGTAGATTTCACAAATAGAAAACTAAAAGCCATGAGAGGCCTTTCTTTCTTTCAAATGTGATAAATCAACATTTTTAAGAGCTGTACCTATGACAGAACATCAAACCAACTTTAGAACTAAACAGCACAGTTTGCCTGCTTTAAAATCAGTGTCAGTCTACACTAATACCTGCTTTGACGGGGCATCTTGAGGGATGAAGGAGACCTTAAAGTTGGTGCATATCAACTTCCCCCAAAGGTCATCCTGGCTGCTTTCAGTGCTGATGCATTTCCTCACAAAGTTCACCTCATTAACTACGATCTCCCCTGGTGACAAACAAGTGAGAGAGAGAGAAAAAAAAGAGCACGAGTGTGAAACCTATATTTGACAGCAAGAAAGAACACAGAGAGAAGAAAATGAAGATCAATTATGAAGATGTCTATTATTGAGATCATTATTTAAATAATGAAATCCCACTGACATCCAATTACTAATATGTATGTGTATTAAAATGCTAAAATATCCAATGTTTTGAGAAAAATAAACTTTCAATTAACCAACCACTGCAAAACAAATGATTTCAAGCCTATGACAGACACATATCTCATCTTGCATGCTTTTCTGTAAGAGCAGCAGCGAAAGAGGCTCTGCAAAATCAAAACCTAAATGCTTTTAAAAAGCTGAAGCTACTTTACTCAAGGTTTCTATTGGGCAGAGAAAAGCCAAAAGGCCTCACACACATGCAAAGTTTCTGTGATGACAAGTGGGACAGCAGCCCCCGTCCATTCAGCCGCATGCAAGTCACATTATAGATTTTATTGTGGCTTTGGGCTAACAAGGGCAGCTTTAAATATATACTATTGCTTATAAGTAACATGACCGTTGCCTCTTAACATGATCACAAAATGATTAATGATTAGACAAGAATGTGGCTATAAAATGTTTCCTTAGGGTTTTTTTTTTGTTGTTGTTGTTTTGTTTGGATGAGAATTTGGGCAGCAGGGTGGAGTCCGACAGACAGTCACATCAAAGGACAGCAGAGCAGCATGCAGCAAACGTACAGTAAGCTGTTCCTGAAACCTGTTCGTCTGATTGGCTCTAAAAATCAAGATGGGACAGGAGCGAGCAGCAGCGCTTTGCTGGAAAATTTGTTTTACCAGGTAATTAGCGAGAAACCAATTAAAATCCTAATGCCAGCCTCTGCCTCAGTAAAACACACATCACTTAAGTACAGCAGACGCAGCTCCAAAGAGACTGCAAAAAGATGGAAAACTTACACCTAATTTAAAGCTTAAATGTTCTCTTACTTTTACAGAAGACATCATTGTACTGTATATTTACTCCAAGCAACACACAATGTAACACTCGGCAAAGGGTGTGTCGAGCCACTCCCATGAGGTTAGCATGTCAACTGCTCAGATGTAAACCACAATAAATCATTGAAGGCTTTCCTGCTGCTCCTGTTAATGAACTGGCTACACTTAAAGGTCCACTGTGAGGGATTATGAGGCAGAAATTGATGTTTAATATTCATAGTTGTGTAATAATAGGTGTATAATCAGTTTTCCTTACCTTAGAATGAGCTCTTTATATCTACAGAGGGAGCGGGTGCTCTTTAACAGAATACACCATGTTGGACCCATCATGTTTGAATAGTAGCCCTGAATGGACAATGACTGGATCCAGAAGGGCCAGAGGGTGAGGCGAGGGGTATTCAACTGGTTGCAATATGCAATCTCACTGCCAGATGCCACTAAATCCTACACAATGGATCTTTAAGGCTTTGCCAGCATATTGGGAAAATATGCATTAAGAGAAATAAGATTTAATTAAGATTTCCACGTTGAAAATCCAACTTAACTGCCCATGGCTGAGAGGTGGAGACACCAAAATGACTGAGAGGACATGTGGTGCAAAGGACACTCATTTGCTGCTCATGCAAATATCACAAACCGACTGAACAAAAGCTTGTTACAGTACCTGCACTCTAATAGTTCAAATAAGGTTGCCATTGACTGACAACTCAGTGACGTTTGAGAAGCAATTACAGGTTATGTTGGTGTGTGTTAAACTTAATTATTAAAAATAAGTGAGTTCTAACCCTGAGAGTCATGCTGTCAGACACTGAACCAAAATCTGATCTTGTACAAAGCAATCAGTAATACTGAGGATGTTGCTGCTATTTTAATTTAAAATTGAGGTATGACAGTTGCTATAGAAGCCCAGGAAAAGAAATAGGGATATTCAGAAGGTAAAACTTGAAGTGAGGATAAATAGAGAGGAGGGCACAGACACAACCCAGAACTGGAGCAAAATTCTTTAAAAAGGGAAGTTTCTGATAAATTAACAACACTGTGGAGACTCCTCTCACATTTTCTTCTTTAATTTTTTAATTTGCTTTTAACAATGTTTCACTCTGTTGACTTTACAGAGAATTGCAAATGCCAACAACCTCAAAACTAAATTGCTAATTTAAACATATGCTACTGTGGAGCTGCATAATGTCAAATTGTGGTGTTGTCACTATTCTCTTCTTGACTGCAAAGATGCTCTTCATGCATCTAAATGTTTTGTATCTTAGCGACAACAAGCTACTACTGAGTATGAAGAAATCCTAACCGGTTGGGAAAGCTGAAAATGGGAAATAAGACAAGGTTAAAGACAATAAAAATGATTTTGTACCAGCCGAGGGCGAGACAGAATGACACATGGTTGCCTGAGCTGAAATGCTTGTTAGACCAGTCTGATTAAACACTGAAAGAGGATCACTTATTATCCGACTCGACAAAATTAGCTTCATCCAGTCCAAATTTGTGGCCACACAGCATTCTCAGGAAATGCAACACTGACTGACAGTGATGCAAACTCACAAAAGGAAGTAACAGAACAAATTCTCTATTTTAGAAGTGTTTTGCTGGACTCTCACAGCCTTTGCTAAGATTGACAGTTTGCTGCCATCCCAGATATCTAAATTTTAGTGAGAACTGGGCCAACTACTTACTACTACTACTTGTTACTACCATATTTTGGTCAGCCTCAACTCACTGTGTTAAAATGGGCATTAAGTCTGAACCGACTACTCAGACACCTTTCTGAACAGTTGTTCAAAGTTAAAAATAAATCCAGAGACAACTTATTCTGATAATCAGGCCTAATTGTCATTATTACCGGACTATTTGTTTGAATCAACGAAAACAAAATGTGGGCAAGTTGTTTCTTCTAGTTGTTTATTCACTGACATTAGGTCTTTTGCCTAAATACAAGTCTGCTGCTTATTTAATGATGTTCCCACTTTGCATGCAGGGAATGGATACAGTAAGAAAGTAAAGTTAACTTAGCATGGCACCTTCAGCAGAGCAACATCACAAAAACAGCAAAAAGAAAAAAAAAAAAAACGGAAGCAGCAACAGACCTCCAGAAAAAGCACATAAAATTACAAGTACAGTCCAACTTATGTAAGGTAAATAAAGGTTAATAACTAGACAAAGACTTTGTCTAGTTATTAACATAATGTCTAAATAAATTGTTAATACATTAAGAACGCCTGATCTGCTTTCGATCAAATAGACAGGTCTTGTTCAGATAAAACCTTTTTTAGAGCCAACTGTACTTAATGCAGAGAATAAACTTACCTTGAAGTAACTTAGGCTCCAACTTTTTAATGGGTGGTTCAATAGTTTTCTTCACATCGGTCTACAGAAAAAGCATAAACCACATCAGAGTTAGTTAAATTCTACCTTATCAGATAGTTAATAAAATATGGTAATAATGTGGTATTAAAGGGTGGAGGGGCTTGAAAATGACCACTCATATGTGTCCTTCTAAAATAAACAAAGCCTTAAATACATATTGCTTGTAAGTGTAGAGCGATTAAAAAAATAAGAGATTTGCAATAGGGCTTGCAAATTTCCAACAAAAATTACACAGTGGCTTCCCTACAACCATGCTGAACATCCTCACAGGCATTATGATTTGTTCTGTTGAATTAATGTAGAATTAAGTTTGTACATACAATAAGCGATGACAAGTGTGGTGCATACTGTTTACAAAAGTAAAAGGAACCAAAGACACACAGCAGTCAACTAATGCTATTAATACTGGATCCCCAAATACTGTGCACACTTGCAGATACAGTGACAGCCCACAAGCATTTCGAAAGTCACGTGTTTTTCATTGTTGGCTCTGCTCCAGCACACAAATTTCAAGTGAATGAATGACCATAAGGTTTAAGTGCTGACTTTCAGTTTAAAAAGTGCTTGGGGTGGATGTATCAGAATCTGGGTGAAGCCATTTACTGAAATTCTCTCCTAAATGTGCAATTTAAATTTAGATGTGTATTTAATGCTAGGTTGGAAGAATTAACCTGGACACAAATATCAGTGATCAGTTTAACTTTGATTCACAGTTCAAAATTCTTAAGTGATCACCAAAACCAGAGCCTGCCCATGACAATAACAATGATGATTTTGAGCTAGGATCATTTTTAAAAACAAAATGCTGGTGAGAAAAATGCTCTCTACCAGCAAACACCTCCCAACACAAGTCTTGACCTTGCCCATACAAACACTGGTTTTGTTTGGGCTGTTGCACCAGCGTCTGTAAGCAAAGCAAAGCCTTTGACTTGCTGTCTGGAGAAGCGCATACACCAGAAGGCAAAGCAAGGCAAATCGGTTACACACACGGAGGAAGCCAAATCATAGCTGAGTAAGCATTAGTCTTAAAACGTTAACAGATTCACTAAAGAGGTCTCACGTCTTCTAACCAGTGACACTTCATATTAGCTTATCAAGAGCAAGCTGATTAAATGTCTCTCTATTATTGTTATTATTTTGTACATCTCCAGACTACATGCTTGAATAACTGACTTAAGCAGAAAGTTAATGGGGTTGCTTACAGATTGCATCTCATTTTCGGCCTATCTCTTCTTCTTATCTTGATCACGCATAACATAAACTTTCCTTCCGCAACACCCCAGTCACGACAACTCCAACCTCAATCATATCAAGAAACTATCTGACACTGTGTCTACCATCCATCCACCGTCAAGTAAACTCTGCTGTTAACAGTCACACGCAAATCCATACCTGTACAGGTGGAAGATAACACTTGAAGGTTGGTTTCATGGGCTTAACAGAGAACATTGTTTATGTCCGCCTTCACGGTGATGTTCCTAAACGGACGCCTGGCAAGCGCTCGGCTGTTGCCAGTGGAAAAAAACAACCCAAAAAGGAGCCTTGGAGAAAGTTTAGGTCAGCTTTTAGCTGAGTGAATCCGAGACGTCCGTGTATAAAATATTCATCGAGACAGCTCTTGCCAGCGACGGCACTCCTTCATTTCGATAAGCAGTCAAGTAGCAGATTACGCTGGCTGGCTGAAAAAGTTGACAGAAGTTACCGTTGAGACGTCGGCGTTAGCTTGCCTAGCTAGCTAGCATAAAGTACTACATGAAGTTTAGTAACGCCGTCCCCGCGCAGAGGTAAAACTATGAAAATTATTTAGAGGCGCCCGTTGTGCGTCTACATTTTCTTTCCACCTGTTACGGTACTAGTTAACCTTAGCGACTTCCTGAAAGTCTAACAAATTCAGCCAAACGCAGGACCTGATCCTGTAAAGGACTTAACGGCCATGTTTATAAAGCGCCGAGGTCCCGCCCTACTTCCGGGCTCCGTATTTTCGTAGCGACACTTTCTTTCCTCAAACTTTCTGGAAAGCTGAAACAAGGACGCTCGAGTACTCTGACCATAGTACAGCTCAAACAGACATTTATCAATGTACGTGATGGTAAGTATTTATTAACTTTATCATTTCAAATATAAAACAAGGATTATTGTGTTAACGTTCATCAAGAACACCACCCATGGACTACAACTCCCATGAGACACAACGAGAGGCTTGTGGGCGTGTGTCTTTTTTTTAACCGTAACTTTATTTCACTTAAACAGACAAACTCTTGTGGAAATAAAATTTGATGCGTTATTCCATTATTACGTATCTCATTTAACATTATTCTCCACATAAAACTGCAATTAGATATGAAACGATCACCTCATCATTTAAATTGTATGTTTCAGATTTGACTTCCACCAGAGACACACTCGCCTTACTAGATACGATGCACTAGGTGGCACTATTGGTTAATTACTGAATTTAATTACCCAACATGCTTTAGGTATGCAGGCTATTGGCAAAGTGTATTATTACAACTATCCACTTTAAGTCGAAAAAAAGGAGACCCAAGAGACACCGATTTCAGTGTTAAAGTTTATAATAGATAATCTGATCTGCATGACTGTTGAATGACAGTCATTATTAAAAAAAAAAACACTGTGAAATACTCATTAGCATCATCAGTTAATGTGCTGATAAACTTTTATGCAATTGCTAATTACTTTTGCACAGAATGTCAGTTAGTTCAGTTATCTTTAACTGACCCAGTAAACACTGGGGGCCAAAAGAGTTATGTTTTTTCTAATGAATCATTGGGACAAACTCATCATTATGTATTATCAAATATTCCCAGCAATTTCCATAAAGTTTCAACCATAAAGGTTTCATACATTTCAGTCATCTACTATGACAAAAATGGCAAAAGAAATGAATGTAGATAACGGATGTCTTTTTATTGAGTCAGTAGCAGGTTCAACCTCACATCATCTTTCCTTTAAAATTCTACAGTCTGTATTTACATATACCACAGATACCAACTTAACCGCATATTATTTCCCCCCCATGTGTTGTGTTTAGCATCACAGTGAGGTAACACTCAGAAAGTTGACCTCAGAGCAGTCTCAGGAGACAATGGCTGACAGGAGGAAAATTGCCTTTGTTCAGGTTTAAGGGCAGGCTTACAGTCAGCAGCTTGAAGGCAGTCAGATGATCTTGCAGAGGAGAAAGTGGTTTGTACTGGGCCTTGATGAGGTAATTAGGTGTGCAGGCAGGAACAGGTGATGGGCTGAGGAGCGAGCTTGTTGGACAGATGGAGAACGGAATGACTGTTCTGTAAGGACATGAGGTTAGTAAAGCATGGGGGCAACAGACTAACCTGAAACATAATTCACATTCTCAGCACTGCTTACATTGATTCAGCCACACTCAAGAACAATTTTTGCATTTCAAAATCTTTTGCAGGAGGTGCCTCCTGACCAACTCCATCTGACTACTCAAAAATCAATGTCAGAAACATTTCTTAGGATTTATATAACATTTACAGTGAAATAATTTACATTTCACTCAAAATTCTACCTAAAATGCTTGTAACCAAAAGCATTTTCTCCCATAGTCATTGGTGAATGTATGTAAATTTGATTTGAAGCTTGCTTGGTATACATAAATCAAATATCCTCACATGACATCATGTTTGTATAATGTAATTCTCTTGGTGAATGTCCTCCTGCAATCACTGATCTAAGTAAAAATAAATTGGAAAATAGAAAAGAAACAATATTTTGTAATGTCTGCCTTGTCCCACAATGACCACTAGGTGGTGACAAAACACTGCACCTATTATTCACACATTATAACACCTGTAATATCTTTGCTGGTGGTACTTGCCCCATCTGTTGCCTTCTGCCAGTACAAGCGGAAACACTGTTTTTCTTCCTGTTCAGATAATAAATCCAGTGAGCCCTCAATATTTTGCGGCGAGCGGTTCGTGCTGTTTTTCAATATGCATCTTAGATGTAAAAGTACATCTGAAATATGTCAACAGCACACCCACACCCACATGTATCTGGTGTGTGCAGTGGCAGCCTGTCAGACAGGTTACACTCACAGAGTGGCCCAGCATCATCTCAAGGCGAGCCTTAGTCTGGCTGTAGACTGGTTGAGAGCAGTGGATACCAGTGCCACCCATGCACTTCAAAATAGACTTCCTCAAGGCCATTGAGCAGTAGTTTCATTTGTATGAGGAGGGAGCAGGACTGAGTTGCTGAACAGAATTTGGGTATTAATAGATTATCTGGAGTCTCATAGAAGATAAACACTGTTATAAATCAAAGTGACATGAAGTGGATATATACCAGTGATACTGAGACACCGAGTCACTGGAATCCCCGCCTGTGTGTGAAGCTCAAATGATTATTCCACACGCAGCATGTGTAAAGCAAAATGACCTGTAATATTGTTCTTTGATAAGCAGCTTCTGGACTTGACAGGAGCTTAAAGACTTAATTTGGCATGGATAAGTTACATTTGAAAGCACAGACAGAGAAATAAGTTTTGATAAATGTTGGTATAAAAGTCTAACAGATGGTTTCTGTGCACAGATGAGAAAGAAAGGCAAATATAACAGCAAAATCTATTCAGGGAAATAGTTTTAAGTTTAGATTTTACACTGTAGCCTACAGTAATGTACTTCAGGACATTGTGGACATCAGAGACACTGAAAAGAGCACAGATTGCTGTCTGTCGTTAGGAAGTCCCAAAGCTGCGCATGCTCAGTTCGTTCACTCCAGTACCTAATGAATATTCAAACTCATGCCGCGTTCAGGGCCCTTTGATTGGACCTTCTGGCTCTGTTTCCTGTTATATGTTTTAGAGCAGCTTTTTGAGGGCACTGTCGCTCCGTAAAGTACCACCCAGCTCTGGTGTGTTGATCGCCGCTCCGCTGCTGTCAGTGTCGGACTCTACAACAATGGACGGAGGACACCGCTGAGGAGCCGCATCCGTGCTCTCAGGAGTTTATCGGGAATATCTTGTGTGAACTTTTTGGATTTTTTCCTCTTGGCTATAGGTTTCACGGGTTTTTTTTTTTTTTTTTTGAAACAGTGCGAACTTCACTGAGGTTTGCGCTGGATCGCGGGGAATACGAGAGGGAAGACCGCGACTGTTGAAGACAGGATGGTGAGTGATATTTACACTGATATCATGAGACTGTTCATTTAATACAGCCCATATAACCCAATATTTAACCCACAGATCGTTAACGCATCACAGTACTGTCGCCTTTAGGCTCCAGTGGTTGTAAAACAAACAAACAAGCAAACAAACAAAAACTCACAAGTGTAATGAATGATCAACTATTTTCCATTTAATAGTCCACAAAGTGAACATGTGTTCTTGTGTCAGCTCTGTTATGGTTATTTCTTCACATTTTTTTAACCAACCAAAACTAAAGTTATACTCAACTCCAAGTTCAGTGACTTGACATGGCAGATAATTTTATTGTTGCCTTTGAAAAATGAGGAAAAACTATTTCTACATGGTATTTGTTGGTATTTCCTTCATTGTTAAGGTACTTATTGCCATTATGCCCATGTTTATCCTCAATCCCACCATCAGTAATAGTCACCTCAGTGTGTCTCTGCCTCCCTGACTGTCCCCTCTGACAGTTGTAGACTTTTTATGGGCTGCAGTGAAAGTAATTAGAAACTACTGACCCAGAGCTGTTGAATTTGACTTGTTTGAGTGACACAGAGATGTGTAATGCCACTTAAGAAACATAAGGTATGTATGTACAGCCCATTCCCAGGAACCGGTTAGTCTTGGAAGAAGAGGCAGCAAGTGTCAGGTGGAGTGTGTGTACTGTATGTGTGCACCTTCCTGTGTGTGTCTGTGTCTGTGTGTGTGCGCATTACAGGTTTTCCTGGTTACTAAATGGCATCCCTGCAGCAGACACGCCTAGAGCTAAGTTATGGAGGAGGTTGTATGGCCTTGTCACGGTGTTTTGGCAACAATTCCTCAAGCTACAGTCTTCAGGGGCAGAAATCTCACTTCAGCTGCTGGACACAGTAATATAGCTGTAATGCTGCTTTTTAGCACATTTTAATTTGCGACTATATGTCTGCTTCTCTGTTATTGGAAACATCACTTTCACCTGAAGGTGTTTGTCTCAAGAACACAGAATCTAAGGTTGTTTTTGGTTTTAAATTTATCTTCAGGAATATAAAGAAGACCCTTTAAATGAAGAGAATAAACAAACATCCTTTATGTTATGAAGCTCTTGAATAATCCAACATCTGTGTGTGCTATGTTTCATGCTTAATGGCATTATCAAACCTGTTGCTTTGTTCACATGAACACAATGTCTATTTAAAACAGGTAGGGCTGAAACCTGCTAGCATTCTGCCATTTGCATTGAACCTGTAGGTCGGGTTGCCCAGGGACAAACCCAAAGGACAAAGGTTACATAATATGCAGCCAGCATAAAGGAGCTTTTCCACTTGAAATGTGGCTAAAACCTGAATATAATGGTTTTGATGGATAAAACTTCTAAACTTAAAAGACAAGGAAGGAAGTCTGGTAAAAATAAATACAATCCCATTGTAGCTTTTGTCTTTACAGTGTCTTTTTATATTAGAGGTGAAGGAGAGTATCTGCTCATGCACAGAGTAGAAGAGACAGAAAATGGTCTGATTGTCATCCTTACTGGAGTAGCAGACACCAGCATCGCTCACTGGTTCCTTCTCTGCCAGATGCTGAATAGCAAGTCGGTATGACAGCAGATGGTTTGCATTAGTTTCTCCTACAGGGAGGTGCGTACTGAGTAACCCCCCTCTCCCTTCATTTCAAAGCTGGCGCTCCATTTTCAAACCCATCACTGCTGTAGAGATTTGCTCAGGAATTCAAGCCCTCTCTCTGAAAACAGGACGAACACCCATTCTGTGGACCTGGGGAACTCGTTAGGCTTGTCGCTGTGGTTCAGCACACTCACACACTCCTCTTGATCAGTTCCATACGTCTTTGTTACAAAGCTGCAACTCTGTTTTCACTGCTTTGCTGTTTGTGATGATGGACTTCATGAGTGTTGACTTGTTCCACTGCAGCACTTGTAAATCATTCTGGATAAGAGACACATATGAATTGCACATTGTAAATTCAAGTTGTCAACTAGCATCAAGTTTGAGAGCTTTTTTCACTTTGTATGAGTCTGAACTTCAGTCAAGTCTGGTTTTACTTCTTTTTGCAATTGTTGTTTTTTCATCTTCAATAGAAATGCAACATTTCCATTACTTTTATTATTTAATTTTCGGATTTATTGAAAGCAGATGTGGTACAATGTTTTTCCTTTAAATTTTGTTGAAAAATGTTCATCCAGCAACAAAAATCTTTATAGTCTTAGCGATGGATTCCACACTCGCAGGAAGTTACTCCCTCACTTACCTCATCTTCTTAATTGGCCCAAATATCTTATTTTTTGTCTTAAAACTCAGGCATGAAGCAGCTCTTTTTATTATTAAAGCACTATATCGTCTCACTACACCAGTCCCTCTGCACACATGATGCCAGAGTCTGGATTACTAACATATTGGTTATTGTTGCAGTCATTTCTTCATTTGCTTATCGAAGCTGTCAGCTCTGGCTACACATTAGAGGGGCATAAGAGAGGGTGGGATGACACTTTTGGTTTTTGTTGTGTTTAATCCAAAATGAGTTTAACATGAAGGACCTGAAGCATTATCATTGGTGGATGTTGTCACTTACAATAAAAGCACATTTTTATCATCATGTCTTATCAGTGAGTTGTCTGTTGGTGACATTTAGGCCTTCAGTGTTCCTGTGATTGTGATAGTCTGAACCTGTGGAGTTGTGAGATGAGGAACACCGAGTGGTTTTCTCTTCTTATTACTCAGTTTTTTGACTGTGCCCCCTGATCGGAGTGTGCTCCTCCTCCTGTGGCCAGGAGTACCCTGTGGCTACAGAGTTTGGCTCTGTACGCATACCTCAGCCTTGTTTTCAAAATGACCACCAACCAGATAAGCCTGGTAGCACCGTTCGTCTACTCTGCTGCAGCTCTGCAGGCTCTGCCACCATGTTTTCACTGTTAATGAGGAGGAGAGGATGCAGCTGCTTCAGATGATCAGAGGTCATTCAAAGTGCTGTGTGACACATTTCCTCAGAGAATCACTCGACTTGCTCCTCTCCGGCCAATAGTGACACAGCTGTAATATTTCATGCAGACATTAGGGGCGTAGATGTAATCACACATCCACTGATGTGATTACAGTGATCACGTTTTAGATGTTTGGTCGGTTGTTCCACCGCTTTGGTCCAGACTGAAATATCTCAGTAACTGTTGGATCGCCATCGTTTGGTGATACTAACTTTGGTGATCCCTGACTTTTCCTCTGCCAACATTATGCTGACATTTGTGGTTTTGAGTGAAATGTCTCAACAACTATTGGATGTCTTGCCATGAAATTTGCTGCATACTTTTATATCCGCTTCAGGATCAATTGTAAGAACTTCACTTTTCATGTAGCGCCACCATCAGGGCAAACCTTTAATTGGTCCACTACTTTGGGTCATGAATGTAATGTGTAAACCAATGACCCATCGCTTTCCCATCAGCTTCAGCATTATTAGCTCAATTCAACATGCTAGAAACTTAAATTGCATCTGTAGAGTTTGTGTCTGCAGTTGAGCAGGTAAACATCGCAGCAGCAGGAGTGACGTCTGCCTTCCAGTAGATGGAATTATTTGATAAGAGTGGATGAATTATCTTTGGCATCTTCGTGTCTGTGCTGGACGTCATCATCCCAAACATTGTGCTCAGCTGTTATTAGATCATTCTTTCCAACTCAGTGCCTGACTTCTCTCTTCTTTTTAACAGGTAATAAAGTAAAGTATTCATTAACTTAATTCTAAATGTCCTTATCTGTGTCAACATGATCCTGTAAACACTGCTCAGTGCAATGTCCTTCCTTCCTTGTTCTTAGAGCCAAGCAGTGTCCTGTTATAGCCGCCTATTTGCATGCGTGACTTTCCTCATCGTGCACAGAACAGGGTCACACTCCAGCAGCTGTGCTCTGGTTATCTGCTACGATAGCTTCCCATCGTCACATCCCAGCCAGTGCTTGGCCTCTGAGCGAGTGGCGGCCTTCTCACTCTGTTCACTGGAGACCTCATTTGTCTTTATGTTGTCAGTTGCGGCAGGTTTGGCCTGTACGTTGCTATTGTTTGAGCTTATTTTCTTAGAGACACTGTTCTGGCACGGGGAAATAAAATGTCAGTTATATCATAAAGAGAAGTGTGTGATTTCACGGTTGGGCTTATGGATTGAGCATTAGGGAGATGAGTGAAAATGGGAGGCCATCTTTGGTTTTGATTCTTAAATCAGTTAAAA
Organism: Chaetodon trifasciatus; assembly: GCA_037975065.1. Lineage (NCBI taxonomy): Eukaryota > Metazoa > Chordata > Actinopteri > Chaetodontiformes > Chaetodontidae > Chaetodon > Chaetodon trifasciatus. The sequence continues at coordinate 14,839,019 of JBBMOE010000001.1, forward strand.
AAGAGACCTTTATTCACCCAAGGGAAGTTGTATGGAGTTCAAATGGATATTTCACAGCAATATTCACAAAATATCAAGTTGCACATGTATATGTGTGTCAGAAACCATGTGGGAAGAAGTCACAGAATGGTAGACAGTGATCAATGGAGAGAACTGAGTCAAAGCTTTTAAAAGGACTGTCAGCTGTTGTGTTTCTCTACAAAGACATGAACTAACTGACTGGAAACAAAGTCAAAATTAGATGGTTTGAATTAGTTGTCCTTTTTGGCCCATGTCCCACGGCAGGGCTGAGTCAGTGCATTTCTAACTGTGGAATCATGCAGTGAGTGGTCTGTCAGAATAGTACCCTCCTGAACTCGAGGTTATTTTCATCCACAAACTCTAGAGTGAAGAGTATGAATTAAGATTCGGTGAGGGGACATGATCTTTTTCCGTAGACTGTCTAGTAGATGTGTCATGCACCAGCTTCACCAAAACAAATTCCTCATATGTGTAAAATCGTACTTGGCAATAAAGCTTTTTCTGATTCTGATTCTGTTGATCAATTGGCTGGATATTCCATGTTAGTCAGAAGCAAAGTTATCAAAGCTAATGTTATCATGTAGCCACTTTTATTCTCCATGTGGGCTTCTCTTTTTACAAATATTACTTCACCAATTGGCCAAAACAAATGTTGAATTGGATCAGCGTTGGGTTTGGCTGCTTCTGTCAGATTCCAGACATTAGTGAGTGAAGTGGATGTTTGCAGTAGCGAGGGTCAAAACAAGACTAATACAAACAAACTGAAACAAGAAAAAAACACCTTTTGGTTCTTGGACCCTTTGGCTTGTAAACTTCATCCTCCTGTGCATTCCAACTGGGACAACTGTGTCAAATAACAAGACATCCACCAGCTCCTGTTTGACATAAACTCAACTGGAAACACTGCAAAGACAATATATTTAATGTTAATTCTCATCAACCTAATTTATTTTTGTAAATATATGCTTTTTCTGAATTTGATGTCAGCAAACTGGGAAAGTCTCTGATTGGCCTCTGATCCAGTTTTTCCTTTTTGTGCACTCAGAAAACTTGTTATTGTTCATAAAAGACAGATAAATTACTGACATGAAGCAAAGGAAGCAAATCAAGCTGAAGGCACACTTTTGTTTGAAGTCACCACCTGTAATTTCATTTCAAAGTAGACTGCTCACTTGCTTTACTTACTCCTAAGGAACACATCTATGAGCACACTGTGTGTATTTTTGTTTAACACTTTTGGCACTCCTCTTTAATTAGGGCAGTAACAGTATGCAGCACCAGCCAGCACCACATACTGGGAAGCTGTTCAGTGATTTGTTTTGTTGTCAGCGCATAAACATAACAGCTGAGTCATTCTTTCAGCTTCATTATTACTGTGTTCCTTGGTGGGGTTGATAAAATCATTAAACGGTCTATTCATCAAATGCATGGGCCACCATGGGTCACCCAGTGAAGCTGCAGCAGGCAACACGAGCGCACCTTCACAGTTCTAAATATGTGGGTCTTGTCCTTCCTATCATAACTCTGTTTGGTCTCTTTGTTCGAGCCTCCCCGAGCTTTTAAACAAACTGAAAACTCTGTTGTTACAGTAACGTGAAACAACTTTGACCAATTTCAGCACTGTACTCAAGACTGAAACAGTTCTGGCCCACAGCGAAAGAATTCCTATAATTTGGTGTGAGATTTACTGTGACTCTGAGTCCAGGAGGTCTGTTTCTAGTTTATCTGCTTTAATAGAGATATTAGATTAAAAAAAAAACAAAAAAAACAAAAAAAAAACAGAAACAGGACTTCTGTTCTGGGATACAATTGCTCAGAGTTAGCTGGAAACTCTTTAGGAGGCCTTAACTTTATTTATGCTGAGGCTCCTAAGTGCTGATACCAGAGGAAGTTTCTGTCCATGGTGCAATATGAAATGCTGGAAGCACAACTATGCAGTCACAAGCTGAGCTATAGACAGAATCAAAGCCATCTTTGGTGAATCATTAACAACCTGCTTTTCTAAATGAGAGAATTTAAATTTTTTTTTTTTTTTCATTTGATGAGTCCACGATTCTTCTTTTACGTTCTGTGAAGTGACAGATGCATTCAAATATTTCATGATTTGCAGGAAACACAGAGAGCATTTCCATGTCTGACGGCATCTGACCAAACCAACGGCTGCTTTGTCTTTAACATGATTCACTCTGTCAAGCTTCTCCTCCCTCTTCACTATCAGGCTGAGAGAGCGTACAGTTTGTGTCTAACATGTACTTGCGTGTGTTCAGTTGCTACTTGGGAAGATGCTGGTTTGGCTTAGATTGATTGAAACTTGAGACCTTGCTGTGGCACAAGGCATGACTATGAATGAGTTTCCACTGCAGATGGTTTGTTTACATTCAACCACTACTGAGGCTGCTTTAAAAAGAAAATGCAGAGCTTTGTGACATGTCTCTTGTCTTAGATTTCAGCTGAATTCCACCCAAAACCGCATCGTCTTTGATATTATATTTTATTAGCAGCCTTGTTGCTGTTGTCATCCATTTAAGAGACCAGTTCAAATTGAGACGTTCAAAATGAGCAACTCAAGTTTCCATGGTTTTACTATGCTCCGATAAAGAAAAGTGCTGCCACTATAAAGCTGAAGCTTTGTGTAGTTCAGTTTGAGATGTGTTAGAAGTCATCCAGGATCAGTTTACACTTGATCATTGTGTCCTCTTTCTGTGGGAGGGACGGCGCTCAGCCCTGCCCTGCAGGCTCAGTATTATAACATCATTTCAACCAGTCATTGCTCATGTTACCAAATCCGACAATAATATATTTATTTCATTGTTTCCTCATATGTGACATCAAGCAGCTCAGATCCATAATAGCGTGAGACATTTAGACATGCAAACAAAGAGTGAGGCTTGTTGGTCTGCATTATTTATACTGTTGTCCCAATTACATGCAAGTGACTGCTGTCACTGTTCAAGTTCTGAAGAGCAAAAAAACTTTATATTCAATATGACTCACATTTCCTAACATTTCACATTTCCTGTGAAGGCACTTTTCCAGTGAATTTGGGTCAAAGCTTTTGCAGTGATAGGAAATTATTAATTGTAGTTTATGACAATAACTGCCAGGTCAGAGCTGTTTTGATTGACAAGAGCAAAGTCTGATTGGTCTTGGCTCGCATCACTGCAGCGACTGATTCACTGACCTGCTTTTTCTTGGAAGTGACTCCGTCATTGTGGCTGTTTTTTTAACACTTGAAAGAGGAATGCCATTCATTTTACAATTTTTGTGACCTAATCAGTATGTGTGAATTTTTCCCACTCATTCCTTAAGTTAGAAGTCTGATTATGTACACGTGAATCTGTGCTGTCACTGTGAAGTCAGATCTGAGGCTCTCAGACAGTCAGTGGGTCATTGGCTGTGGAACCATGAGGTGACATGTTTAGTTGAAATCAAAGTTTATATTCTGGTGAACAGCTTTAGTGTAAGAAATCACACAAAAATGATACATAGCCTAGTTCATTATCAACTGGGCACTGCTGGATTTTATATCCCAGTGATATATTTAAAGCTCAGTTTCTGCAGTAGCACCCGGCAAGCAAAGAGTAGAGCTAGCTGGTAGAATAATGTCAATATTTATATTGGGTGGAATTTTCCTTTTAAAGGTGTTAAAGCACTGAAAAATAGAAAGCTGGTTGTGTCACTGTTTAGCCAAACCCCAGTCAGTGATGTCACAGCAGATGTTGGCCTTGGACAGATGTGCTTGAATCTGCAATTTTAAGTCATTTCCAAGACACTGAAATATCGATTAAAGTTTTTCTAGGAACATTTTTCATACTGGATTACGCAGAACAATTCACTGACGCTGTCAAGGATAATAAGTATTCCGGTGACATGCTTAAAAAGAGACACAGTGTATCTTTCATATTTGAGACTGACGGCTACATTTTTCTTTATATAATCAGAACAGATCTTGAGACATTTCTCCTCAGTCTGGTGGCAGGTGAAGCAACAGATTGCTTTCTTTCTCCCCCCTCTGCATGGATTTGCTTGTACAAACAGCTTTAGTCCTCGAGCTTTCATTTGTCTTTGACTTTAAGACAATCAAAGCTGCAGCAGAACTTGGACTTAACTTCGACGGGTAATATTCAAAGTTGAGTCTTGCAGGGGTGTCATGCTCTTTCAGAGTTTTGTCCATTTTTAACACAGTAAAAAACAATGACATGCCACAAATATCCTAACTAAAAAAGCCAATTGTGGAGGGATATGGCCCAAATCAAAGTCTGCACACATGTGTTTACAGTTCATGAGTGTATATAAATATATCTATTTTCCATCTTTAGTGTGACCTCATCATTTATCAACAGTTTCAGTTCAGAGGGAGCTGTGCAGCAGCAGTTTTCTGCTCTGTGTAATTCAGTGTGCATTTACTCTTTAATCAAGCTCCAGCCTCATCTGGAGTTTTCAGCATCACTTTACAGCAGGATGCTCATGTATGTGTGTATGTGTGCATCCGTGTGTCATTGTGCATCTGTGTGGGTGTGCACAGGCCTCAGTGTGACCTTCATGGGCATCCCATCCCTCAGAGGTTGTGACTGGATCAGAGTGTCTTCACACTGTGGGTCATTGCTCCACTGACACACACAGTATCTTCTCCTGAGGTTTTACTCTGTCTCTCATCATTGTTTGTCTTCTCTTGGAAAGGCCAACTATCCCAGTCAGCACTTTTATCTGCATCTGGTCTGATTACACATAGTTAGTGACCTTGGACAAAGTGCGAACGCAAGCAGCAGAGACCAGGTGGAAATGCTGTTTAGAGAGTGATACCTCTTCAAGCGCTGTTTAGTTTAGATCAAGCCACATGTGTTTTGGATTCCAGCGAGGAGTGTGTGTGTGTGTGTGTGTGTGCGTGTGTGTGTGTGTGTGTGTGTGTGTGTGTGTGTGTGTAGGTGGAAATCAGTCAAAATCAACCCACACGTTACTGGTGTGAGTGTGTGTTGGAGCTATTTCCTGGCTTCTTTTGGCACAGTTCAGGAGTGGATTGTCTTCGTAGCAATTATAGCCGTGTAGTATTTTGAGATAGTGTCCAGTAGCAGTACGAGACAAAAGGAGTGAGCCATGACATATGCCATGTTTACTGTTTGATGTTCAGTGGTTTTGTAGGTTCCAGACAGTTTACTGCAAGTTATACATACTATTTTCTGAAAGATATCATAGTTTTGTAAGATTACGCTTGCTTCATTTTGACGTGTCAAGCTTTCAGACTGTGTAGAGATAATCTATCAAAGCAGACGTTCGAGTACCCTTTTTACATTACAGTAGATACAGTATGTCCGTGATAACACAGTTGCAAGCAGGGATTGTTGTGTTGTGGAACTGATTTCCAGTCTGGTGTTTTTAATTTTGATGGCGGGGTGACCCTTTTGTCTCCACAGACTAGCCTGTTAATGATAAAAAATGAATTCTACTCTCTAAAACCTCATTATAAAAATGAGTAAAATGGAAGTATTAATAAGAGCATTAAAAAATCATCTGCTCAGCAAATTAAAACAAAAAGCAAAATGAATTTCAAAGCACTGAGAGTCTCTTTGGAAACTCTTTGGACTCATTCACCGTGACTGGAATGATCCTGCATTTGTGCTTTGATTTGTGACACATGTTTACCAAATTAGATTACTCGGGTCTTTGTTCTTGGCTCTTTCACCAGCAGCCTTTTCATCACACAGTTGGATCATTCAGTGTCCTGCATCCACAGCCATCTCTGAACAAGAGCATCGTCTTCTCTTTGACCACCAGTTGCTCTTTAACTCTTCTTAAGGAAAGTGAAGTCTGAGATTTGATTTGGCTGCAAAGACAAATTACAGCAGTAATATATTGTATACAGGCACAAGTGCATATGAGAAGTAGATGACATGTGTAAGGGCTTTTTATGATAACATATTTTTGGAGCATGACATTTTAAGTGAGCATTGTTTATAGAAATCAGGTCAAGGAAGCTGGTACATGGTGGCACCGCTAATCTAACACATGAGGGCTTGTCAGACATGGGGTGTCTCCGTTCCTGGCCAAAGTCAAAGTCACATCCACTGAAAGACTTTGGGCATTTCCTTGTAGTCGCATTCAGTATGTGACCTGCAGTGCTTGTCTGCCTTGTAGTGCTAAGAAGCCTGTGTTCTTAAAGCTAGATTTAGCCTCAGAGGCTCCAGCTAACACATGACAACAACCAGCAGACTCGGCCTGGTTCTGTACAGAAACTTAACCAGTGTGATTCCACCAGTGTTTGATTCACCTCCACCACATGTGGCCAGCTGCACACATTTGTCCTCAGTCATTTTCTCCCTTCGAAACAGTGCAATTTCTCCAGACTTTTGGTGCAGAGTGATTAATGATTTTAGCTGCTTCCTATTTTAGAAGAGAGGTATTCGTTCTCATGGCTTTGGTCCAGATTTGGCCTCAGAGGGCAGAGCAGAGACATAGTCCTCTAACACATGGTGGACTGCGTGTCGGATCCTGGTGTGGAAAAGGAGAACGGTGCAGAAGGGAGAAACGAGGGGAAAAGTGCCGCTTATGATACTGAATCAAACCCAGCCATTTCCTGTACCCGGAGCCAGAGCTGCTCAGCACTCTCCATATATGGTAATGGTATTTGCATGAAGGGAAACCCTGGGCTTATGGATCAGGACTGGTATTGAAATTCCCCTGTATTAACTTCTGGGAAAAGGTCTGGTCCTGTAGTTTGATTTTGGTTGATCAGATTATTTTTGATTCTTGGAGGGAAAACGAATCAAGTCAAAACTGTCTTCTTTGGTTATTTTTATACTTCCATCAATGACTATTGTAATGAATGTAAGTCAGAATGTCACATATTTAGATCAAACTGCTTCTAAACACAATATATCAGTGATGTCAGATGCTCGGTTTTTAATGAGACTGTGTGTTGCTGTGCTCTGTAGGAAGTCTGTGGTTCCATGGTGATTGTGTTGTTATGGCACCATAGACTCTAGTTGTGCCAGATGTCCCCTGTGTGTGTGTGTGTGTGTGTGTGTGTGTGTGTGTGTGTGTGTGTGTGTGTGTGTGTGTGTATGTCTATATACTCGATGACGCCTCCACTACAGGCCTTTAGTAACTCAGTGGGATTTATTATTATAAAATCTGTACAATACAACATGAGAAATGTCTGTCAGACAATATCAGAAAATATTCGACAATCAATTTTCATTTTGTCTGTGTGCATATAAAATGAAACTTGTTGTAGTGGGATGGACTTTGATCTTTTTTGTAACCAGTGACACACATACTTCATCTGCTCGGGCACTTCTTTGTGAGTGAATCCTCCCTGCTGCCATCAGGTATTAACTGACTGCTACTATTCTGGCAATCTGGCAATTTAACATTAGGTGTTATTGTGCTTAGTGTACAATATGTGTGTTTTTCTGTCTAAACAGATGCGTCCAATTCCACTTACAGGCATCAAGAAAGTGGTTTTAGATTTGTTTTTAAAAAATGAAACTTAGGCGATTGTCAGCCAATAGCTCACTGGGTTATACTGGTTTAATTACAGTGTCAGCAGAAAATCCAGTAAACATTTAGGAAAAGGCTAATGTCTTCATCGTTTGCCTGATTCATGAAAGGTCTGGACTGAAACCATTGGAGCAGTTCAGATTTAACAACATGAATAGTTACTGGTTCAAAACAGAAATCTTTGTAGGGGAACTGACCCTCCATCCCGGCACCCCACTACGGTTGTTTGAGTAAAGCGACCCTCAACCCCTGGCTGCTCTGGTGCTGCTCGGCAGCCAGCAGCAGAGGAGTGTTGTCGTTCTAGGCACCTCCCAGACGTCTTTGTGTGTATGTGTGCAGCTACTCCCTTAGTCCGCTGCTCTGAGGAGGAACATTTTCTTGGTCCTCTTGCCTCATTAAAGAAGGCCTGAATCAAAACAGATGAAACAGTCCTCCGAATATTTGACGTTTACCTCCTCCGTCTCCAGCTTATTACCTCTCCCTTCTTCAATCTGCGCACTTTCATTCCAGACATAGCAGAGAGGGGTTAAATATAGCGTATTCGATTGTTTTCGCTTTGTGGTTGGGCCAGCGCACTCTCTTAACGTCTGCTTTCAGAAAAAAGGTTCCCATCTGTCAAAGTACTGCTTGTAATACGTAGGTGGCAGCAAAAGGATAACTAGTAATTGACTGAATAAAGAGAACATTTGAATTTATGAGGGTTAGAGCAGTTAATACAGGGCTCTGGACAGTATTGAGACAAAGTAAATTCATAACCAAAACTCTCTCACTACACTTGATACTTGCCTAATAGTATATGTGATGTGCTTAATTTCCTTAATGTTGTTCTTCTGTGTCTCCACATTGTAATCCTGCTACCTCTACTTCTGCCAACTCTCCATAAAACACACCTACTGACTATCTGTTCATCCTGAAAGAGGGATTTCTACCTCTTGGCTATTCTTGAGATTTCTGCCTTTTTTCACTTTTTTTAGGGAATTTTTCCTAATCCAAATCAAGGGTCTTCAGTGTCCTAACCTTTGCAGATTGTAGATGATGCAGGGAGTGTTTTCTTATGTTTCTTTGTTTATTGCCTGTTTCTCTTTGTATCTACCTCTTGCACAGCATGAATTCATTTCTTAAACTCCTATCAGATGTTGAGATCCGCCCCCTCTCCCTTCACTCATTGTCAGGAAGTGTTTTTGTCCCTGAGAGTGACATCACGGTGTCATCATTGCTAAGGAAGGAAGGAAGTCAGCATCTCCCGCTGCCGCACCTAAAGAGCAGTAAAACATGTTAATAGAGGTGATCTGGAGAATTAATCAAGCTATAATTTGCTGCTTCCCTCCTGAGGGAAAATACCCACTGAATTGGGCTGAAAAGTTGTTAACATTCTTCACCACCTCCCAGGCTATGACCGAGTCTGTAAAGTGGTTTTAATTTTGCTGTTGTAAAGAATAAAGTCACCCTGGGGGATATTAAAAGCTTGGAGGCCCTCCTCCTTGGCCAAGTCATTTAGAGTTAATTACTAAATGCAAAATGACTTTCCACTGGTTTATTTTGTATTGTGGTGTTACCTTGTGGTGCTTGATATTATCAGGGTTTTGCTCTTTGCTGTTTTTGTTTCATCTCCTTAATATCTGTGAGAGCAACATTGTTTTTTTGGTGTTTGTGGAGTGATAGTTTCCTCTGAACTGAAAGATCATGTTAGCCAGTGGACGTTCAAGCTATTCTCTATATACATATATTATTGTGTGTTCTTGCATTCTATCATATTATACGTGCTGTTTAATACTGAAATCAACAAGACTGCATGACCTCTGCAAGTCAAAACATAAAGTAGGGAACCAGAAAACATTTTAGGTTCAAAGTTCATTCTTGACGTAGGAAATGGCAGTTGAGAAAATACTGTTGTGGAGCTTCTGAACGTATCACATGATCTCCATCAGCAAATGCACTGACCCCATTTCTCACAGAATTGCAGATGTTCCAGATGGGCATTTTCTGAGCACTTTAAGTCTTCTCCTCTGTCTTGGCTTAAAAGATGAAATCCAGTCTTGCACTTGGAAACGGCAGTTGGGTAAACAATTATGTCACAAACTCCATTTACTAGCTGAGCAGTAATGGTACTTGTAGTAATACTATTACTGAGTAGAAGCTGCAGCTACTTAACAGATCTTGTTTTGAGATTGTGTACTCAGCTGAATTTGAGTTAGAAACATTTTGTAAACCAACATGCACAATAAGTCCTTAAAGCTGCAGTAGGTAACTTGTACTGAAGTAATTTTTTGTGCCCAGACAGCAGTACATGAAACATGTAATCTGTGAAAAAAAAAAAAAAACCCTGCTCCATTTGTCCCACCTACTGCTCCTACTGCCATTTGCAAGAATCCACCGTGCCCGACACAAAACAACCAATCAGAGTCAAAGGAGCATCTGAGGGAGTGTCTGACATCTGTCAATCACTGCTCACACACGCTGTGAACCGCCCCCTCCCTCCGCTCATGCTGCCAGCTGCCGCTCAGTCAGACAGCTCTGTGAGCGGCGTCAGGAGGCTAGTGAAAGCTATGGCGGAGCAACAGCCACCCGCAAAGGAGAAACTGTCCATACCGCCGCTGCCAACAACAGCATACACAGCTAAGACAACAAATAACCATAAAGGTGGTGATTGTTACAATAACACTCCGCAGCGCTTACTGTATATTAGCGACTGTGATGTAGCAGCTGGGCAGAGTTAGCTTGTTTCAGATGCTAAAGCTAACGTTACTGCTGGTTGTCACGGCAGCCGCGCAGACGCTGCAGGGAGGAGGGGCTTTGAGGCAAGGCATGAGTGCAGCGGAGAGGGAGGGGGAGTGACGTGGAACTTGTGTTGGTTCAAATTTTTAGGCTAAGTCTGTTCTCTTCTCGATCTTACCTACTGCAGCTTTAATTGCTGTGGTTTTGAGTAGCTGTAATAATTAATTCTTCATATTCCATGTTTAATATTTCCTGCTGTGCCTTCAGTTTTCTCTTTATATGTTTTTTATATATGTTTTCTTTGTGGATGGATGTGATCTGTACTTGATGTATTAGGTCTGTATTTTAAAGCCAANGTGTTGGTTCAAATTTTCAGGCTAAGTCTGCTCTCTTCTCGATCTTACCTACTGCAGCTTTAAAGTGCTCAAAATTAAACATCTGCATTTCCATGAGAACTGGGCTCCACCTGCTAATGAAGGTCAAGTGAGATGATAGAAAACAGCCACTACATGGACCTGGTGTGATGTTGTTTTCTCAGCAGAATGCAGCTTCTTTATATTTATTTTAATTTAAAACATCTTTTGAAGTCTAATTTTCTTGTATAGATGCACTAAAACAATAATTGCCTTAATTTAAGAATAAGCAAGACTAAGTGTCTGCAGCCATGCTAGTTGCTCTGTGAGGCTAGCATCAACATGCTAACATGCTCACAATGACAATGTTAACAAGGTGCAATGTTTACCACATGCCCCATCTTTGTTTCGTACATCTGTCGTTGTTGAGATGAACCAAAGAAGTGAACTAACTGACATCACCATCCAAAGAGATAAATGAATAAATATGTTTTTAAAAGTATATTATCTACACAGTTCTGCTGCATAAAGGAAAGTATCTTGCTGTTGAAGTGTGACTGAATGAATGGCTTTTTTTTTTTTTTGCCTTGACTGGTATTGTTTAGATTACCACTCTGCTCCTTCCTCTCCCCACAGTTCCTCACTAAAGAGGGAGGAAGTGAAGAGTTAACTTGTGTGTTGACTAATGTTCTGGATGCTCTCTGTGGCTTTGAGTGGTTCTCCATCCAGGAGAAAGAGACTCACAGCACATTGTGACCCTCGTCCACAGTAGCCAGACAACACTGACTCATAGCGCATGATGAATGACCTCAGTTCTCCGGAGACTCGCTCAGCTAAAACAAAAACAGGAATGCAGGGAGAAACCAGATTGTTAGGATGTGGATAAAAGTTGGGTCGGAGCATCTTTGACACCTGGACAAATAGCACAAAGTACCTCTGGAAATCTGACCAAGCACTAATGCAAAGTAAACATGGCTCATCATACTGCTGGGATCAGAACACACACAAATGTGCATGCTTTGACTTTTTATTGCTGTAATAATAACTATGTTCCCCTTGACTTTCATTTAGTCTGGTTATCTCAACAGTGTGATAGAAACCACACTACCTCAGCCTCTGAGTGTGCTTTGCTGCTCAGTTTATTCATGTAAGCAGTGCCTCTCTGTCACCTTGATGTCAGCCTCTCGATTAGTCCACGCCATCTCATTGTGTCCTTTTGATTGAGCTAACAATTGTATGTTTTGTTGCAGGGGAGCCGGGGGCACTACCGGTACCACTGGCAGAGCCACAATGTCAAGCACAGCGGAGTTGATGACATGGTGCTGCTCAGCAAAATCAATGAGGACGCCATCGTGGACAACCTCAAGAAGAGATACATGGATGACTACATCTTTGTATCCTTTTGCTCACAATCGCAAATCACACCCGGGTGAGAAATAGCTGAGCCTCGTCTCATCGCCGCTGTTCCCAGAATAGCTGAATAGTCATTCACAGCGTCACTGATGCAGTGAGTAACAGCTCAGTGCTGGGAGGTAACGCCTTCCTACGGAGGCTCCGCCGTGTGCAGGGGGCAAAGGGCCTCTCTGTGCAGACCTCCACCCAAACCTCTAACTCCTGCTCCTTCACAAAAGTCTGGGTTTACTCTAGTTTTATCTCACTGTGGTGCAAAATGTGAACAAAACAGTGTGAGAAATAGCAGACTGTGTAATGGAGAAAATCTACAGTCTTTTTGAACCTCTCTCTGCGATCTTTTTTATTTAAAATGGTGTGCTGGGAGCTCTCATTTTCATACAGTGCACCGCACAAATGCCAGGTTTAGGTTTTCCAAACTGCAGCTGTGGCCACACAAACACACACAAGCTTTTCATGACGTGAAATGAGTCGATGAATGAATGAATAACCCCCTTTGAAAAGCAATGCTGAGTGTTCACAAAGCAGCTCATTACATAAACTCCATCCACGCTCTGGCAGTGCTCAGGATTATGAAGTTTAGTACATGCTGGCAGTTTTTGGTCCGACATCTCTGAGTCAGGCCTTTGATTTGGGTCAATAAATAGCCGTAACTGTGAGGTTTCCTTGCCAAGGCTGTGGGTCACTGTAGGCCACCCACAATAGCAGCTTTATTTGCCTTGAGCGACGTTTTGGCTTTGGGGCATAAAACCTCACAGTGTTACATCGTCGGTCTATTCTCTGTCATTTGTAAGCTTTGGATACTTATTTAGCCTCAGGCCTGATCACTAAATACTCCACTGCTGCACTGTTGCCCTCTTGACGTCATGGGAGCCTCAGATTAAGTCATTTCTTTCCTTTACTGTTTTAAAATCTTTATGTAAAAATGTAATTTAGATGTTTTGAAACCCTGTTGCCATTGAAAAAAGAGTATTTAATGTTTTTTGCACTCCCAATAAGAGGTGATTTTTATTGGGTGTTATTTGTTTTGTTTGTCTTTACTGTGTGATCTTTAAAATAAAACCTCATCAGACATACATTGGTCCTGTGCTCATCTCCGTCAACCCTTTCAAGCAGATGCCATACTTTGGGGAAAAAGAGGTTGAGATGTATCAGGGCGCAGTAAGTATGATGCTCTATGAATGAAGAACACATTTTAATGGCTTCTGTTCTCTGGAACACTCAAACCGGAAAACTTACTCCCATACTGTAAAAGTACTGATATGCCTGGGGGTTTAAGACGGCAACAGTCTGAAGGACAAAGAGTTTGAAATGAGCTGGGTTAGTTGCAGTGCGAACTTTCCAGCGGGCTGGCACAGATGTTGCTGTCAGAAACTTGACTCTCAATGAGAAGGCTTGGCAGTACCTTCACAGAACAGCCTGTTCGAGTCTGCCTCCTCTCTTGGCCAGCCTGCTGAGAGTGGGCTTGTCTGCTTAAGCCAGGAACACACTGAAAGACTTTTCAAACCCTAACTGACTGTGAAAACACTCTGCATCACACATGCCAAATTTAACAGTTTGGCAGACTATAGTTGTGCATAAGTGCACTGGGTTCAGATTTGCATAGTGTAATCAGCTGAAACTACAGGGCAAGGTTCAGGAGTGTTAGAAACAATCGTGAAGGTGCTGACTTGTTTGCTCAGTTGCAGAGCAACAGATTTAACGGAAGCGGTAAGCTGTCTGATGCAGATCTGTGTAGACTTTTCACAATCTTTAAAATCAGTCTTCATGGCCAAAGTGGCGTTAATATGTAAACTATTCTATGTTTTTTATTGTCAACAAATTCAATGAAAGACCAAAACCAAACATGTGTTAATCTCATAGACTCTATGAAACATGTACAGAGTCTCTGTAACGTCACCCACAGGTTTTGAAGAACCACCTGATCCAAAAATGGGCAAAGAGGTGGAGCATGGGTGGAACTGAAGCGGGCAGTATAAGGCCTGGTTGCTCAAACCTAGCGGCTGTCTGTCACTCAAAGCAGCCATGACCATAATTATGCATAACTTTAAGCTTTAACATCATTTATAGGAGTGAGTTCTATAAAAATTCAGCCCTGTGCTGATGTCATGAATGGGCAAAGCTAAAGATACCAAAACTGTTTTTTGTAAAAGAATGTTAGCATGTTTATTTCTGCTGTCAAGTTGAGTATTTTAGTATGGAGGTCTATGAGCATTGACTTGCTTTTGGAGACAGCCTCAAGTGGCCAATCGAGGAACTGCACTTAAACGTTGACCTCATTACTCAGCCTCGGAGGTTGCCGCTTGGTTAATGCATCTCCCAATACTTTACAACTTCCCTACCTGTCTCAGTAATTTCCTCAAACAGCTGGGAACTGCAGTGTTTGGCAAACATACTTATCTGTTGCAGACTGTTTTAAGTGGTGGATTAATACACATTCGGCAATAAAGAGTATTTGCAGCAGCAGGGTGCTGTATGAGGAATTGAGTCAAAATAAACTGCACTGTTCATATTTATCAAAATGCAGGAATATATTCAGCTTTGACTACATAGACAATAATAGTTCATAGAATAGAATCAGTCTATTGCTGGTTTTGGTCTTTTTATGACATTTGTTGGCAGTAAGAAAATTATAGAATAATACCAGATGCATCTTTTAACGTGTTCCTGGTTTTACTTTTACAAAAGCTGTTTGACCATTGATTTAATTCAATTATTTTGTCAACTCTCAGGCTCAGTATGAGAACCCTCCTCACATCTACGCTCTGGCAGATAACATGTACAGAAATATGATGATTGACCGTGAGAACCAGTGTGTCATCATCAGGTAAGAAACGCTGATCATTCTCCGCCTTCTTAACACATCATGAACTAATGGCATGTGACAACCAAAGAGACAGCAGAGTGTAAATTCTCCTTTTAATATGGTAGGTCTTAAAGTGACTGAGAGGTCCTTTTGTTGCTCAGCCCTTGTGTCATTGAGTCAAATGCAGAGAATGGGACAGAGTGAGACACAAAGGCTGGAGATAGAGATCTGTAAAGTGTGATCTGTGAGGTGTTGGTCATGGTTGACAGGCGAGCAGAACAGGTTCTACCACATCATTTGGTGCAGCTGATCGACAGAGAGTGACGTGTTCCTGTGGTGTTTTTCCAGCATAAGATTTTTAACTTCAGTGAAATGCAAATTAAGCAAAAAATATGAAAATGTTCTCTTCAAAAGAAAGAAAACAAGAACAACACCTGCATGATTCTTGGCCCAGACTAACTCTCTCCTTGACAGTTGGCATTTTTAGCTGCTTTTGAGTTTTGCCTGTGAATGAGTTTGAGTTTGCCTGTCAATGATTTTGAGCTACAAAGCTGCAGAGAGAAAAGTGTGGTGTCATGATTGAGGCTTTATCCTATGGCCCAGTCACCTGAGCAGCACGGTTGCTATAGTGCTTACCTCATGATGAATGACCCCTGCTTCAGCACTTTCGCCTGTTGTTTGGACAGCCAGCAGTTGCTAGTTCAGTTTCCCACATAAAGGCACTGAGGTGGATTTTGTGATCGACTAAATCAGCAAACAAAAGCGTGGAAGTGGTTTTTATGATGAACCAGGTCTCAGCAAACAAAGGCAGCTCTGAACTGCTGGCCAGGCAGTGTGGTCAGCACCAGCCTGTGTTGGCGCTTTTTCACATTTCACATCACTAAGAAAATGTGTGAATAAACCACACGGGGCTATTCAGGATGAAGAGGTGGAGCTTTGACCAATGTTGCTGGGAATTTGTGACCTGTTTTCCTCTTTATTTAGTTCATCTACTTACCCTGTGCTTACCACAGCATGTGATGAGTGTAGCTATCCCTAGACATCTGGATCAGACATTGAAAGGATGAACTGGAGCAGGTTGGTGTTATCAGTTTGGCTCCCCATCAAACTATTAGATGAAATCAGAGCTGTGACATCTTTCATAGGCTCAACCAAATGTCATCTGAGATCCAACTGATCAGAAATACACAACCACTCTTAGTTGATGATGTCATCCCACCTGTGGCTCTGACTGGTTTTAGTTTGGTGTTCACAGGTAGCTGATGTTGCTTATTTACTGTGTTCATTCAGTTTATTGTCCGGCGTCTTTGCTGATTCATGGATGTAGTGTTCCCCGCAGCTGTTGGGCATGATGTCATGCACCACTCCAGTCTTTTCCTCCTTCCTCCCCAAGGGGCAGAGGGCAGCAAATGAATTATTTTAGGTTAAAAGTTCGATTGGTTGTGCTGCTTTGAAATGGCCCACCCAACAGTTCAGACACTGTATTGTACCCACAGTCTGACGTCTTCCTCAAGCTGCCTGATGTACAGCAGATCAGAAACAGAGGCATATCAGCAAACACTTACCTTTAGACTGTGTTTGTCAGACAGTGGTAAAAGGAGGTGAGGGCAGCCTATGGATGCAACCAAAGCTGTGTCACTACAACATATAAACTTCAACTTTAAAACAGATGGACATAGGCCCCTGTAGCTTGAATACAAAGAGAAGTCACATTATCGCTGAAGAAATCTTGAGCATACAGTACTGAACAAGCAACTTCAGCTAGTTCTGTGGGAATGCAGTGCGTCTTATTACATTTAAAACCACCAGAACTACAAGTCAGTGTTGACTGTGCATCCTTCTCATAGCTGATGTCAGTAACGATTTATGAAAGTTAATGCGTAAGCCTCTGCGTCTCTGCATTGCATTGTCTAACTCATGTCCTTGTTTGGTTAATAAATCTTTGTGGAAGTTAACAATGCCTTCAGCATTTCAGCGCCACAACAATGAGACTGCCCATTTTGGGGGGGCTCGAAATGGGACTCCTGCCGCAGCTTGTGTTGAAAATAGCTCTTCAGAGAACAACTTTCATGAGGAAAAACAATGCTCTCAGAATGAGCTCTGGAGGTTGTTCTGACATTAAAATAAAAAACCACAGCTCAGCATATCTGTTTCCTCTTGTTACATGAGGAGTGACCAGTGGTGGAAGAAGTCTTTAGATTATGTACTTCAGTAAAAGTACTCATACCACATTGAAAATACTCCACAAGCTAAAGCAGTGCATTCAAAACCTAACTTCAGTAGAGGCCACTACTGGTACTAAGTGTGCAGCAAGGTAGCTCAGACAATGCAACGGGATTTGGAAGAAACAAGGAGGTATAAAGGCAGAGGGTTACGTCCATACAGAGATTGATGTGTAATAGAGTGGCTCCCATGACTTCCTCTGGCAGCCGCTAACAGTCTGCAGCTGTGTTTCTCACAGAGGCATTACCAACCTGACTCTACTTTAAGGCACAGTAAGAAAAAACAGACTCCACTGTCATCCACTGCCAAGCCACATATGTCAAAATAAGTATGAAACTGGCAAAGTGAAAGGCAAGGAGGAAAATAGACAGGGTGAAGGAAAGAGATGAGGGAAAAATCTGTCAATGTGACAAAACAGAATTAATGTCCTTATTGCTGCAACATTCATCTGCCCCAGATGTGCCGTAGCCTAACACACACTGAGCCTCTGAGTTGAAATCTGCGTCTAGTTGCACATTTTGGTTTGTAAAGTCAATGGACTGTACATGCATGAAAGCAGGAGCTGGGACCTTCACCTGTTTATTCAGCAGGTTCAGTGTAACAGATACCTTCTATGTAATCTGGGCAGAAACATGCATAGAAAAAGGCAGACGTGCACACCAAGTCATACATAAACCTGCAAATTGGTACAATGTAATTGTTCTTAACTGTCTAAGGTGTAAATGTTTGCATTGTCTTAAAACACTATGCATTAGATCAATAGTTGTGACTTGATTTTAAAGCAGGATTTTGGGGACCATTAAAACATTCATAATAGCAGCACATGAACATGCAGCTGCTCAAAGCAATTAAAACACTGGTGCTCCGCAGCGTGTCGTTAAAATACCAAACAACCACCCAGGTCTGCATCAATCACTCAACTTGACGTCTGAGCTCGGGTGTCACATGCTATTAGTCAGTTCATCAGGTGGATTTGAATTTGACTCAGATGCTCAGATTGGATGTATGAAGAAACATGTGCATGAATTTTTGTTTGTTACTCAGTGGAGAGAGCGGCGCAGGGAAGACGGTGGCAGCCAAATATATCATGGGCTACATCTCCAAGGTGTCAGGGGGCGGACCCAAAGTGCAGGTGAGAGGAGCTGCTTCTTTTCTTTTAGGACAGTACAGAAAAGATGCACGAGATGTTTGAGATTCTTCAGATGCTGAGCTGCATAGATTGAACGATAACTGGGCAATAATCCAGTTTTTAAGAAGCGAGTGCTGGAGTTATGTGATGCACAATTTTAAGATCTGAATTAATAACAGATCTCTGCTCATACCTCAAAAGGTTACTGATGCTGAAATTCAATGTAAAATGATGACAGAAGCATTCACACACTTTGATCAGTGCAATAATCATTCAATGAGGCAAACTTTAACTATCTTCTTCGGGTTGAAGAGGGTTGCGGGTGCTTTTTCTAAAATGACTGTTTTACCAAATATTCAATTCATTTAAAGTGTAACATTTTCAAATTAATGGGTATCCTTCTGCATCATTATCATAGTAACTTCTTGGGTTTTATTTTGCCCTTCTGACTTGTAGCTAAGCGCAAATAACATAATCTCACTGCAGATTCATATGAAATCAAACAACCTGTTGCTACTTCATTCCTGCAATTATTCCTCTCTTTAGACCCAATCCTCCTCTTACCATCCTCATCCTTATAGCCCATTATCAGCCCATCAGCAGCCTCTTATTCACCCAGCCCCCCTTCAGCCATCTGGCAGCCCTCAAACCAGCAGATGTCCTCCTCCTAAGCTCGATAAAGATCTAAAGTTTGATGAGGAAATGCCTGGGCCATGATGGCAGTTGGATTTTTATATTTAATCCACTCAGA
The DNA here is from genome assembly GCA_037975065.1 of Chaetodon trifasciatus. Lineage (NCBI taxonomy): Eukaryota > Metazoa > Chordata > Actinopteri > Chaetodontiformes > Chaetodontidae > Chaetodon > Chaetodon trifasciatus. The sequence continues at coordinate 14,857,924 of JBBMOE010000001.1, forward strand.
GCTGCTTCCACCAAGGCAGTGTTAGAAATCACCTCCAGGCTTTAGATTCAACAGTAAATCCTTTGTGTTATACAGCACTGTTATTGTTTTGAGTGTTCAGAGTTGCAAGTTGCAGTACGAATGTATTCCTACAAAGTCTGGACACTGTGTTAGATATAAAATAAAGAAACTTTTTCACATATACTCAATTGAAAACAGTACAAATACAACATAACATATAACATATTTAATGTTTTACCTCATCAACTCCATTGATTTTTGTAAATATAGTTGGGACAGGAGCAACTGAAGACTAGGAAAGTTGTGGAATGCTCCAAAAACACCTGTTTGGAACATTCCACAGGTAAACAGGTTCACTGGTAACAGGTGATAGCATCATGATTGGGTGTGAGAGGGGCATCCTGGAAAGGCTCACTTGTTCACAAGCAAGGATGGAGCGAGGTTCACCACTTTGTGAACACATGATTCCATAAAGGACATTACTACATGGACTCAGGGACGCTTTGTGAAATGTTTTACACAGCATCATAGTTTTTTTTGGAATCAGGCTTGTACACTTCTAAAGTTACTTAGGAAAATAATTTTCGTGGTATTGTTTGTTCAAACAAATGTGGCCGTTACGATGGACACACACACAAACACACTTCACATTTAGTCTCCACCTCTTCCAGCTCCTGTTCTCACATGGTTCCCTTCAGCCCTGCACACATTGTCCGGTATGCTCAGTACAGCACATGCATTCTTATGCAATGTGTTTATGGTGTGTGTTCACACGTGTGTGAGAATAGTTTTGAATAGATAATAACTCCCTGCCAGTAACATGTTTGTTCATCTGTCATCTTCACAAAGATTAATCACATCGAGTCATATTCATACATAAGAAAAGAAATACAAGTTATGGGTATAGAATATTAGTTTTGAGACAATTTTGGACATGTGATCTCGCTTGAAGTAGTTATATCTTGGATTCAGTGTATTTTGAAGCTTTTCCATGGGTTGGAGGAGTGAAATATGAGAAGTAGTAAACTAACTGTATGAGTGTGACATGCAGTGTAAATTTAGGAATGAAAAAAAGATTCCAAGAAATAACTTCCACTCGACTTCTGTGTACAATAATGGAAGTGGAGTAGATTTGTCTGCTGCACTGATTTAAACCTCTGACATGCAGATGGCTCACAGGAAAGATAACGTCCTCCAGACTTTGTGTGTATGTAGATGTGTGTATATGTGTGTGCATGCTCGTATTTGAGTGGAAAGTTCCTCAGACGTGCACGCCTGCTGGTGTAAAGGGTGCTGCCTCTGTACCTGCTGCACAGTCTGTCTGTGACGTAGCTAACAGCTCGTTGCCTCCGTCTCCTTGCAGCACGTCAAAGACATCATCCTGCAGTCCAACCCGCTGCTAGAGGCCTTCGGTAACGCCAAGACTGTGAGGAACAACAACTCCAGCAGATTTGTAAGGCTTTCATTTCATGTGTTGGCCGATCCACTTTTTATGAATCAGGCTGCTTTTCATTGTGGCTCCATTCATAACTGGTCCTTGTTAACTCAAGACAACTAAAGATAAAAAAGACAGCAGGCAAAAGTTAAAATGAGGAGAGTGAATTTGAAAATCTTTCTCCAATTGCACGTTTTTTACAGCCTCATTCTTCTCGTCTGTGCCTAAGATGATTTGTAGTGCAAGTGAGGACGAGTCTTGGAGATCATAACATAAGACAAAATTAGAAGAAGCCACTCACATTGTAAATCCTTAACTGTGTTGCTCAGACATAAATACATCTGTAGGTACTACTTACACCGGAATAATTTGAGGACTCAACTTTTCTGTGGCGCACCTTCAGACCCAAGCTGAGACTTTTGAAAACAAAGATTTGCACTAACAACTTTTCCTCTGTTTTGAATTTTGAGGAATCAAACCTCATGTGTGCCCTGGTTAACCAGAGCTTAGCTGCACAGAAAGACACACTGAACACGCAGAACCGCTGATGCACGTCCTCTGCTTACAAAAGAACTTGCTCAACAAGGACTTAGAATTAAAGCAAAGCACATTTTAGAAGATGTATTTCCTCTGAACTTTTCCAGCTGAGTTTAGTGGCTAAGAGTTCAGCTCAGTGTACAAAGCGGTATTATCTCAGTAACTGGGACATTTTTAGAACCAGAAGTTTTGGGGAAATGAATTTGGTTTAGCACTAATGGCCTGAGATCACTACTTTTGAGGTGCTGTCTTTGAATAAATAGTGTCTCTGTTCGCTTTTGGGGCTGGAACAGATATCACATTACAGGCTCGTCTGGAGAAGAGAGCAAGACAAAAAGCAGGATCACATTTTTATATAAATGCACCACCACCACTAGAACAGCCAGGTGCCAGTATCTCAGATCTTATAGCTCTGGCTTTAGGCTTTATTGCAGCCCAATCCTGTACTGAAAAACAAACATGCATTGATCCATCAGGGGAAATACTTTGAGATCCAGTTCAGCTCCGGCGGCGAACCAGACGGAGGAAAAATCTCCAACTTCCTTCTGGAGAAGTCACGTGTCGTCACGAGGAATCCTGGAGAGAGGAGTTTCCATATATTCTATCAGGTGAGACGCCATTTTTTTGCCCATCTGAAGAGAGAACGGGACACATTTGGCTAGTGAAGGGAGACTGTGAGGGGATTTCAGGACACATTGGATTAGACCTGCCATTTGGCTGCAGGAAGAGGGTCAGTCTGTTTTCATTGTGGATGGCTCGAGGTCCCTGGAAGAGGTCCCTGGAAGAGATGGAGTTCAGTCAGAGCATACAGTTTTCTTCACATGCAGTGAAGTGGAGCACGACGTTGAAATCTAAACATGAAAATGTATAAAAATGACACCAGTGAACCACAATACATGTAGATGAATTTCGGCTCTACAGTTGATAGAAGGAGCCAGTGGAGAGCAGAAGAACAGCCTGGGAATCACAACCCTGGATTACTACACTTACCTCAACCAGTCTGGTTCCTACAAAGTGGACGACATCAACGACAAGAGTGACTTCCAGGAAACAATGGTACGGTCAGATTCCCTCTGTTTAACCGGCAATAACTTCACACCCTCAGTGGTGTTGTGTGTGCCTAATCTCATACCAGTGATCATGTGGCTCGCAGTCCTCTCTCTCTTTACATTCCTCTCTCTCCCTGCCAGTCCTCTTTTGTTTTCTTTCCCAATGATCTCCTCCTGTTTTTGTTTACCAGTGAGACCGCAACAGGAGTAATTAGAGGACATGAGCTAGGTACCACAGGAGTGAGTAAACCCACACTGCGGCCCTGATTTAGCATGATCTTTTCCTTTGCTTTCCCAGCATGCCATGGATGTGATTGGCATCTCGGCAGAGCAGCGCGCCATGGTGCTTCAGATTGTGGCCGGAGTCCTGCACCTTGGAAATATCACTTTCAGGGAAGCTGGCAACTATGCTGCTGTGGAGAGTGAAGAGTGTAAGTAGACTCCCACCAGGAGCTGAACACGGCCTCGTTTTCTGTTTAATGTGGTTCACACGAACACAGGTAGCAACGACCAGAGCTCATGTTAAAACTTTTATGAACATGAAGCATGGTCTATTAATAGTATGCCTTTGACTTTTAGCTGGGATAGATGGATGAAAAATAGGTTTATGTTTATGTGTGTGTTGAGGGAAGAGGAGCTAACTGCTAGTTAATGTTCCATGTTTCCCTCCCCTTCAAAACACTGGTGTGGTTCGCCTATTGCTGTTCAACCCAATCACATTGTGAGAGAAACATTTTTTTAAGTTATAGGCAGATAGCAGTTCTCAAGGTATATAAGGCATTAAACTACATCAAGCCTTAGATTATTACCAAGCAACTAAAAGTCAACAGCCATGCTACGCTAGCAGCCGTAACAAAGATGGTAAATGTTGGCTCTCTTGCTTTACTTGGGCACAGCTCTGATTTGAGATGCTAGCATGCTAACATTCGCTCAGTAACAATGCTAACAGACTTACGGTGAGTCTTCTAAATGCATTTTTGACCAGACTTATGGTCTGTGGCCTTGCTTGTGGCTCTTTGAGGCCGTAACCTACTTAGGCACAACAGCACCTATATAGCTTTGAGCTACATGCTAACGTCAGCATACTAACATGCAGGTGTAGCGTTTATCATACTCAACTTCTTAATTTAGCGGGTTTGCATGCTAACATTTGCTAATTAGGACTAACCACAAATTACAGCTGAAGATAATGGGAATGTTGGACAAATTCTTTGTCCTGTTGATGGTGCTGGATGAAATGACAGGAAAATCATCTGTATTATTATGATTCATCCTCTGGGGAACATGAATGTCTGTAGCAGATATTTCTAGGTTGAAAAACTTTGCTAGTGGTGCTAGAGGAAAGAGCGGGGATCCTTAAGTCATTAACTTCATCCTCTGGGGAGAATGAATGCACAGAAATCACAGCAATCGATCATACTTGCTGAGATATTTTAGTTTGGAGCACAGTGGTGGATGACCAGCGTTGCCATCCGCAGAGTCATGTCGCTGGTATGGCTGAAAAGACACAGATACAGTTCTGTTGTTTGGAGATTAAAGACGATGATGCTGATGTTCAGGTTGAGACGGCTTCTTTTCATTGTGTTCTTGCCTTTCTTCTCTCTTCAGTGTCCTGAGCTGCCCTTCTTTGCTTGGTTTTGGAGAATATTTCTCTCTCACCACTTTCACTCCCTTAAGTTTTATTGTGTTAAAGCAGGGCTGCAGCCAACTGTCTGGAATAATCCAGCCCTCGCTAGATTACCAGAAAATAAGACGCTATTATTGAATGACTGCGAGAGACTAAACTACTTGGAAAAATACTTCTCCTTCTGTCCCCTTCCCTCTTGCCTTCTCCTGCCTCATTTTATTCTTTTTTCTTTTCCGTTCTCCTTCCTTCTCGTGCTGTTCCTGTATGATGCAGATGAGAGTGCAGTTGCCAGTGTACAAAGCCTCGGTCTGTTCTGTGCAGACGTAACAGCAGCGCTCCATAATCTCTGCCTTTCCTGTTCCTTCAGTCTCGCTCACTGTGTGCTTTAACTGCAGTGTGTTGCACATGTTCAGACCCCTGCCCCCCATATGAAACTACATGGGCCAAGTTCTCATAGACATCAACTTGCACTCAGCAGCAAGAGTACGTCATCTCTTGTTGAAACAAATGTTGAGACTATTTGTACAAATCATTTGGACGTTATTTGGCTGCTTGGGCCAGTTAAAAGAAACTTGATCTTTTCAGTGATGTGCTGTTTTGTAAAAATAACTATTTTAGGATCTTGTGCTTTTGAATAGAAGAACTATTTTCGGTTTTGGCATTAGTCACAGTTTGGCTTTAATGGCTGTGTTATTCATGAAACCTTTGGTACCTTTGGAAACTTTGATTAGAACCTGATCAGAAATCAAAATAAAGCTCCAGGGTTTTGAAGAAGCCTCGTCTGAGTAACATGAGTTTGTAATGACTTAATCTAATGAGTCTGTACAGGGGGGTCCACTGGGCTGAGAAGGTTCTTTAAAGGAATAGTTTAACATTTTGTGAAATACATTTCTATGTTTACGGATACAAGTTTTTACCCTTTGGTTTTTGTATGGATTATACAAAAAGATATAATGTTAATTAATGAGTTTTACAGGTGCTAGTAGGTGGATTTTGTTATCTTGTTTTCTTGTTATCAATAGAAAAAACTTAGCAAAAGCGAATACCGGTAATCAAATAATCAACATTATTTTCACTTTGAGTTAAGCCGAGTCAGTATTTTAGAAGTGAAGCATTGCATGACAGGATCATCACATCTCATTTGATCAATGAAGCCACATGCTTCACATGTCCTCTTGTTTGTCCTGACAACACTCGCTCCTAGTCCTCTCATCGTCCACAGCCACTTTGACTAGCAAATTTCCTGCAGGGGGAACTTATGTGAGCATTGTTCCCAAAATTCACATACACAGTGTTTGTGAAAGCCTCCAGGCCGAAGTATACAATCCATACTTTTCCTGCCGAGCACAAAGAATGACTTTTCCTCATTATTTAAGCAGGCGTATGGTCAGTCACACCCTTCTGTCCCAGAAGGGGAGCTACTGCAGTGGTCTAATGCATTCCCAGACACAGTGAGTCTGCAGGCCTGAGAGCCATTTCCTTTTAGGGGAAGTGAGTCACTGCAATAAGGCAGGGAGGGGCTCTCAGGGGAGAATATCAACGCCAGGTCGGGACAAATGATCTGTGGCGCTCTCAACACAGACTCTTTTTTTCAAGGCTTAGCCCAATGCTATTCTTCTTTTTAGCATTCAGCTGTAATTCAAAGCTCATCTGCTCAGAATTCTGAGACAAGGATGTTTAGTTTCAGTGGTTTCAGCCACAGAACTCCTTCAGTTTTTTGGCTTTACTCCACAGAGGCATGCCTTGTGATTATCAGCAGAAGCTTTTCTGATTTGTGAAACGTTATCACAGATTGATAAGAGTAAATGCAGTGGAAAAGGTAGACTGGAACACTGGATTCACAGTGGTTCTCTCTGCTATGCAAAGTTTACATGAGGCTGCCTTTTGAATGAATGCAGTCCTGCATGTTGATTTTCATACTGGTTTATATCTATAACAACAATATCTATGTTGTTTCAGAGCACTACCCCTTATCAACATGCTGCTTTATTTCTCTGTTTATCATAATAGTACAACAGCATGAACCTAACATACCATAACAGTGTCAGCTAAATAAAATGCAAATAACAGTATATTCTTTATCCATTAACCTGGTGATTGTGGGTGATAATAATATTACATTATAATTTTTTATAATGTAATATTATATCTTTAGTGGTTGTTTTCAGTACATAAATTCATGCAGAATTATAAAGACTGTCCTCTCCTGTACAACACAGATTCAAAATGAAGTTTTGTAACACCGCCTTTCTTTACTGTCCCCCTCGCCTCTTCCATCCTTTCTCTTCTCTTTTAACAGTTCTAGCCTTTCCTGCGTTTTTGCTCGGAATTGTTCAGAACCGTCTGAAGGAGAAACTGACAAGCCGGAAGATGGACAGCAAGTGGGGAAACGCCGTAGAGTCCATCGACGTAACACTGAACGTGGAGCAGGCGTGTTACACGCGTGACGCCCTCACCAAAGCCCTGCATGCACGAGTGTTTGACTTCCTGGTCGAGGTACGATTGCATGTTTGGACAGTTTCACAGTTCAGAACATCGTCACATGTGAAAAACAAATCAGTGACAGCCTATAATAAGCCTTTTTTCAGTAACACAATCCTTTGATTTCAGTCCATCAACAAAGCCATGGTGAAAGATCATCAGGAGTTTAATATTGGAGTGTTGGACATTTATGGATTTGAAATTTTCCAAGTAAGTGTTTTTTGTCATTTCACAGGCTGACACACAGCTACTGGAATTTTACTCTGCAGCAACACATGAATTAGATTAACAGGCATTAAGTTTGAGCATTTAAACAGATTAAACACAAAGGATGAGACTGATTTATACAGTATGTAGATTAAGTCCTGTCTCCTGATTGAGACAGCAGACCTCAACATGCTTTTTTTAATCTGATTACTTGTTGATAGGATTGGACAAACAAAATGGAAATGTTTTTGTATTATTTTGGTTTGCAGGAGCTCTGGATTCCTAATGTTGTGTACACATTATCAATGTGTACCATGACACCAAATAAAATTGTCCACTGATAGCAGTATCTAATCACCTCCTCCAGCTTTGTCTGTCTTTTAGGTTGAAGGTTTTCTTTTTGTAAACACAATGTCAGAAAAGGTCAGCTGCATTTTGCTGGCCACAGGTCATTAGACAGGAAGCTGCAGAGCACCATCACACAAGGCTCAGGCCGAAGGTCCAGTGTATGTGCTGTGAATTGCACAATGGGTCCCTTCCTTTAATAACTCCCACTCCAAACAAAGGCCATTGAACTTACAGGATATCCATCCTCCACTGAAGATAAAGCTCACTAATCCTGTATGGATTATATTAAACATGCTGTCTCTTCATCAGAAAAATGGATTTGAGCAGTTCTGCATCAACTTTGTGAATGAGAAACTGCAGCAGATATTCATTGAGCTGACTCTGAAGGCCGAGCAGGTAAAGTTCCTCCACTTTCTTCTCCTGTATTTTCCCGGGGTGTTTTTTTTTTTTTTTTTTTTTTAATTTCCACCCTCATTCAATGTTTTATAGTCTGACTCTGATCTTTGGTCATATCTTTGTAGGAGGAGTATGTGCAGGAGGGCATCAAGTGGACTCAGATTGAGTATTTCAACAACAAGATCGTCTGTGATCTCATCGAGAGCAAAGTAAATGAATCCTCCAGTAAACAAACTAGAGAGTTTTTACAATGCTAAGGCACAATCCTTAAAAGTTTTTACTTTAACAGTAGAACATGTGCATGTGAATCTGGAAATTCATCAAAAACACATACTAGCCATAAACAGCTATGGATAAAGCTGAAACAATAAGTCAATTAGATTATCAAAGAAAATGAATCAGCAACTATTTGATAATTGATCAATCATTGTTTTTGAGCAAAAATGTAAAATATTCTCTATTTACACCTTCTGAAATGAGTGGATTTCTGTGTCTTATCTCAGTAAACTGAACACCTTCAGGTTTTGGACTGTTGGTTGAACAAAACAAGCAACTGATAAAGAAAGTATTTGGCAGATGAATCAATAAGTAAAATAATCTGCAGCTGCAGCTTTAATCATGGGATACGTGCGCCAGTTGTTTTGTAGTTGACTAGAAAATAGTTAAAATGTATTTAAGATTGATTTTGTTCTGTCATAAACAACATAAACAAAACTGCATGTGCAATTATTTACTAAATACAGATTCAACCCAACATGTGGAGACAAAAAATATAAAATGAAATAAAACAAACTATAAATAAGAAAAAAAAAACTTGACCAGCACGTTGGCAAATAGGGCTGAAAACAACCTTCTTTGTGGAGGTAATAAACATCGTTTTATTGAAAGAGAGAGTTGTTAATCTAAAAGTATTATTATTCCCGGCATCAATTTACACTCACAACAAACTTGGATAGGAACGCTTTTTTAATGATAAACATTTGTTAGTTTTATTATCCTCATATTGTAAACTGAGTTGCAAGCTACCGCCAAGTTTTTGCTTGGTTGCCATGGCTTACAGCTTAATATCCTCAAACGTGCCGACATGCCTCTTAATTTGATTTATCTGTCCCACTGAGAGGCCTAATCCATGAAATCTACAACAAGAGCTTTAAAACAAGCCTCCATCTGAGAGGAGCAGGGGATCTGTATCAGTGGCTCTTAACACCCAGCCCACTTTAGTTAATCCAGTGACAACTTTACATGTGTCCTTTCAACAGAAGCCTGTGCTCTCGGAGTTAGAGACACTGTTACCACTGTGCAAACTGAAGGCCGCTGATCAGTGTAGGACATATTGGAGTCAAATGAGGCCGTGTGAGACACTAAAGCTGCTCCACTGTTAGATTTAGATCCATAGATTATACAATTTATAGCTTGTGTTGATCTCACATGGCCTTTAGATGCTTAGCTGGTGTAAAAAATGTGTTTACTTGAGAAATTTTATATTAGGATATAGTTTAATACATTAAATTTGTTTCAGTAGCTGATTCGATTTGCAGTACTAAAAGAGTAAGAAAACCAAGCGGCATTCTCTGCGACTGAAAAATTAAGTGCCAAAAACTGCAGTACCTTAAATGGCCTCTTGAGGCTGGCTTCAAAAGCGAGTCAGTCCCCATAGACCTCCATATTAAAATACCCAACTTTACAGCAGAAGTAAACATGTTAACTTCCTGGTACAAAAATGGTTTTGGTCTCTAAAACTTCCCCATTTCTGACAACTGCACAGGGGGTATTTTTTATATATCTCACTCATTTAATTTATGTTAAGGCTTTAAGTTATGCATCATTATGGGCATGGACGATTTGAGTGAAAGCGAGCAGCAAGGTTTCAGCAACCAGGCTTCATTCGCCCGCCTCAGCTCCACCCACACTCCACCTCTTTGCCTATTTTGGGATTTTAGCTGGTAATCACAAGTGGATCCTAGTGAATTTTTGGCATTTTTCTTATGAATTACTTAAAATTATTTTTCAATTATGAAAAATGTTGCAGAATAATAATAGTTCAACCACTTGGTTAATTGTTCCAGCTCTGGTACATGAACCCCAGAAGTAAATATTTCAGTTGGACCTAAAAATCAAACAGAAAAAGGCCAAAAACAACTACTCAGTTAACTTCACATAAATCAAATCTCGTAACTTTAGAGCCAGTGATGATCTGAAATAAAAAATATTCTTCTGAAATATCTTCCCTGTGATCCCAGAATCCTCCTGGCATCATGAGTATCCTGGATGATGTGTGCGCCACCATGCACGCTGTGGGCGAAGGGGCCGACCAGACCATGCTGCAGAAGCTCAGAGTCCAGATCAACACCCATGAACACTTCAACAGCTGGAACCAGGGCTTCATCATCCACCACTATGCTGGCAAGGTCGGTCTGAGTGCGCTCACTTCAGGCAGAGTTTGGTCTATTGTCCACTCACAGCTGGCTCCATCTTGTCTTTTTAAAAATAGCACTCCAGTCTGTAGCAATGGGAAGTCATTCATGTCTCATATTAACACCAGACATGTGCTGCATGATGCTTGAATACTTTGTTTCACACAAGAAAGATTGTGATGTTCAGTAGACGGTCTGCAGAGACCTCCATACTTTGCCTCAGTAGGGAGCTGACAGCAACTTCTGGAAATAGAAACTTATTTAAATGTCATTTTTTATGGTGTTGGTAGCGGAGCTGTTCCTGTTGAGCCCCACTCGTATGATCTGTCATAAATACCAGTTACACAGCTGGTATTTTAATTCTGGAGTCGGTGTCGTCATCTCCGTCCTCTTTAAGTTTTTCCCGTCTGAACCAACACGCCTCCTTTCTCTTTCTTTATCCATTTATGGTTACAGTCCCTCCCCTTATATAACAGTGTCTAACAACGTCATACGTGTTAATCGGCCTTATTCTCTTTCTACATTGCTGTTGTGTTTTTTTTGCATTCATTTTCATTCTGGTGGTCTGGGCCGAGGTTGTCCTGTGTCATTCTCCAGATGTGTGGTGGCCTCAGCCTGGCACACATGCCGCAGGCTTAATGAGTCGTGCCATAAAGACTTGAGGGGCTCCCATGACCGGGCTCAAAACATTCCTCCAGCCTGGAGTATACCAGAAATGACATGGTTTAATTTATATACTTTTAAACCACTGCTGGTTTTATAAGGCAGCTAATTCTGGGAAGGTGTAAAGCTTGAATCTGCAGCCCTTCATTTTATACTCCCATGAAATTCAATCCATTGACTTGGGCCAGAATACCTCTTCTTAATTTTCACACAGGTGTCGTCTTTCATTCTGCTGGAGCTTTCAAACAGTTCAACCTCGTCCCCTTTGACTCTCCCTCTGTGTTTCTCTCCTCCAGGTGTCCTACGATGCAGACGGTTTCTGCGAGAGGAACCGAGACGTCCTTTTTACTGACCTCATTGAGTTGATGCAGAGCAGTGAAATGTAAGCAACTCCTATTTGCACATTGCACCGACATGTGATGAGGATTTCTATGGCGCTCTCTCACTCACAGGGAGTTTTCTATTGTAATGCATATGGTCATAATTGAATACATCTGAATGAGAGTTTGAGACAGTCCAGTGCATCGGGATGTCACAGACGTGTGCAGGGCAGGGTAATGTCATGCTCTCTGCCCTGAATCACGTCTGGCGGCTGTCCATATGTGCGGCTTCTGGGGTCTACCCAATCTGGCCTAACAAATGCAGTCTCCCCGTGGGGCTGCATTGTGCAGTCTGGTCCCCCTGTGTTTTTGGTTTCTTGGGCTCTCTTTGTGTCAAAGTGGCCATCTGTGCAAACAGCCTGCATTGTCTGTGTAACCCCTGCAGGCCTCAGCCACTGCTTGCCCCCTTTGTGTGCATGTTTTGTGATGCACGAAAGAGGTTATGTCAAAATCCCATTCACACACGTGCTGAAAAATGTATGCATGCACTTTACATGGCATGTAGACACACAAAATACACACATAGATAAAAGAGTTTGGCACAGTCACACATAAAGGAAGCCTGAGAAGGAAGGAAGCCGCCTCATTCCTCAGAGCAGCAGGTCTAAATAGAGAAGAAAGGAATGACCAGTATTGTCAGCTGGACAGTATTAGCAGACTTTTGCTCTATTTGTACACACAACCTGCTGATCTCTTCTTCTGTGTCCATAGCCTTAAGTCAGATGTTTAAAATCAAACAAATACCAACGTGGGAGAAAGCCAGAAAAGCGATGAAATTAGAAAAATATCAATATGAAAAAACACAGAGAATGTAATAGGATAATAAACGCAATAGGCGGCAACATAAGCAAGTTAAAATAAGCTGAATGCTGAGCAGTGGTACGTGTCAGCTTTAGACCAGGCCTGACAGTCACCACATTTTATATGAGCTTTCAAAGCAAGAGCGGCCGACACAGTTCAAAAGGAGCTGAATACTTGGTGCCTGAACAGCACATGTGGTGATCGCAAAAGTGAGAAAAAAGGAGCAGCGTTGAAGATCATGGCTTTGCATTATTTTGCTTTTCATTCATGAGATAATCTTGACAGGCCTCTTGAATGTGGAGCCTTTAAATAAGTCCTTCAAAAGTCTTCAATGTACAGCAGAACTGCTAAGAAAAAACTACAAGGCACCGTCGTTAATTTCAATTTACGGCTCTGAGTGAAATGTTGGCGTCATTCAGTCTCACGGGAGAGCTTCTGCTCCATCTTTAAGTGTGGGTGTAGCACTTTTCCATAATACAGAAACTCGCTGAAACAAGCATGTGAGACTTGAGTAAGAACCAAAAGTCCAAATTGATGAGATACTAAATCATTGTCATGAATGGCAACATTGTGATTCAGTCCACAGCTGCAGCAGCTTTAAACGTACCTTTGTCACTATTAAAACCCCCTCTTTCCTCTCTTTTATCCTTGAGTATTAAGGTCAGTGAAAAAATTAAAAATTAACCTGTAGTGTGTGTTCATCTGTTAACTTAAAGGAGCTCAAAAGTACAAAGCTGCGTTGCCTTTCCTTTCCGTCCGAGTGCCTGTGTTCAGTTGAGAGGACGTGGAAACTTCACAGATATCTGCTACATTATGACCTGCAGCAACACATCACAGTGATGATGATGATGATGATGATGATGAAGATATAAAACACTGCAGCGATAAATTTAGGAATAAATAGAAATGTTATTCCTTGAAATCCAGTGTAGATCAGCACTGGTTGTTATCATCCATAGAATCAGCCTTTGAGAGACGTTTAATGTCAAGTTCACTGTATTGACATTGTTTTTTATTTATCCTCTTATAGGGCCATATTTCAACCAAAAGCAATTGATTATTTTATTTAATTCAGCATGTTGTGAAATAATAGCATGCATTCCTCTATGCAGTGGCCTTGTGCTGCACAGAAAGGTGTTTGTACAAATACAGCACAGTGTGTGCACACACACACACAGCTCTTGTTTTCCCACCCACCCCCCAATGAAACCTTCCAGAGTGCTTCAGGAATTTAAACCAGTGACCTTAGTCAAAGGTCCTTGGTTGTTTAATCATTAACTGCATTTTTGTTTTTGGCTGCCTGGGAACCTTTACATTGTTTTTTGGTCTACAACACTTGACACGAGGATGATAGCAGCCCGGTCAGTGTTGGTCCTAACTCCCAGTCTCCTCATCCGTGTCCTCTTACAGCGCCTTCATCAGAGCACTGTTTCCAGAAAACCTCAACGCTGAAAAGAAGGGTCGACCCACAACTGCAGGCAGCAAAATAAAGGTGTGTGTGTAGCTCTCCCTCAGCTTTGTCAGGATGTTGGAAAGGATCATGTGTGTGTTTGCTGTCCTTCAGCAGTCAGTCAGTAAAACACTGATAATTCAGTCACAGCATTTTATGTTTGCATGACTTTGACATCATCATTATTCCCCCTTTTTCTTCATCCCTGTTCTTACTCCACTCTTCAGAAACAAGCCAATGATTTGGTGAGCACGCTGATGAAATGTACCCCACACTACATCCGATGCATCAAACCCAACGAAACCAAGAAACCCAGAGACTGGGAGGAGAGCCGGTGAGTGACTGTGTCCTGTTGTCCTCATCGGCTCACATGGCTCCAACTGTCCAGAGCCTGTGCATACGTCTCAAACACTTCACACTATCAAAAAGACACATTTATCAAGCGCTTTCCTCCTGCTTATAGTGAAGTGCAAGAGGGTGAACACGTCGTTTGTCACGTTTGGTCTGAGCAGGAAAGGCCAGTCTTACAGAAGAAGTGTAGACAGTACTCATGCAGACAAAGTGGCTGCAAACAAAAGCAGAGCCATTTTATTCTTGTTGTGCCCCTCCAGCCAATTCCCAAAAATTCATTCATCACAGCAAATTATATTTTTCACGACCTCTCTTTGATTTAAGTCCAAATTTTCACTTTCGGCCCTTTGATAAACGCAGCCTGGGTCTCTAACCTCTCTCACACCAAAGGTAAACACTGCATCATTGTTCTGCTCTGATCTGCCTTTTTTGGATATTTCCTGTCCATTTGAAGACCCGAGTCATGTGAGACATGTTACAGATGACCCCCCCTCCTTTTATCCCTTTGTTTCAGTTTCCCACTCTTTCCTCCCTGCTCACAGACTTTGGGCATTACATGTTCAGCTGCAGTGCTGCTGTATTGTTCAGAGCCTATAACCTTCCTGTTGTGAGCAGGACACAGGGTGGCTCATTAATTAGCACCGGAACTGCTGTTTTCACAGGAAGTCTGAGTGTACTAAGTAGTGCTTAAGGTCTTTGTTTGGGGGAAAAGTCAGCAAAACGTAACGGTTTCACATACAATAACCTGTAATTATCCCTTCCGCCAGTAGAGTGGGAGCTTCATGTGCCATATACCTGCTGAAAGATGTTTGAGTTGAAGTAAATGAATCACTTGAACCACCAATAATAAAACTAGTTGTGGGTATAAATCAAAGTAAATTATATTCGGATGTGTATTTTTCTGGATGTACATGCGTTTTGCAGGTTTCTTCACACACTCTGTTACTATTACATGCATCACTCTCATCAGAACGAAACCTTATAAAATGAAGGTGGATATGAATAAAAGGAGGGGCTGGGAAACTTCTATCAATATAATACTACATTCAGAGGGGTCTGCAGTGAGCACGTAGTAATAAATCCTGTTTTACTCCAATTTTAAAGCTTAAATGAATCATTTTTAGGCAGAAAGGCCAAAACAGAAAGAAGTTTTATTCTCGTGTTGATCCTGGATTTTCAGAGTGAAGCACCAAGTGGAGTACCTGGGTCTGAAGGAAAACATCAGGGTGAGGCGTGCTGGCTACGCCTACCGCAGAGTCTTCAGGAAGTTCCTCAACAGGTAATGCCCCTCACACTTACACTGAGGTCATATTTATACATCTGACTGACTGTGATTTGGTTTCAAAGTAAGAGTTCACCTGATAGATATATAAACAGCCAGCCATGACTGATCAAACATTAAATATATTGTCTTTGTACTGTTTTCAATCGAGCAAATTATCACATTCTTTTTTATTTATTTTATGCAGCATCTGAACTTTTAAAGAATCAGAATCAGTATATAAAGCTCCCGTCCAAGCCCATGGGACACCCTACCCCCACCACCCCCCCATGTAAAACGCTTTGTCTCTGCTGAACGCTCTGGTCCTCAGGTACGCCATCCTGACCAAAGAGTCATGGCCAACGTGGCGAGGAGACGAGAAACAAGGCGTCCTTCATCTCTTGCGGTCTGTCAACATGGACCAGGATCAGTTCCAGCTTGGACGTACCAAGATCTTCATTAAAGCTCCTGAGTCGGTACGTTTGTCCCGCCTTCAAACTGTCACAGCCTGTTCTCACACTGCCCTTTAGAACCTCATATCAGACATACAAGAAAATGAAACACGCTGCAAAAGCAAAACTTATTCACACATTCTCCTTGTGCAGATGCAGAACTCAGATCACATGTCAGAATGCTGACATGCAAGAAGCCTTTTTGTCAGCAGGGAAAAACCTAAACTCACCATTTGTACACTAAACACCATAAAAGGGCACCAGTGTCCCAAATCATGCTGGAGTCCCTGTTGTAGGGGAGGAGATTGAACCCGACCCTTGTACCACGTCAGCACTGAGTCAACACCGCTCTGGAACTAAAACACAAGTACGGGCTGTGGTTGCAGAGTTTGGGGGGACATCGTAAAGGCTTGTCTTTTTCCACCATAACTACTTTTTTCATGATTCCTATGAAAGCAGCGCTTGTGTGAAGCCTCTCGCTTACTAACATTTGCACACATCACGCACGAACGAGCGTGCACGTGCACACACACAGAAGTATGTTTGTAAGCTAATACACAGACATCTTAGTTTTAATTCAGACCTTACAGCTGATCCTGAATGCCTTTACTTATTCATTGCAGCCGTGAATGCCAAGAGCCCCCATCCCCCACACCGCCGGACTGACAGTCCAAGTCATTGAGGTGTGCTTATGAAACGCAAATATCACACAGGGCAGGCCGCTGAAAAGAGCTGCCAGGCCTCTCAGACAAGCCTCTCTGTCCGATAAGACACTGACCCAAGCTAATTAGTTGTATGACTGAGGCGATTTTTTGTTTTTCTTTCTGTTGGATGTTATAAGTGAAGTTTGTTTGACGCTGAGCCAGATGTTCGTGACGAGTTTCTCCTTCAGAGTGGTGATGGATGAGCGGTTGCTTACTGTCTGTCAAAGCTCTCACATGAGCTGTGTGTGAAGACCACAGAGGCTTGTCCTGAATATGGGACTCAGTTTGAAAGTGAATTATTGTAAGCTGTTTTGACATTTACAACTCATTGATTTCTGTAGTGATATATATTCATAATAGTCACGTTTGTTGTAGTGATATGGACTGAAAGATTTTTCAATTGGTCCAACATCAGAAAAAAATAATCAGTATCAATTCTGATAAACAATCGATTGTTTCGGTTATTTTTCCAAGAGAGATTGTTTGAATTTAATGGGTTTTTTTACTGTTTTGTGTCATAAATCCTTTTGGGTTTTGGGCTTTTGGACAAGAGTCTTTTTATTGACACTATAATGTTGTTAAATGCAGACATAGAGACATTTCTGAATGTTTACTAATGTACAGTATTTGTTAGCAATTATAAGTTCTCCCGTAAAGACATCTTTTACATCATTACACATGTGTTTCACTGTATTTTCAGTAATCAGTTCTTTTAACACAAACCTCCATTTATGGACACAGAGTATGCCTTCATAAATGCTAATATATGCTTACAACAACATTATAGTGTGTTATAAACCTTGCATTAATGTTTGTATATTGCATACAACTGCTAAATGAAGTGTTGCTTATTGATTGATTAATCAATTCATTGTGTAAATAAAGGATTCATTTATTTCTAATGACAGTAATCGTTAGTTGCATATATTACAAAGTTTGAATTGTTTTTTTGAGCTCCTGTTGACTTTACTTGGTTCTTGTTTCAGCTAAATGCATCAGTAAGTCATGTTAATCAAACACTCCACCCACTGTTTGTTCTTGGATTTGTCACCTGGGAAGTTCAATCAGTCATCTGGTGAAAAACACTGTCTCAGTGACTAACTACTGTCAGTGTCTCAATCAGTGACTCATTGCGTTCATCTCCTCGCAGCCTTTGTGGTTGAAGTTTGATCTGCTGTGTGTTGGTGTTGTTTGGGGCTTGTTCCTGCCCCCCGTCACACTGCGGCCTGTGGCTGGCCGAGCTGATGCCAGGCCTGTTACAGCAGTGGGCAGGATGTTTAGTCTGGCAGGGAGGGCAGAGAGTGTGATTGCGTGTCTAGAGGCCCATCAGGAAATGACAGGGATTGGTGAGAGGACCGGTGGTCTCTTGGCCCAGAGTCAGCTCTTTGTGCAGGAAGTGGTGAAATGACTTAATGGCCAAAGAATAGAGAGTTGTATTCATAATAATAAGCGTTGTATTAATTATACAAAACAGCATGTTGCTAAATATTATGTAGGTCAAACAGTACAAATCAAACATGTGAAAGTATATCAGTAAACCCAATACATAGTATCAATAAGTTATCAATACGCTATCCTACCTTAAAGGATAGATTCATATTTTTTTCAAATGCGTCGTAAAGCAGTACTCATTGTTATTCCTTCTGTTCTACTAATTTGAATCAGCGATGAAACTGAGTTAGTTAATTCATAAACCTGTTTTCCTTGCTGTTACACAGCCGCCCTGCCTGTCCAGCAGTGAGGAGTAAAACCTCCATTCTCACACTGTGTTATCAGAGAAATTTGGAGCAGATATTTGGCCGTGTGTATTCAACTGTGCGCAGGCATGTACAGAATGCATGTGCGCTCATTCCTTCCATTCAGTCTGCTCAGGTGTGTTTGGGTTTGTGCACTGAGGTATGCCAGTCTCTTACTGTGTGTCTCTTTGTCTGCAGCTCTTTCTGCTGGAAGAGACAAGGGAGCGCAAGTTTGACGGCTACGCCAGGACCATCCAAAAGGCCTGGAGGAAATACGTAGCCCGCAAGAAGTATGTCCAGATGAGGGAGGAGGGTGAGTCGAGTCTCTACAGCTTTATTTATCTGTCCGTCTGCCTCTGTCTCCGTCTCTCACTCTTTTCCTCTGGGTTTTTCTAGCCTCTGACCTGCTGTTGAACCGGAAGGAGAGGCGGCGACACAGCCTCAACAGAAACTTTGTAGGTGACTACCTGGGCATGGACGACCGGCCCGAGCTGCGGCAGTTCCTGGCCAAGAGAGAAAAGATCGACTTCGCAGACAAAGTCACAAAATATGACCGCCGCTTCAAGGTTGGTCTCCGTTAGTTGGCAGCCTGTTTCTGTGGCCAAACAGCTGACAAAACATTTATGATTAATGTTCTGCTGTTGTTTTTTTCTGCTGTGTTTAGGGGATTAAGAGGGACTTGATCCTGACCCCGAAGTCTGTGTACCTGATTGGAAGAGAAAAGGTGAAACAGGGCCCGGAGAAAGGGCAGGTGACGGAGGTGCTGAAGAGGCGGATTGACGTGGAGAAGATCTTGGCGGTGTCTCTCAGGTACGAAGTAGTCACTGGCTTTCATCACGCAGTTCCCTCAAAGCTGGAACAAACTGGGTTGTAGTATTGTAAGTGTTATAACATCTGTATCAGATAACAGCGTCAGCTCCCAGGCTATACAGCTTTTCACATTTGCTTTTCTCTGCACAGAATTCTGCTCCAGAACATTTATGGTGGTTTTAATGGAGGCTCACAGTAGTTCAAACAGCCACAGAAGTCAAGTTTTGTTCCACATACTGTTCAAGCATTTATGACCACAGCATATTCCAAACAAAAACAGTCCATATAAACAAGTTTGCTGCTCGTTCTGTCCTCGTGTGCCACACCACCTCCTGCTTTCCAGCCAATTGAACTCCTGCTTTTAGGTTTATTTCAAGATCAGCATTCAGTGTATGTTAATTCAGGGCTTTTCCCAGAAACATAAAGTAAGTAAAAAACAGTGTCTGCATGCCTGACAGTATCCTCTGGCTTAATGTCCAAACTCCATCCCTCCCTGCTGAATACAGTGAAACGTGCCCATGATTTTATTTTACAGCTCACTGTCCTCACTGGGACCCAGAGCTCTCCAGAGGCATTGTGGGTGCTGTTGACCCTAAAGAAAAATCAAAACGGTCACAGTTGTGTTTTCACTGCATACACAGGGCTCATGTGCTGCTGTGAGCATCTTAAGAAAAACATCTATTTATAAAAGTATGTGAAGACAACAGTAGGAAATGACACATTTCCAAAACAAGACCATGGCTGCTCCGCCTGCAGCAGATTGTTCCGTCGCCGTATAGTTTGTAGACATTTCACTGCAGAACGTCACGAATCCGCTTCAAAGCCACAGTCTGGTTTTCCAATCACACAAGTTCCCATGTTCCTGTAAATGTCACACGAGGGACGTTGAAAACATGTGGAGTGTATTAAGCCCACCTCTTGTATATATGCCTGTCCCTTTGTGCGTGCAGGTCTCACAAATGTTGCTGAAACGATACGCAGGCAAACACATTCTCATGAAAGAATGTGGACTCGTTTACTGCAAAGACAAGAAGAAAATAAAGGGAACTGAAAGATTTCTGGGGCTTTGTTGTCGATGGGAACGCTGTTTAACTTGTTTTAGAGGTAGAAATCACAGAGCTGTTGGTGCGAGCATGTGGCTTTTGAGTCACTGGGGTAATATGGACCAGGTGGCGCAATGAGCGAAAGCAGGAGTTGTAAAAAACTCATCAGAGAAAAACTCCACTTCACTGGGAGGAACAAAGTATCCTTGTGTGGGTTACGGCCACAAGCTGTCTTCCCTCTTCAGATGTGAGCTGCTTTGTGAGGCCCCTCTCTGTTTCTATGCAAATGTGAAAGATGATTCTGACCCTCCATCTTCAGTTCCATTAAAGCAGAGCAGTGAAGTGTCTTTACAAAAGAGAAAAAATTATGTCATGAAGGTATTTTTTCCCACATTTGTTTCATGTCACAGCTGATTTGGGGATGTTAGCGTCTCAGAAACTGTTACGTTCATGTTTTTTAGCACAATGCAGGACGATTTCATGATCCTGCACGAGCAGGAGTACGACAGCCTGCTGGAGTGTGTCTTCAAGACGGAGTTTATCAGCTTGCTGGCCCGCAGGTTTGAGGAGAAAACCCAGAGGAAGCTACCACTCAAGTTTAGTAACACGTGAGTAAACACGCAAAATAAATCCTCAACCTAAGTGAGAGTTCAAGCAATAAATCCCAAATCAACCACAGTCATTAACATCTCTTTGTGTCTTCACTCACACCTATAAAATGTATTTCACGCTTCATAATTGATTATTATTGAAGATGAATAATAAAACTTTCAGCAGCTCAGAAACACTCGTTAAGCAGGATCAGACTCCTCCACGTGATGACGAAGGGACCCTTTAAGGAGAATGTAACTTTGGCTCAAGCCCCACAAAACGCTCCTTTTTGTGTCTGACAGACTGGAGATGAAGTTGAAGAAGGAGAATTGGGGCTTCTTGAGTGGGGGTGGCTCCCGGCAGGTCCTGTTTGTCCAGGGTCAGGGAGACATGCCCATACTGAAGCCTTCCAGCAAATCTCTGCAGGTCAGCATCGGCCCCGGGCTCCCGAAGAACACACGTGAGTATTAACACACTCTTTGAATGCAGGACTTTTACTTGTAGCAGAGTGTTTCTGCAGAGTGGTATTACTGCATTAACTTAAGTAAAAGATCTTATTACTTCATCACTTCATCCCCTTTTTATGTCTTTAAGATAAAAGTATATTTTTTTCCGTAATCTACATGTTGCTCTAAATCGCTTTGCCGTTAATTTGTTGAAAATCTTATCCTCAGGCCCCACCAAGAAGAGCTTCACTCAGAGTCGCTCCAGTGCGTCCAGAACTCACCAGCACATCCCCTCGCGGGCTGCGCCGGGACCTCCAGGTACATCAGCCATCTCACAGGATTCGACAAGGCTCTTCTTACTCTCAAAACCACAGTGAGACCCATCTTTACCTTTTTATTTTTATTTTTTTTGCAGTTGCTCACCAGAATGGTGGCCTGAAAAACACCAACCATGTAGCCAATCAGAGGAACTCGCAGCATCACAACCAGAGGCATCCCACACCTGGCAACGCAACACGGCCCTTCCTGCCCAGCAACATCAACCAGCTGAAGGAGCGAGGCGGCAGCCGGCCGCAGCCCAACCTGGACTGTCTGAAAGTCCCCGACCAAGGAGCCGCAGGGTGAGACACTGACACCAACACAGCGGAGGCGAAACGCACAAACCACACAGAAGGCAGAGTAGACAGAATCCCACACACACCTGCAGGCAACATGTGAGGAAGAAGGACTTGGCTGCTCCCGTACAAACATGCATCATATTAAATGATATTAAACTGAACACAGTATCAGTATTTGTCAGTGCTTCGTACTGTTAATTCCAAAGAGATGATTTTGGAGACCTTCGACAGTGAATATTTTTGCAGGTCTGTTAAATTCTGCTGGATTTTTGGCCTCTTTGGAACAGTTTTTGAGTTCTTGTGCAACTTTGAAACCTCAGCTGCATCTGCCAAGTTTCATATCTTCCCCACCAGAATCACATTAGTGTCTCTGTTGACACCTCACCGCTGAGAAATGAAAACGTGAGCGTCACACTACCAAAGAAAACAGACCAGCTCCAGCACTGACTTTGTTGGTTCTGGCCTGAAAAGTGTTGATTGTTATTTTCCTAAAAGACCAGACAACCTTTTCTCTTTTCCATTACAGTGACGTGTATGACTCACATGACCATTTTTATAGCTGACGTATGTTGGTAATTATCATTCAGCTGAACATGACTCAGCTCTGTGTGTTTAAGTGTGATCAGGTTCGCGTTCGGTGCTTACATTGTTGTGTCTGCTCTGTAGAAAAATGTCTTAACACACATAAGATTATTTGTATTTGACTTTGACTTTGGATTTTTACTTAGTATATTATTTAACAGTATAGTTACAGTAAAACTGCTCAATGTGATTTTGAGGCAGTACAGAGCATATTTACACTGATCTGCCCATAGGTACCATAGACACACACTAATATACACACACTTGTGTTTCTGTAATGTGGCATAATGTGAATGATTTATTCTTTTGTAGTCATGGAGACAGAGGACCAACTTCAAATGGAGGAATGTGAGTTGGGGCGTTTGCAGTGTTTTGGGTGGTGGTTCAGGACTAGAGAAGCTCTCAGCAGCAGGACTTGTTGATGCTTCTTCTCTTGCACATTTTTTTGTTTTGAACTGTGAAGAAGGCAAAAGTTCAGACCAGCTAAAGGAGCCCGACTGTAGCCTGCAACTAATACTACATGTTCTGCTGCTGCTCAGTTTCTTTGGTGTTAAATTGAGAATGTGACAGATCTTTCATTGGTGGAATGAAAGATCTCCTTGAAGGAGTTTGTGTTGTCAAAGAATCCCTGCTGTGCTCTTCTTCGGATCACTCATTTAAATCAGGGATCTGTTTTATGAAAGAGATGATCATTGAGGATGAGAGTTGCTCTTGTGTATCTCGCTGGAAGGCATAATTATCTTTACTCAGTCAATGCATATATTGCACATGTGTAAACCTTTCCATAGTCAGCTTGCTGCTGACTGGGGTGATGCCACTTCAAACATTCTGAATTATTTGATCCTCAGTTAGTTGAGCAGTGAAGTCGTTCTCTCTCAGTCTTCAGTGTTACATTTTGTGTTCAAATATAACTTGAAAAGAGAATATACTGTATATACAGTATACATATAGTGGATCAGTAAATGAACACAGTGCACAGAATAATGAACTGAGATCTTAAAGGTATCACTAACTCTGGATCAACACTCTCTGCTTTGTAAAACTTTTTCAGTTCATTTGTGAACCTTAAAGTGTGTATTCAGTCACCATCTTGTGGCTGTTTGGAGAACAACTTCGTTTTGTTCAAATGAAGCAGGAAGCTTTGTCCACACCATGCAAATATTTCATTCTGGAAAAATCTAAATCACCAAGAGTCAAAACAAGATGGTGACTTGGTGTGCACGCATAATTCTGGGATGTTAAAGTGTAAAATCCCATTCAAGCACCTCACCTTTTTCTGACTTAACTTCACAGCCACTGCAGCACAGTGAACTGAATTTTTCATACACTGCAGCGCCTTCCTGCAGATGCTGACAGCCATGCGGCCTCCCTCTGTTTTTTCTTGTGACGTTTCAGAGCCCACAGACCATCAGCCAGCAGGCCTCCACCTGGTGGCGGACGACCCAAACCTGCTCCCAAACCCAAACCCCAGGTGCCCCAGTGCAAAGCTTTGTACGCCTACGACGCTCAGGACACAGACGAGCTCAGCTTCAACGCTGATGACCTTATTGACATCATCAAAGAGGGTAGGTGTGTCTCTTAGAGGGCTGCCTTTTGTCCCCCTTATGTGAAGATCTCAGCCAGATGCCTTGAAACTCTAATCTGCTCATGTGTGTCCGTTAGATGCGTCCGGGTGGTGGACAGGACGACTCCGTGGAAAGCAGGGACTTTTCCCCAACAACTACGTCACCAAGATCTAAGAGCTGCCGGTTTCCAGCGCGAGGAGGAGAGCCTGCTGCGTCCCCGCGGACCCTCTCAGAGGACAGGATGGAGCTTACAGTCAAGAGAGAGAAACACTGAGAGATTCTTTGAGGGGAGAAACTCACTCTTCCTCCACTTCGGCCTTTGCAGTACATGAATGTAACTCTCGGTTACACCACCAGACCAAACAACCGTCAGGCTTGAAATGAGGCTCCGCTTTAAAGACGAGGAGACTGTTTGACCCCGGGGTCTGTTTTTCCTCCAGTCCCTTTGAGTACTGAACAAAACTATTTATTGTATTTATAGCTTTCTGTGTTCTCCTTACTGTCATTTATATCTTGCTGAGGATTTGAGCTCAAACATTTTGAAGCATTGGAATGAAGTATGCTTAATCTGTGGGACCAGGCTGTGATTTTTATTCTCAACACGTCGTTTTTTTAGATGAAGGTTTGATTGCCGAATCAGAGGCGGTCGTCTCAGTGTCACAACTGAAGTGACTGCTGCTTTACCAGGAATATTTATTTTGGTGCAAAACTGCAGCTACTTACAGGGAACAGAGTTTCAGTACACGATCACACTGTGACTTTTAATGATTTTAAAATACCAAAGTGTTTGCGATTTTTGATAGGTCACGTTCCACACGTGCAGAAAACATTCAGTCAAGTGGCGAATCACCTGGAAAACCACCTTCATCCTCATTTTGTTGTTGTTTTTGTTTTCCTATCACACCAGTATATTTTCCACACAGAGTAGACGTCACGTATGCTGTAACCTGAGCATGCTGTCTGTGATGTATTAGCACTTTATTGGTACAGGTACTACCTTGGACACAGACATCATCACTCGTTCATGCCACAGCCAGTAAGTCAAGTCTATGAAGGACAGGTTGCCAAGCTAGCAATAAGCCGGATTACTGAGAATAATGTGTTTACATGAAATGAAAAAAACAGGCATTTTAGATCTGATTCTGTATATGTGTTCATATTTAGGAGTACGCCTGTTGTTGGTTAGGATTTAAATTAATTGTTTTGTACTTTCTCTGAAGGACTCTACCATTCTTTCTGCTTCTCTCACAGGGCTGCTTTACTTCCAGTTCAGCTGCAGATAGATAATCTCACGGACACAGAGGGTGAATGGATTTTTTTTGTCTTGTCATTTGCAAAAGTTTTTTTAGGTGAAAGAAATTTGTTGATGTTTTTCCATGTCACTGCAAAGATTTCCTTTTGCTTCTGCTCAACTGTTCTGCACATCTTTTGCACTGCTGCTGTTGCATTACTTACACATTCCTAATCCCAATCTGTTTTCGTTTTCTTTTTTTTTTTTTTAATTCAAATAACCACATTATGCTCTAGTCAGTGGAAACTGCGGGATTCCTGTCATAGATCTTCTACATCATCAAATATAGTTTGATCTTGGATGGCTGACACTATCCTTGTGCAATACAAAACAGCAGATTTTAATAAAGCATGTAATATTGTACATTTAACTGCTTTGTTTTCTTTTATTAGCAGAGAACCCATTAAACAAATAATGACCAATCTGATGTTTATGTTTATTACCACATTCACATCAGGACTGCAGGATTTTACAGTGACAAGCTGCTCCAACAGGCACATTTTGACCAAACTCCACTAAACAACCCATTATTTTTTACCAAGACTTTGCTAATTTATATAAGAGGATTCGTTTTTTCCAGATTTGATTCATTAGTTGAACTGTTAATCATTTCTGGTGAATGCAGTTGTTAATTTAGAAGCAGCGCCACACAGTTATCTGACATGATCAGTCTGAAAACCTTTTCCATGTGCTTTCTCCACTCTGTCGGGAATAAATCTAGAAATCACTGACAGTACTGAATTGGATTTTTATGATCTATGTATGTCTTCACTGGTCAGAAAAGGTCAAATTTAAGCAGACTGAAAAGATGTGGAAATTGAAATTGTATAATTTAAACTGCATGTCAGGTCACTAAATCCTCAAACTGAGATAAGAAACAGAGGACAAGACATCTTCAGTGGTCACTGTCTCACACAGCTTTGTTTGTTGCTCCAACAATAATACATTTTTATCTATGTGACACTTTCCACTGAGCTGATGAAGACATTTTATTTACAGTGAACACATCGACCTTGTTCATGGTCAGCTCAGCAGGAAAAGCAGAGGTTTAAATAATCTAATCAAGGCTTGAAAATTCATCATTAATGTTATTAGTAACACCTGTGCTCTTCCCAGCATGACAAGGCAGAACTGCTGCTAAAGAGGTTTATTTTAAGCAACAGTCCTTTGGATTATTAATCATGGGGGAGTACCTGTAGAGAAACCTGCACCAGTTTCCTTCCCCCGCCTTGAAAAGCACTGACTGATCCCCAAACATGACACAGTAGCATCAGCACAGAGTGTTCATTTGCTCTGACTGTTCACCTGCTGCAGTGCACTGCTGCCACTGCTGCATCATGTGAATCCTGCAGCTGTGTAGTGAACCATAAGAGCAGAAGTCAGATCTGAGGCTGTGCACATCGTCTATAATAGGATTAAAAAACGCAGACCTAAAGTATTCTTCAGCAGTCCTCTCTACGCCGACCTGAAGTCTTTCAAGCTTTCAACTAAACCTACAGAAGATTTTTGATTCCATTTCACTCAATACACGAGTGTCTACCTCCTAAACACCGTTTACTTTTCATTTGGTTTTGTTTGTTATGTTTTCAGAATAAAGCACACACTATGCTTTTGAGATTGAGGGCAACACATCACAGGTGGTTTGGACCCTCAATCTAAGGAAATCAACACACTCACTTGATTGTCACATGTTCACCTTGTGGCTGCAGTAGGTCGGCTTGCTGCAGACTGACTAATTTATCACTCTAAAACCTCTGCAATTCTCTCATGTGTTCTCTTTCTGCATCAACTTTTATTACACATCAGAAAACTGAGCTCATTTGGCCAAACTCTGATCCAATCCTTGAATCCTCCAGGGTACAGAATGGCCACAGATCAAATGGAAGATTTTAAGTTTACTTTTACTAGAACTATGTATTAGGCAGTCAGTCAGCTTTGTTGTAGCTGCAGATTGTATTTTATCAGCCACAGGAGGTGACTCACTCTCTCTGTCTGATGATTCCCTCAGTACATCTGCTACAGGAGAGCCTGTCTATCTGTGGCACTTCAGTAAATTAAATGTTTGTGATGCATGTTCTCCTTATGCCTTGAAAATAAAGGATTAAGTTGATTTATTAATAAGTATTTATACAGGATAATTCTCACTCCTGGTTCATGATCCAGACTTTCTCAAAGACTCAAATGTTTTGAATAACACTGGTAAACTGTTCTTTGTTTGGATTGGTCACAGCTGGCAGACGCAGGCATCCTGTGACTGCAGGTGTGTCGTTTTAAGAGCGATCTCAGCCCTGGAAGCTGACATGTCATAAAATACATAATATATACTATAATCTAAATCCTTACCATCAACTTCATAAAGAATATCTGACCCTGGTGATGAAAACTTGCTTTAAAAGCAGAATTTACCTCAACTACATTTCTATATTAAATCTTGCTGCCAAATCTCCTTTGAGTCAAATAAAAAATATATAACACAGAACTCTGCGGACATTATTGCTAAAGGGAATATATCCCACAGAATACTGAATTATTTCCCAACCAGGGAAACTTTTTGCATTTAACATGAGCAGCATTCGATAAGAGATGTTCACGACTGATCTGAAGCTCAACATGTTTTAAAGATTACACTCATTGTTTAAATCTGTATTCAGCTGATCCAGACTCTCAATAACATGTCATAAAACAATAAAACAACATTCACTCAAACACTCAAACAGTGATAAAAGAGGACACCACGGAAAAGACTCGATTAAGAGTTATCCAAGTTTATTAATATTATTTTTTAAAACTAATATAAATCCCACAGAATATGATCCTGGTGCCTTTAAGTCAATGAATGCATGGATACCTGCTTTAAGTACTGCATTTCAACACTCCATTCAAAATATCTTTTTTTTCTTCCTTTTTTAATATACATCAGAGTGGAAATACATGGCCTCAGTGCACTGTCATATTCACTACTACTCTCCTACCTTTTTCTCTCTTGTGCAAGTCTATGCGAGTGAGTTAATCAACAGTATTAGTGTTTTTCTTTTCGCAGCAGCCAAAATGGACGCTGCTGCTCAACTACAGAGAGACAAAAGGGAGGGTGGATAAAATGGTTGAAAGTGTGAGAACAAACAGTAAATATTTATCCCAAATTGAGCTGTGTATTTCCCTCTGAATG
Source organism: Chaetodon trifasciatus (assembly GCA_037975065.1). Lineage (NCBI taxonomy): Eukaryota > Metazoa > Chordata > Actinopteri > Chaetodontiformes > Chaetodontidae > Chaetodon > Chaetodon trifasciatus. The sequence continues at coordinate 14,886,327 of JBBMOE010000001.1, forward strand.
CACGCACGCACGCACACATGGGAAATTAAAGTCAACGCCACTGCCAGTATCAAATTGACAAAATGATCCCAGGTTTCAGGCTTGTGTGAAGTTTCTGACACACACGTCGACCTGAGATCATCACACAGAAACCTTGTTAACCATCACGGGGCCCGTCTGCAGGGAGGAACGCCGGCAGCAAAATGAAGAAAAGCTCCACAGCAGATCCCAACAATCGTTCAGGTTAGAAAGAACAGTCAAGAGAGGGATGCGACATTCTTTTTCTGGTTCTCTAAAATACATCAGACGATGGCGATGACAGCGTTTTAGTCAAATGAAGGTGCTGGAGGGAGGTGTAAATCGTAGCAAAGCATGTGCATATTCTGGGAGTGAGGTGAACATTGGAGTTTATTTCCACTCTAGAAATACTGGGTGTGCACTAATACAGCAGCTGTTCTGTTAACATACTTCCCTAGATTAGGAATGTCTTGATTTACTTAAAAAACATCTTTCACTAACAATCCACATCTTCTAAACATAAACTAATCAATACAATGATTGGTAAAATGAATCCTGCAATGTTTTTTTTTTTTCTTTTTAAACCGGAGGCTGACATTCTATTCTAGTAAAGCAAGGCATTAGGTTTACAGAAATGCATCTTTACTAGAGCAGCTATCCTCACCTGCAAGTTGTTAGGCCATGTTAAGCCCACGTTAAATGTGCAAAGAAATGCATTGCAAGGAAACATGCAGAGAAACAAAACAAAACGGAAAAAAAAAAAATGACACTTGAGGAAACAATCAAAAGCTACATAAAAGCTTTATAAATACAATAAAATCTTAAACCCTTAATGGAGAATTCTAGCTGTTGTACTAATATGTGATAGCTGGCACTCTAGGCTCAATGCTTTTTTGTCAGGTGTTTTTTTTTTTTATTATTTTCTCGTGGTAGAGCTGCGCAGGTAATTCATGCCATCTTTGGTTGACTGCAGTACTGAAGAGAAAATTAACGTGATCTCAAAATAAATTTTCAACAAAAGGGGGGGTGTTAGAAAAACAGCATCAACTCTCAGCAGACAACTGCGCCTCAATGTCCACTCTGCAGATGGGGCACTTCTTATTGGTGAGGAGCCACTGATCCACACACAGCTGATGGAAGAGGTGCATACATGGCAGGCGTCTGGAGGGAAAACACAGAGGCAGAAGAGACGGCAGAGAGCCTTTAAGTCACATCCGATGTCACATGAACTCATTTCTGTTGGCCTACAGACGTGGAGAGCCTCCCTTCTCTGTGGTCCGGCTCTTCTGGTCTACTTGCTGCTCTCTTCCTGTTGTATTTGGCATTAAGATGTACTGCCTGATGATCCCTGACTGCTTAAAGGCAGTCTGGTGATATTCTATATTTTTCCAACCATCAACAAAACACTAAAAACCAACAATGAATAGATCCTGCTAACATGTATTGTCTGTGTTGGCAGAGCCTGATATATCTTATTTCTCTGTGCCATAGATGGCCATTGTTGTACAGGAACCATTGGAAACGCATCTGTGAGCTCTATCATTACACTGGGTGACATGTTCCTTCATTTACATAAAGATAGACATTGTGGTGTATTTCAATCAATCCCACATATGCTGTCCTGCTGCTATAAATAATCACTAGAGCCTGAAAACCAAAACCAAATCCACAGCTGAAAACAGTCTCCTTCAAACAAACTATTGTTACCAACTACATCATTCAGCTGTTTAAGAAAAAAAAAATATGAGACCCACTTTTACATGTTTGCACCTTTAGTAGGGAACAAATGGGCCACAGATGAAAAAACTGAAAACACTGAGAGTGAGTTTAATCCGGTCTTTTCATGGGATTTGTGGTCAAAAAAATATAGAATACCATCAATTTAATCTTTTAAAAACATCCTTGGACAACCCTCTGATCTTTACTTCACAGTGGCAAAGCTACTCTTTGCACTTTTAATTTGTACAAATGATAACACAGGCAAAGTGATACCTTACATACATCAAACTAGAGGTGTGAAGAACATCTGATGCTATCGCAGATGTGTGAAATACATTTTTTGTTCATAGTTTCTAATGATGAAGGATTTCCCAACATATCTAAAAACCAAATGTACAAATTTGTGTCGGTTTAATTCCGGGTAACATTTGTCATATGGTGGGTTATAGTTTGGAAATTTGTACCTTTTACCTAAATCACTGACATGTGACAAGTGAATAAATACTTTATCAAAAAATATATATTTTTTAACTTAAAAACAAATAATTAAAAACAGACAAGGTAAAAATCAAAGCTGCCGTTCATCACTTCCTTTCACACCAACAGAGGGCAGAAAATCCTCTTAAAAAAACCTGAGCGAGTGCCAAAAAGCAGCTCCATGAGGCCGCTAATTTTAAGGCACTCTGGGATTTTCCGTTGATTACTATACCTCGGGGTCTAAAACAAATGAATAAATAAAAAAATAAAAAATCTCAAGAGACGGTGGCAAAATGAAAGCACCGCACCTGCCATGCCACATGTCTGTGTCGACACACTCACACCCCTGAAAGCACTTTCAAACACACTCAAACCTGTGAGCAGCAAACACCCAGGAGGGGAGCCATTTACCTGACGTCCTCCCCTTCCTCCAGTATTGACAGACAGATGGTGCATTTTTCTTCTGTGTCTTCGTCTGCCCCCTCGTCTTCGTCTTGCTTACCATGCAGCTTTCTCTGTTCGCGGGAAACATTTAGAAACGTGACTTTTGATATGCAGCATCGCCGCTGAAGCTGCCTCAGCAGGCTCATTACATATGGTCAATAATCCTATTAATCCGCTCCCTGTTAAACACATTTAACTGCTCGGCTAAAACACTGCGGTAACTTTACAAATACTGCTTTTCTATAAAATTATAATGCTGTCTTTAGAGGTAACTACATTAAGAACAAACACAAAAAACATTAACTTCTGTTGGGGACAGAGAGAATGGTCATTTTGTCCTGAAAACAGAAAAAAACTTTCTATCTCTCGTCTCTATGCTAAACAAATCACAGTTATCCAAATCAAAGTTATTCTAGAGCCGAATTCCCTGGCCCCCAAGACTAATACTAACATCTACTGTACATGTGAGCAGAGACATGTTTCCAAATTGATTTGTTCATTATTTCTCACCGATTCTGGGGTTGCGTGCATATTTTTCCCAATAGATGCCCAAGCTTCAGGGGTTAACTGTTGGTCAATGTCTCTCTCCAACACCTTCTGTATTGGGTGGCAGGGTGTTAGATTGCTTATTTAGATACATTTGGAAACCTCTAAGGAAACTTTTCCCCAACAATGTCTTCACAGCTGCAATCTCACACACTACAGTATTTTGCTAAAACATTAGATGTTTGAAATGAGCACAAAAGACCACTGCGCACTCTGTCCCAGAGCAAACTGTAACAGACATGCACATCTACATACAGTCTACACAGTCCTATACACAATATGTACACGGCTACACACAAATACTGTCACAAAACCTCACCTTTTTGTACTTGTGTGGGTAAGTGCACCTCTCTATGGTTCCCTGAGAGGCTCCTCGGTTCACAGTCCCCAATCTTTCCTCTAAATGCAGCAGGTCCTGAATGACAAGCAGAAGCAAACCACTGAGCGAACGACACACTCATGCACATTTTGGCACAAGTGACAGCCCACCTGAACAGACTTTTCTGCGTCGGTGCTTTTCATTCTGCCAATTTAGTGGTTGAAGCCTGTGACTCGGTGAGTTATACTTGTTTTTGAGGAAGTCGATGTTCCCCAGAGCTCGGGGATCACACCACCAGCATTATGATTAATGGCTGATCTGCTCTGACAATTGAGTTTTGGCAGTCTCGAGTTTAACAGACTTTAACTGAGCAAACACCGTCACTGATAAAGATGGGGAGATGTGGCTGAACGCTCTGGAAAAAGCCAATAAGTGGACCTCAGGTTTGTGTGCACTTCCACTGTAGTATCAGTACAGTAAACTTATTATTACAGTATGAAAACAGTGACCGGTCATGTGGCAATGAGTCAAATATTGATGATGGCAATGATGAATGAAACTGTAATAATAATTTTCTTGGGAAATCACACAGGGAAAAAAGCCAGCAGTCCTCACCTCATAGGTTCTTCCAAAGCCAGTCATTCTAGATGAGATGTACCGAATGTGCGGGTAGGTCACTTCAGATATGCCAGTGTGCTGTGAGGGATGGAAAGAAAACATGTATCAACACAATTTATTCAACTTCAGAAAAACAGTTAGTCAGAATAATCCCTGCATGTCTCTCTCCTAAATGAATGTGGATCAAAGGGCCGCTATACATTTTTCAGTTTATAATTTCACCCTTTTTATAGACCTTCTTTCATTTGACGGGGTCTTAATCTTCTGGGGAGGGTTCAATATAATGTATGCTATTAGAGGCTGAGTCATTAGACTTGGAGCAATGCTGTATAATTTAATTCTTACATGTGTTTGGGTAACTGGCAGAGAGTGGAACCTGTAGAGAGATGATTAAAATCCAATATTCACTCTACTTTAGTTCTGTTTTTGGTCTCAAACAACTCCTGATGGAAATATCCGGGTCCACTGTGTTCACAAGCTGCCGTTTGGTGCTGTTGAAGAGCTTTTTCTCTGGAAATAGCTGCCTGCTGTTGCCGAAAGCGACATATGACAGCCGTGAGAGTGAGCCATAACAGTAAGGTGGTGGGCCGGACAACTAAACAATGAGCTAAAACACACCGTAAAGCTCCGTGAAGGTGAGGGGAGCTGCAGATTCAGCTGACGATTCATCTTTACAAATCCCTTTCACATTATCACAGTATTTTCACGTTGTCATTTGATATGCTGTTATAATAAAAATACAGCGCATCGGCCTTTAAGTTTAACTGTACCCCACATATCTGCCATTTTGTCAAATTCTGACTTGTAATCATTTTTGTGGAAGCTGTAATGGCTGGTTCTAAAATCCAAAGTTAACTAAAATGGCAAATACATGGAGAAGAAGGTCATCGATGGATAAGGATTAAAACTAATGAACTCTACCAACAAAATTCACTTGCATATCATTTGGTTCTACTTCTCTACCCTCGAATTTTGAAAGTGCACACTGTGACAAGCTGTGGACATGGCATGTTCAACACAATTGGGAAAACAGCAGCCCGACGTTATGTGCACTCGCCACTGCAAAGAGCTGATTGTAGAAGGCAACTAACATTTGGATGTTTGAGGGTGACCAAGGAATAAGCAATAACATCCGGAAACTGTCGACTATATTAGCTCAGGATCTGTCTCAAGGCCTGTGGATTTGTTGAGTGTGCACTTGAAATGCCTGATGAGCCACTATTAATTGCTAATGCATTATTCATGTGCTTCACCAAACCATCCTTGAAATAACTGATGTTCTAAATAAGGGGCCAACACCATTAATCTAAGCAAGACTTGGTATAAAAGTGATTCTTTCTCTCATTTATGCAAATGTATGCATGTGTGCTCAGGGTTTCTCTCACCATGAAGGGGATGGGGAAGTGGTGCAGTCTGGGGGGAGGGTGGTAGTGGGGCAGGTGGGAGTGCAGGTGCCCTGAAGGGTATGGTGCCATAGTCACTCCAGCCTCGATGCCAAGCTCCCTGTCGATGAACACATAGCAAGCGATCAATCATCTTTACATCAAAACTTGGTCTGGTCGAGCTGAACATTAACCAAGGAACCGCTGAGTCGCATAAAACTTGGGTTAAATTAGGACAAAAAGCAGCCATCTGTCAAGCCTCACTGCCTCTGTTACTGACCATGCGGTTCTCTGCTCAGGCTGGCGAGGGTGGGAAGACATCGTTTGTGGCACATGGATGTGGTGTCCATGGCCGTAGTTGGGGTGCATTCTGTGTGGGTGTGGAGGCGGACGCTCGTGTGCTCGTCTGCAGAGAGAAGGAAAAGCAGGCTCACATCTGGAGCTTTATCTTTCACACTAAGACAGATGCTCAGAATGAGGAAGAAAGCAGCTGGGTGATGGCGGTACTCACGTGGGGTGCTGCATCATCCTGCGCCTCTGGACCTCCATCCTCTGCAGCATCTCGTGTTGATGGAGCCTCTGCACCGAGGCCCCGAGTGCCGGTATATGGTGTGGCAGGGTCTGGTGGTCCGTAGGCAAGTGCTGGGCCAGTGGGGCACTTGAACTAGAAAGGTGGTGGGTAGACAGAGGAGGGGGAGGGGCGGGGGGCACGGCGTGGCCCGAAGGGTGGGATGGCAGCGGCGGATGAAAGGTGACAGTGTGGGGAATAACATAATCGCCTTGTGGAGGGGGCTGAGGAGTAAGTTGGGGGTTCCCATGGGAATGAGGACAGGCGGAGGAGGGCTGGTGATGCAGCGAGCGTGCGAGGGGGCCATCTGGGTTTGAAGAAAGAGAAAAGGCAGAAATTACGTAAAACATCTTAGACACTGAGGGCTAATACTGCAGATACTCTCCATTTTTAGTATTGTAACGCAACAACGGGAGTCTGTCTGGCAATGCTTTGACTTTTCCCGCCTCTCTGTGGCACTCAGCTCAGCAACCCAGCACATCACTGAGGCTCAGTGTTTTTAATAACCTTTGGATCCCCAGCTTCATCTTTTTGTAAATTTTTTTTGGCCTAAAATATGGTGCACATACATACACACTGCAGAGGATTATGCTATATCAGTCTTTGGCTACATAGGTAACACCTGCTAACAGGATCAATTTCTATTTGATGTTGGTAATTTTGTGGGATTTGTTAACATAAATACAGAATGCCTCAACTTCTCGTTTAAGGAAATGACAAAAACAGTTATTTTTCACCTCGGCATCAGTTACAATGTGGGCAAAAGGGTTTGTGTTTTGTGCCAGCAGACAAACATCTTGGCTCGTCATGTAACAGATGATGCCTTTGTAGCATTTTGTTGTTGTTGCCTTCGCTCACTAATGTGACAGGTTTCCGGCACAGACAACATAATGTGAGTTCACTACTGTGAATCATCCACTTAATAAATATTTATTACTTTTTTGGAGGGGGTTTGTTCTTCTTGGTGCAGACTTCCTCGCTACTTATCTGAGCTGCAGTAAAATGAGGAGGAGTGGCAGGAAAGGGAGGCGAGCGTAGGAACCAGCAGCAACTAACTCTCCGACTACATCCCCACCAGGGGAGCCTTGTCACACGGCTTCACTCTCCATACTGAACTATTCTGAAGAAAATGAGCAATTAACTACTTCTGCCTGGTACAGTTCCCACAGCACTTGGCACATTAACCATCGGGCTCTGCTTAATTACTATTAGCATTAGGTTGTGAGTGCAGCTGTCAGCCAATTTTCACAAGTATTATGGCACAGCGAATGAGAGAATTTTCCAGATGCAGCAGCAGACACCTGAAGTCAAACTGTGATCATGTTACATTTTGTTTTGTTTTGTCTACTGCAGCACATACCTGAAAGAAAATCAGACACCAAAAAGGAGACATTTAGATTTCTTGGTTTCATGAAGTCACCTTTGCATTCATTCAAATGAATACCATTCTCCTATCATCTGCAGATGGAGATCTTACTTCGATACAGTCAATTAAATCTTCCATCGAGCAGTGACGTCAGCATTCTGCCACAGGCAGACGGCGGCGTGTTACACGAGAGCCACAGACTATGAACAACAACCACATTAGCTTTCCTGCAAAAGTCTCCGTCTTCGTCACAAACATGAACGCCCGTCCTCTTGACTTGTTGACTGAGCCATCAACCAAGCATTCACCAAGGTGAAGTGCGCGACTACTGTCAGCTTGCAGGGTAGTCGAGTAAGTAGCTGCTCAGCTGCGGCACATTAAACAGCATGAAAATGTACCTACGAACGTCACTTCAGCCTGATTAGATGCTGGTGTGCTCCTTTCTCTTCAATACCACCAACAACACACTGTTTGCACGTATGTAGGCTGCAGTGCACGTTTGTTCACTTTGTCTCTAGTTCCCCACAGTGCAACATGGCACTCTGGCAGCCTGCACGCTGCTGTCAATCAAACGCCGGCACGCCCCTCAAGACAGCTGAGACAAACAGCAGCATTTCTGATAATTCCCCCAAAGACCCTGTTTCTTCCTTTTAAATGTGCCCTGTGGATTTCTTCTAAAAAAAAAATCAGATATGTGTTTACATTCAGTTTTTCTCACCGGAACACATTTTATTGTTGAGTTGTAACAAACACGTTGAATGTATTTCCTTCCTTACACAACACTTAAAAAACCTGTAGTACTGAATGTCTGGTTTCCTATACTGCATGAAGGCGGTGGGTGTACTCACAGGAGGGGTGCATGTAATGTCTGCAGGGCTGGGGTTGTGTTTGTGGCTGGGGCTGAGCCACCATGGAGGAGCTGAACGAGTCCACCACAGCTGGCTGGCTGGGCCCAGGGGTGGCCTGGGAAACGTAAGCAGGGGGCCGTGAGTTGGAGCCCGGGCAGCACGGGTCAAAAGCTGACGTGCTGCCATGGAAACTAGCCCCGCTGTTTCCACCGCTCCGAACACTGCTGTTGCTCAGGTCCACTGGCAGAGTCTGCTGTGGAAGGAAGGCGGAGATGTTAGAGAGAAAGAAGAGGGACAAACTTCTCATGCGGAATACTAAATGAGTCCTCCTTTGAGATCATTATCCAAGAGTTCATACAGTCACACACAAGTCATACACAATTCCAGTCACGTACCATGTCTGATGACATCTTTTCACTGTCGGATTTTTCTTTCTGAGTGAAATAAATACAGAGGATAAACCTTTGCCTATTTCCTTCCCTCAGTCTCTCACTAAATGCAAAGATAGAGAGCTTGTCTTGAGTAGTGACAAGCGTTGGACCATGACCTTCTCTAACTGAGGGGGAGGCGGGTAGGATGGTGCACGGTGAAGCTTTGACAAAGCAGCTTAGTACGAAATCATGGCGAGATCATTTAAAGCACTTTAATGCTCTGTCTTCTCACCTCGTTCATACAGTATTCATACTTGAAGGGAGACAGGTGAAGTTATCTTCTCATCGACTACTCATTGCAGACTGAGAAATTCTGTGCTCTGCTTTTGATACCTAAACTACTTCTGGATGACAATTTAGTCATATTGCACGCAGCACAGGTATACCTGGTCATGGTAGTGGCCCGTGTTGCTGCTACCACTATTGTTGCCGCTGCCGCTGACTCCTGCGCAGGGTGCGGGCAGAGCGCTAGGTCGCTCCACGGGGCAGCTCGCCTCTTGAAAGGGCAGGGTGCCCGGGGGCTGCGGTGCTGGGTGATGGACGTGGTGGATGAAGTGGTGGTTGTGGCCGTGGCCGTGACCGTGGCCGTGGCCGTGGCCGTGCTGAGAGCCACTGGTCTGCTGAGAGGATGATGCCTGCAGGCAGCTTGAATGGGAGTGGCTCAGGGACAGGTGACCAGGGGAGGGCCCTCCACAGGGGGAGTGCTGCTGACAGCAGGATGGGAGTCTGGGCATGGCCGTGCCTGCGTTTTCTCCTGCGGTACCTGATAAACCGGGCCTGCTGTCATCTGATGAGAGTGAGATATATGATGAGGAAAAATAATGGATGAGACTGCGGATTAGCATTTTAATGTTCATAAAAGAAGAAATGAAATGAAATCCCCTGCCCTGTCTTGTCTTACCCTCTGTGGCTGTGCGAGCAGAGCCACTTGGCCTCTGTGTGTGCATACTTTCAGGTATTGAGCCTGGGCAGCTAGTGGAAGGGCCTGGGGCGTCATTGAGCTCTGAGGTAGAGGCATGATGGGAAGATGACGATGAGGACGACCTGACTGTTTGAGGGTGAATGCTGCCAGAGGTTGTTGGCACAACTGAGAGATCTGGGGAGGAAAAAAAAGTCAGGTTAAGATTTGAACAAGTTTAAAGTGTAAATATTTCATGGGAGAGGTGTCTGCCAGTGAGGTCTGACTGTGTGCGGTTTCCCAAATCATCACACTTCTGATGTAATTCTATTTACGCTAAGCTAGTTTACAATACTGCCTAATAAAGCATGGTGGATGTGATATGACAACCTGTAGATGTACCAGTTGCTACTTGTAGGTAAAAAGGCATGATTTTCACAATTCATGTGACCAGCTATAATCCAACATGACACTTTTTCCCAGTGTGGACTGTAGCATGTGGACTTGTCTGCAGAGGCTCAGCAGCCGAGGAGACGAGCAGACCTTATTAGTATTCCAGTGTGTGCACCCCGTCTGCTTTTCATATTCACAAATTAATTTCCCCTCTTTCTCCTAAGAAATGCAAATACTCTAATACTCAGTCCTCTACCATTTTACTATCTGTCATGGGTGTGGGCTGATAAAGAGGCTGACGTTGGACTTAAGTCACACAAATGCCTGAGGTTACAAAGCAGCCCCGTCACAGAAAATAAAGCATTGGTGTGCTGTGAAAACAAATGCAAATAAATCCGACACTGTTTGAGGTTAATGTAGGTTATATCAAGAACCACAATCTCTACATTCTTGTCACTGAGTGGTTACCTGATGCACACTAGGCTGCTATTTAAATCATGGTAACAGCCATTTTTATTTTATCAGTTGATTTAATCTATTTGATACTTCCAGACAGCTATCATTAGCACATTTGTAAAGCTATATTCTAACTGAACACAAGTCACACAGCTCCCATTTCATGTCTAAATCAAGAAAAAAACAAAAGAATTCCAGGATGAGGTGACCAAAAAGCTCCACATCACTTTGTGAGGCATGTGAAGCATATTTTAGGCGTTAGAGTTGTTTTTCCTCACCTTGACGCTAATGAATGAATTTGACTGCAAATATTCAAAGCTAATATCAAAGTTTCCACTTCATGACTGAAAGTTATGAAACATCTGAGAATAAGGATGACTGATTCACATATATGCAGCAGAAACCAGAGCAAGATATTTTAGGATGAGCTTTCCCGTTTTAACCTTTGAAATTAGGACATTTCATCTCTGAGATGAGATTTCTCTATTTTGTACATCCCTTTATTTATACCTCATATCTACTGAGATAATCTGCATACTGTAATTAATGGTACCTATATATAGTTATATATATACTGTATTTAGTTAGATATATATATGCTCCTCCATTATCCACGTCCTGAAAGCAGTTTTAATGCAGAAACTTTCATGTTAACAGTTAACGCCAAAAACAACCAGCATCACAACATCAAAGCATCACAGCTGAAAGGTGGCAGATAACTTGAAAAGTGAAACCTGTGTTGAAACTATGGCTAGGTTTCAATCTAAATGTGTCACATATTTTGAGAGAATTTTGATAAAATTGGCAAAAGAAAATGCCAATGAACGCTTCTTCCCTTTGACTACCGTGATGTGATTATGAATTTCTGTGAAATTGAGCTTTTTTTAATTTAGCTATTTCCATCAACCTCTTGTAATGTGTTAATGTTCTCCAAAATGTGCATAAAAATCTGTTGATGACCACACAGCTTCTGTGTAGTTATCCTTAAAACAAGATCATAGACTCTTCAACATGTCTTACCATCTTCATCGACAGTGAGGTCCACCACCTCACCAGCATTCTGACGCAGTGGTTGGATGACGGTGGACTGTCTGTGGCGTCCACGTGGCTCCTGGAGACGATTCTGGGAGCAACTACTCGCCCAAATCCTGCCAAGACCCCCCACTGAACGTGACCTGTAGACACACAGACATAAAAATCATTTACAGCCAACTGTTGTATTCTCACAGCTCAGTGAAGCATTGGCTTCACCACAGACTCTCAGACTCTCAAACCCATTTCCAGGTGGCTGGTGCAAAGGTATGCAAGGCAGACAGCTCTGACAAAAGCCTTTAGATCCACCTTGTGAGTATTTTTTTTAAACAGCCACACTCAACCTGAGAAATTGCCTCCATTTCTCCATCAAGACATTCACACTGTTTGAAACAGGGCATTCAAAACTGAAATGGAAACCCAAGCTCAGCTTACATGTCCGAATTATGTATGTATGTGAACATGAAGGTGCTTTATGCTTTCTTTTGTATCATAATTTAATGTTTAAAAAGAGTGAGAGCACCTGTGTGAAAGCTGTGTCAGAGAGAACAGACAGCTTGTCCTCTCAGGACAGCCATCATGGAGCTCTGCATCCACAACCACCGCAACACTTCCACCGAAATCTCAGCATTCTTTCCACCCACCTTCCTTTTTCCTATATACATGCTCTGCACCTCCCTTCCCTGCCTTCGGCCCTCCTTTTTTCTTTCTTGCTTTCTTTTTTTTTCTTCTTTTTAATTTTCTCTCTCAAAGGCTCCTGTCGCTCTACCCCTTGCTCTCTGAGACCGGAGTGAGAGGCCAGGGAATACAGGGGATCACAGGGAGGAGGGATGAGCCCGAGGGACCAGAGACTAGAGAGTGAATGGGAGTGCCGTAAATCTGGATACCATGGAGCTTTGTGGCTGGGGGATTTCACTGCTGTTCCCTGAGAGCGTTTACAAAATGCACACAAGCAGAGGGAAAAGGCTGTATGCTGAGAGCCAAAAACACTGCCCTGCTAACCACAACTCCATCGTAACTATGAAGCTTTTGGTGCATCAAACTTTTCTTACACACTAGCTCAGTGATGAAATCATGGAAACATAAGAAATTGTCAAGTGATTCAATAAACCCTTACGGGAACATTTTTATTCCGTGTCTGCATGGGTTACCTCCATGCCACCGACAGACAGGTCACATAAAGGGAAAACTTTGAACTGGCTTGTGGTGTCAATGTATATGTATTGTAATCTGTCCTTGTGTTAGCTTTGTGACAGACAAGCGACCTGCCCAAGTGTTTCTCTGACCTTCCCTCAACAGATACAGTCAACGTGGCACAAACAGGAAAAAGAATGATGCACAGGAAATAATAGAAAAAAAAATGGAGCAGTACTTCTGCTTTTGTCCTGTCTTTATAATACTCATCTATTCACAAAACACACAGAAATTCTTGTGTTTTTTATGTTTTTTGTATTTCAAAAGTATTTCATTAAAATCAAAGACTCCAACATTATATTGTATAAAAAAGCGTAACAGCATAAATAACCACGTCACGTCAAGGACTGCTTCAGTTATTGATCTATTCCTCATTATGCAGAAGGCTAAATGGAGAAAAAATTTGGCTTTGATCACATTCCTCAGATGTGTCTTAACGCAGGAAATGCCTTCCTCTTTGCTGCTTGTGATAAGGGGGCTTCCCATTCGCTCCTACTGTCTGCATCAATTCAATTTCCTGTGAGGCATGCTGCACAATACAAGAGGAATAATAGAGGAAGCTTATTAACTTTCATACTTCACAGATCACTAAAGCAAACTTGTGCCCATATGCATGCACACAAATACACAGATTTGTGACTAACCACAAAACACACAACAATGGGGGGCATGGAGGTTGTGTTGGGATCTAATTGGCCAGGCTCCTCAGCTCTGGGTGGATCCCAGGGAGCAGAACTTGCCACAAGGGAAGAGTTCCTAATGAAGCAGACCTGGGATTATTTTGTAAATATCTGTTTACCACCATGACCCCCAGAGGGGGTGGGGGGGGGGGGGAGTAGCCAAAAGGAAAACAGTACATTGTAAACATGAACACTATGGGAATGGGTGTCTTGGCAAAGCTGAGGTTGTGCCAAGCAACGTGATGTGAGCCACATGCCCCAGGGATCAAAGGAGGGCTGAGCACTGCAGTAACATACTGTGGAGTAAACTGCTGGTTAAAGGGAATGACATCATACAAGGCGGGAATAGCACTGTGTCAGAGTGGTAAACAATCAGGCGCATAAAGCTTTGCACTGACGAAAGGACTGAGTTTGTCTTCACAATTAAGGATACGATGAGGTCACTTTCTTAATAATAAAAACCATAAAGGAATCCTGATGTGCTGCAGTCACAGACAGTCAGCTGACTTTCAAGATGTTTTTTGACCATACCAACATGTTCATCCTGAGCTGATATGCACAATCAGGGCAGGGACTGACAAAGGTCTTTTTTTAATTGGTCCATATCAGATACGTAACCCTTGTTTGTTGTGACTCACTGTGCTCTGGATAAGCCTGCTGTAACACACACAGAGCACTGTTAAAACACTGAAATGTTCTCCTAATGCACCGCTTCGCAGGTGAGCGAACATGTGGAGTGGCACAAACAAACAAGAGCCAGAAGATCAAGATGTCCATAATGACAGAGTGTCATGAACACAGCATCTTTCTTAATGGACATGATTCACTGGAATAACTTCCATTTCACCAAACAATAAACTTAATACCTATAATTAAATTCCTCGAAGGTCTTCACTACATATATTACATGAGTCTGGACAGACGTGGATGTAACTTGAGTGGTTGGTGGAGGCAAACAACAACGAGGCTGTAGTTCTAGTAGTGTATTATCTTCTAATCTTATACTGTGTGTTCTTGTATGTTTTTGTCATGTATGTCTCATATGTGCTGTATAAATAACCCTGACTTGACTAACTGTGACTTAATTACAGTTACATAGTTGAGTTAACGCACAACAACAACAACAACAACAACAACAACAAAAAAAGGCCAGGGCCATGATTTATTATGTGTGTGTGTGCGTGTGTGTGTGTGTGTGTGTGTGTGTGTGTGTGTGTGTGTGTGTGTGTTCGTGTGTCCAGCGCATGCATTGTGTCTATACTGATATAAGTTACACACAAACATTCATTCACAACTTGGACCGCTGGTGCTCTAAACAAAGCTTTCATTGCTCATTCTGTTGGTCTCTGGTTCCCCGCCCTCCTGCTGCCCTGCTACCCATCCCCCCTTCAGGGAAGCTCATCCCTACATTCTCTAGCGAGCCAGGACATCTTTTCAAGTCAGGGAAAACAGGCAGATTAGACAAGGCACGGCATTCCAAGCTCGATGCAACCACTTCTGGGAAGTATTTTCAGATATTACTGACCCATCAATATAAAGCAGCAGTGTTGTGTGCTCACACAGAGGCAGAGGTTTGTGAATTGAGCTGCATAATCGCCTACATGAGGAATTAGGGGAGTACTGACACAGGAAGTCATATTATGAGAACGGGGAAATAAGATTATCAGAGGGTGAGGAAAATGGAGTGGGCTGCAGAGAATGACAGTGGGAGCTATCTTTTTTCACACTGTAAATATTCAGCAGTTCTCTCAGAGCGCAACCGTATACTCAGACTCTCAGATGGTCCACTCACTAATCCTCTGCACATTTCTTAAAGCCCTTATCAACTTCCCTATTCAACAAAGTCCTTTAAAAAGGTCCATATCGGTTAGGGATAAGCAGTATATATATGATAAGGTAGCCATGATATGGATTTGGCTACACAGTTTGTTCTGGTAAGACATGGATTTTAATGGTCACGTCACAAAATCTACAACCATCCACACAAAGTGACAGGAGTCACTCACAGGTGGCCATCCATGAATATCAGCTCTGTACTCTTGAGGTCAGAGATGTCCCACTGAGCAAGTAGCTTGGACAGAGATTTTCCTTTTAAGCCTCTCTGATTGATTTATCTGTGCATGCATCAGTGTCATTCCTGATTAAACACTGTCAAAAAATCTACTTGACCACAATTTTAAGTAGATGTGACATTCACTGAAAACGATAACCTAACTCATGCTTGTTTCCAGCCTCCGTACACTCATTTAAAAACCAGGTCGGAAGGTGTGAAGAACATATGAAAGCACTGCGGTGTGTCTTGGAAAATGTTTAGCAAGAATTCAACATATACCTGATTTCTTGTAAATGGGCCAGAGCACGTTAAAAAAAAAACTTCAGTGGTTATTTTACCTGAAAATAATATAAGGGTATGAAGGGTTTCACTTCCTGTGGTGTTAACTGTTAGTTTAAGTTACCAAGTAATGAACTGCTATTGGCAACATACTATATGTAGGACTGTGGTGACAAAATCTCATATTTCAATATCAGTAATGAAGTGATCACATGGAAAAGGTCTATGTCGTATCACCTTTTGAATTATATATCAACATATAAAAGACAGTTGTTACTTTTTTCTCCTTGTATTTAGAAAATTTGGACTGATTTTCAATTAAGAATGTAACAACAAACTAAAATATGAACGCATAGAATAAAGAAAGGTAGCAAACACTTTTCAATGATAGCTGCACACAAACTAAATACAGAGGTTAACAAATATAACAGTAAAAGGTGTCTGAGACTGCTGTGGACCGATCTCTGGTATAATTTACAAAGTATGGTTTTCTGGTCTGCGTCAGGCTTTTCGTACCCAAACCACATCCATGAAACAGATGTCGTCCCTCTTTTAGGTACGAGCTCCTTGTTTTGCCTCAGCTGAGACAATATATTTAATGTTTCACCTCATCAACTTCATTGATTTCTGTAAATATCTGCTTATTCTGAATTTGATGCCAGCAACCAGCATCGAACAAGTTTGGACAGGAGCAACAGAAGACTGGGAAGCAGAGGAATGCCCCACAGGTAATCAGGTGAAATGGCAACAGGTGAACATATCAACTGGTTCCAGGTGATTGTATCATGATGGGCAGGGGTGGTGTAACGCATTAAAAGTAACGCTGATGAGTAAAAAGTTTGATTGTTTGACCCTATGTTTACGTAGCAGGGTATTTTGGAAAACGGACATTTTAGCCCCTCCGTTTTCAAAAATAACATCGTGCACACAACATCATTTTCAAAAATGTTGTCGTTTACATGAACCCGGATAAATACGCCGTCGAGCACATCTTAACTATGCCAAACCAATGGGCTCGAGTGTAAACACAGGTCGCTCACATGACGTTAAGTATTTTCAGTCGCATGTTGTGACGTTTCGGAACCTAAAACGCTGTTTAACCCTGTTTACACGCCAACACATAGCCAGCGTTTTCAGAAATCTCCACTTTGGCCGGAGTTTTTAAAAATGATCGTTTTCTGTGAAAAAAAACTCTGTTTGCGTGTAAATGAGAGGCCAAACTGCATGAAAACAAATACATTTTCCCTAAGTGTAAACGTAGGCTAAGCAACTTTTTACAAAAGGTGTACTTTACTCTTTACTCAAGCATATTTTTGACCCAGTGATCTACTTTACTGTGATTACTTTGCACTGCCCCTCACACTCTACAACATATTCAAATCGAGAGAAACTTGTACCTTGAAAAACTTATTAACCACAAACTTTTTTACATTTATCTGAGCAGGTTTCTGAAATGGTGACTTGCACTTTTACTTGAGTCATCTTTATGGGAGTAATTGTACTCGCTTGTGTTCAGATTTCCAGTTCTCTACCAACCATTGGTGACTGGGTATGAAAGGGGCATCCTTGAAAGGTTCACCACTTTGTAAAACACATGACTGGATAAAGGACATTACTGCATGGGCATAGGAGCACTTGGTAAATTTGTTATTGGTAAACAGTTATTTTGCAAATGACTGCGTTTTCTCAGCGTCCAAACTTTTCTGGAATCAGGGTTGTACAGCTAAGTGTCCATGTGACCATTACTTTAAATAAAAATACATCCCAATGAGACTGTGACTGTTCAACCTCTCTTGAAGCATCATCCACTTCTCCACTGTCTGTCCAAATGCAGTTTCTTCCAGACCAAGAATATTCTTACATACACTGCTTCCATTTTTTGCTTGCTCATGAGCACAATCACAAATGTGACAGGCTCATGAACCCAAACACTAGTGCTCACTTACAGGATGAGTGACACTCACAGTCACTGCTGGAGAGAAGGCATCCTACTGACCACCAACCCAGTTCACATACAGTACCCCACCAAAAGCAGAGATTAGAAGTAACAGTCTTCAACTTACTGTTTTAAAAAAGACTACCCCACAAACAACACATGAACAGGATAAGCAGCGTGGCCTCACAGAATATAGAAAGGGGGTTCTTCATGTTCTAAAGAAAGGGGAACAACAGCACATGACCAGCCATGCAAAAGCCAATGAGAAGTAGACTGTCGTCAGCCTCAGGCTCCACCACACAAAAGAAAATTGTTCTGAACAATTCGGACAAACAATAACATCCCTCGATCGGACCAAACATTGATTTACAGGTCTGCAAATGCTCTACTCCTCCATCAATCTGCTGTTCAATTTCAGTCTGAGCAGAACCAAAAATGAAAGAAAAAAAAAATCAAATCAAAAACTTGTGGTGTACCTGACCCACAGCCTGACATGATCTTCCCTTACATCATGCAAAAATTGGAGAAATGTTAGAATATTCAGCTCATGTAAAATTCATATAAAACACATTATTTCAACGTTTGCTGAGGTGCCCACCTGAAACCGTCTCCGACTGTGACGATCTCCACCTCGCTGTCTGTCGAGGTGACGTTGATCTCCTCGCTTGCAGGGACAGCAGGAGCCGGAGCTGGCGTTGCCTCAATCACCACCACGTCCTCATCCAGAGCACCTGAACACACCAGGTGAATTTAGGTTCAGCCATACAATATGACAAAGGCAAAGAAAGCATCCAACACTTGAAATGAAAACTTGGAGCCTGTGCTCTTGATTTTAACCCTGTTAATGAGGACATTTTCAAATAAACCAATAAGCAAACAAACAAATACATCTATGCAGGTTTGTGCACGCTGTCATTCACATCTCCTCTCCCACAGAACAGACATGTACTTCCTGCTTTTATTTTCTAAAGGCCTGTGTCCCGCTTCCTCTTCGATGGCTTAGCCTAAAACTGAGCAAGTTCTGTAAGTGGCCGGATCGTATTTCTCCAGTTTCATTATGCCAACAGTGGTACCATTAGGCTGACAGGAGAGCAGGAGAAATGTAGGTCATCAGGGCTCAACTCTGTTTGCACTGGGATTGGCTTTTTTTTTTTTTTTCTCCTTTCACCGTTCCCAAATCTGCTCTGTGATTTGACAGTTACACATCTCACTCCATCTGTGCTCGGACGAAATACCATGAAAGCTGAATGCAGGTGCGTTCACTGAGAGTGGACGATGAGAGACTGAAGACTTTGTTATTACGGAAATTATAACAAATATTAATCCGATATATTTACACAGCAATATGCCATAATTACAACTCCATCTATTCTTTCAAACAATCTTCATATTTCAAATTAAACGCTCAGTGACGCCCCCGTCGATACTTCATCTCTAGGACTGTCCTGCATGTGTATGTATTAATGGCACCCACCTCACACACAAGTAGTCTGGTTCATCACTGGCACTGCTCAAGCAAGTTAAAGTCATGGCAGACTAATCTGAGACAAGTGCATCATTCTTTGTGGAGACGCTGTCAGGACCATGTGTGTGTGTGTGTGTGTGTGTGTGTGTGTGTGTGTGTGTGTGTGTGTGTGTGTTGGTGGGGTGGGGTGGGGGGGTGCAGTGCCTCCCCAAACAGACTCTGTGTTCTGTGTTTCTAACTACTGAGCACTCAGCACAATCTACGGGTTTCTCTTCAGGCTTAAGCCCAGGCATGAAACCAGGGATGAAGATCATATACAGCATACTGTTACAGACAATATAGGTTTATTTGTGCTCACAATCTCATGGCTGTTTCTAATTATTGTCACAATTTCTCGCTGGAAGTGAGAGCTGCTGACTCATGTATGTGGTGTCAGAGTCAAAGTCACAAATTCTCTCCCACATTCTTTGGCCTTCCATGTGAATCTTAAAGCAGCCTTTTATGGCAGCTAGTAGATCGACAACACTTTCAACCTACATGCATATACAGTATATATGAAGCTATCTCAAATGGACGGGGCATTTCGACGCGCCTGTTCAGATTTACCAGTACAGCAGTTGTAAGTACAACCTTTTATTAAATTCAATGATGCACTGGGGGCTCCGAAAGCTGGTTTGAGAGTAACAGTAACAACATGTTGTGCTGCAGGAGTGTACACTGTGTTTCTGTGCACATCACTAAGTGACTTGCCGTGCTACTGAAGTCCATAACTCCCCAGTGTGATTTCTATTCCAACTGTCTCCTGAGGTCTGCTGCTTAGCACCCTCTGCAAGTCAAGCTGCCTGGCACTCCGGTGAAGCCTTCATGTAGTTACACAAACAACAACACCTTCTGATAACTTGTAGACAGCTGTAACCAGCGTGTGCAGTGTCTGGTTAACTAGTATTCCTATCATGAATATATAGGTGATAATAAAGTATATAAAAACACTGGAGCAGGGTCACGTGGTAACTTTCTGACGTCCAACCGAGGTAGTCACATGATGTGAGGACATGCCTGAGACTGCACAACGTGAATTTTAGTTTAGCTTCTTAAAAACAAACCAGTTGTGACCTGCATTCAAAGTGAACATTTATTCACATTTGATATCTTCTGTCAACTTCAGGTTAGAAGCAGGACGAAACGGCTTCCTGGCTACATCACACACCTGCTCCTACTGTGGGCATTTAGAAGGCAGCGTTCATCGCTTGCCTCCTTGCTTTCCCCTGCTGTAAACAAATGCCTTGTTTTCCCTCCGAGACCTGCTGTTTCTATGCCGCTGCCGCTCAACAGTGTGTGAGTTTTCTCCCACCTGCCTCTCACCGTAGAGGCACAAAAACTTTCCATTCTCCCCAAAGACCACAGCAGCAGAAATACTGCTGAGGCTAAACGGCAACATGAGGAAAACAATGAACCAAGGGTGAGATGGGGCTTTTTTTCAAAGGACATAGTGACTCCTAATGTAAATAGTGAATCCTTTCATATCAGAAAATAGGTTTTGTATGTACAGAATGAGAGAAAGAGACCAAAAAGCTGTGGTTTAGACTGGAAGCTACATAAACCTGTTCTTCCAACAGGTACAGGGAGCAGAGCAGCGGTTTCCATTGCAGCCTGCCAGGTGTGGGGCCCAGAAAAGCCGAGAGGAGCAGCTCCTCCTTTATCAGCTGGGCCCAGGCCATTACAAAAACATGCAGACCACATTCTTATGTGTGTCACAACATTTATCGTGTTTACGCAAAACTGATGTCAAAAGCGGTAGAATGCGGTATTATTATGTTTTTCGCCAAGTTGTTTTTTTACTCTGACTTGTGAAATGGAGGGCGAGAGCATGTTTTCACCACGGCCAGAAACTATGGAAGGTGCGTCCCCTGTTTACTTCCCCATCTCTGGCTGACAGGCGCAATGAAATCACCTGGTGTGAACGACAACCTGTGGCCTCTAGATTCTGCTTCACTAAACACAAGCTGAGTGAGAGCATTAATAAACAACATCACTCTTCTGCTACAGCCAATTCATTCCGGATTCACAGCGAAGGGAACTGGAGGTCTAAGGGTTTAAAAGTTAGATATATTGAAGCGATACATGCCTCAGAAGGTCATTTAAATAAAAAAAAAAGATCTTTCGCCACACTAACAACCTTCTTGTGATTAAACTCTTAAGTCGAGCTCTCGCTGCAAATTGCACAACACATGCTGACCTCTTCTCCGGCACGGCCATTTCTGTTTTTCTGTTCTGCTTTTCAGCGCATATTAATTCACACTGCATCAATGTACTTAGTACTATGTACTAATAAAATATGTTAATTCATGCTGGACCTAAGGATGTGAACTTTAGGAGACATCCAGGGTTTTCCTTAGCGTTATAACACTGAGGTGCAGAGCGTTTTTTAGCCTTAGCCGACCATGTTCTGCTGTCATTTATCGTCGTGCTAGCTTCTGACCGAGGCTCAGCTCCAAACAACCACACACACAGAGCAGACAGCAGAGCAGAGAAGCTGTGATGGAGGCAGTGACTCAGGTTAAATGAAGGTAACGTTTAACCCAAGCTGACTGGAATAAAAAGTAGAAATGTGATGAATCTTCGACTGCAGTTGCTGATGTTTCACACAACCACAGTGCGGCTGTTCGGCTCGCAGCAAACTGTTACGAACGAGCTCGAGCAACCGCTGTCGAAGTGGAGCCGAACAGTTTCTCAGTTTGCCACAAATCTTAAAATTTGGCTTCTGGCTGAGACAGTGCCCCCCCACCCTCTGCCAGAGGTACCTGCAGGAGGTGACTCACATCAGCAGCACAGGGGGAGGACAGGGGACAGGGGACAGGAGGAGACACTGATGTCTGTGTTTCTTTCTAAACTTCACTCAGTATTTTGATGTCAGGAATATTATTTGACAAATGTGGCGTTTTTGACTTGTTTCCATTGAGATATTGCTGAGTGTCTACGCTTTGTGTTGTAAACTTTACTGCTGCTGCTCAAAGAACAACATTTGGTTATATTTAATAAAATAGAGCAATTCTGCTCTCAATTGATTTATTTCTAAACGATGATTACCTTCATATTTAAGGTATAAAATTGACGATACCCACCCCTACAGCTGGCTAGAGGCTTCCTTCTGACTTTGGGAGGATGAGCAGCTCAAATCTCTTCACTGTGAGTCTTCTTTAAACGTTATTGTTTGATGATTATTATTTTTTGGCGCACAGTGTGATCACTCACAAAAGTGTGAAGGATTCCTTCAGGACATTGCATTTCCTTCATCAGTGAGCATATTTGTTTCACTTTTTTTCTACACTGTGGTGCAGCATTCTGCTTATTCTATAACAGCAATCTACTGAACCCACATTGTGTCAGAACGGTTAAAAAGGAGCTTTAAATCCTGTGTAAACAAGCTACACTGTCTCTCCTGACTTGTTATCAATACAACAGAAGCATCTAAACGTTTTAACAACTGCAACACAAACGGTGATCGCTTTAAAAACACAAACACATAACGCCTGATCCCGACAGCGCAGTCTGCAGTCCAGTGTCACGGTGACCTCACTGCGATGACACAGTGTCATGCTACATGAGCCTTCCCTGTTGTATTCTTTTAACCACATGGTACACCTGACATTAGCATAGCTCATGCTGTAAAACACCATGTGTTTGATTCAATTCAGACATTACAATGCAACACAAAGATCTCACAGTACTCAAGTCGTGGTTTGTAATTACCTGTGGCAACAGCAGCACTGTTGGGCTGGCTGCTGGTGCTGCTGACATCCACGTACAGCTCATCTTCTCCTTCCGTAGAAGAGGGGGAGGAAGAGTCACTACTGAGCTCGTCGCTGGAACTACTGGTGCTATGGAGTAGCGCGTACTTCCTACGTGCAATAACTTCTCGTTTCTTCCTCTGCAGTAGTAGTCGCTCCTTCTGCTTCTGAGTCCGCTGACCTCCTCCGGGAGCTGTTTTCACAAAGCGTTTCCTATGCAAGGGCCGCCGGCTGCTCAGACAGGGCCGCTTCAGCAGCACTGGCTCAGCCTCAGACCGCACCCACTTATGAGAGCGATTCCCCCGAGCTCGGCCCAGAACGGGGCGCAGGCCAACTGCGGTGGCTCCTCCTGTTGTCAGGGCAGGAGCCTTGTGTTGGCCCCCGGTTGCTCCAGATTCCCCCTCGTCCTCTGAGCTTAAAGTGTCTGAATCCCCGAATCGCAGGCTGGAGGAAGGCGAGGAAGCACAGTCACTAAAAGAGGATTCGTGATTATGTTCATCCTCACTGGGGTGCTGTAAAAGTTCTACCCTGGGGCGCTGAGGGGCCAGTGAACTCTCACTGATGTGGGCCTCCTTCAGCGCACAGTCTGATGGCCCTGCCTGTTGGCCTTTTCTTTTTCTGCGCCCAGGGAGGCTCCGCTCTGAGTCCCTGTGTGTCCCCGTGTCCCTCAGGGGCAGATGCCTCGACTCGCACAGGGTTTCAAATTCGCTGCCTGCCTTTCCAATCACCTCCATGTTGCTGGGGAAGTTCTTGGCTGCCTCCATGGGCTCTGGGTTCACCAGTGGCTCCTTCAGATGCTCCTGTCTGCTGGGGGCCTCAGATGGCACCTCACTCTTCATGGTGGCAGGTCAGTCCTCAAAGGCCAATCAGCAAGAGCACTCGCATCAGATCCTAGACATCTGTCCGCTGCATCTCACAAAACCTGAAGAAAAAGAAGAAATGAACAGAGTTACAGGTGCACAGGCAACTCTGCTGCATGACAGAGCAGTGTGTCAGTGACTGGATTAAGGCCTTTCATATCAGACTGATTTCACAACAAAAAATGGCAAAAAAAAGTGATCCCATCTAAATATGCGTCTGACCAATGAGCTGAAACAGTGTCTTTTAATTCATTCATGAAATGCAAAGCTGAAAATGAACAGTTAATTAAACTGGTGAATAAATTAAAAGCAAGTCACCAATGGCCCATTCAGACATCAGAGATGAATTCAGGCGGCTTGTTGGGTTTAATCAACGTTGTTTTTTTTTAGCAACTTCCAACAATTATGACTACAAGAGATTCAACGGTCATTGCGCAGCGTTCTGTTTGGCAATGACGCTCTTGTTTTGTCCTGTGGTATAAATCAAGCGCTCCCTCCCTAAAAGTCCAAACTCACTCTCAGCCGAGCTGTGGTATGTTGCCGCGGTCAAGTGAGCCATTGTATGTTGAAACCCACCCAAGCGAGCTGCCGCTTGGAATACGGTGTACATCTATTTGTGCTGTTATGGTACCGCTGCTTGGAAAGGCCAAAAAGGACTCGAGTCGCATTTCAGCAAACTTTTCTCACGTTTTATATATCAGACAAAAATGACTATGATATAATACACACCACATATCAAATATGTTTTTTTATTATATTTAAAGTTCAATAAACGTGTGTTGATTCCACGGGTAATGATAATCGTGTTAAATCATCGTCATGTCAGTACTGACCAAAAGTATCGTGATTATGATTTTTGCTGTAATCAAGCAGCCCTAACATCAATCAAAAGAAATAGGACAATCTGACCAGAGGACGCAGCTCGATAGCTGCTTCAGTACGCTACAAAAATGACCAATTCTTAAAATGACCCCCCTCCATCCATCAGATCATTAGAAAACAACATTTAAATGACCTTTCCTGAATGTAACTGTCAGTCTTCACCTTTCGCAGGGACAGAGGAAATCTATCAAAGCATCAGGCTAAAACGGGTTTGGTGGAGTCTTTCCGACATTGGAGACAAAGCCTGTTTTAAGAAAAACCAATCCAAGGCACTGGCTTCAGCTGAAACAACTAGAGTAATTGATTACAAAAATGATAACATATTCAAATGAAAAGAAAATGAAAGCAGATGAAAAGTCAGTTTGTAGATGATGACACAAAAGTCTGTCAGAGTGTGATAACTGTTTTTACCTTTGTGTCCATATTATTACATATTTTCTTGATGTGATAATTGTAGTTGCTTTATGTTTTCTGTACTGAATGGCTCAACACAAACCCAAAGCATTACATTAAATACAACATTTCACTGATCAACCAACAACACACAGACCTCAAAACAAACATTCATACGCTCATAACAATACTTCATGGTATTAAATGTGTGTTAGTATGAATTAAGACAGTGTGACCCAAGACTGCTGATTAAAGAGAGAAAATAAATCCCCACAGGCCGAGTCAAAAGTCATGGCTGAATCAATACGGATGTGTTTACCGTTATGCTGATTAGTCTGGGTCAGACTAAATGAAAACGGGATATCCACCATGAAACTCGTTCTCATGTTTATGGCATGACTTTAGGACAGTTCTGTCTATATTTATGTGCACAAACAAGTCAACCCAAACGCGAAAAAGACTCTTCAGGCACGTAATGGGGGAGAAGTTTCACAGCGCTGTAAGGTCTCCCAGAACAACGCCAAATTCCACTTCATGAATGCAACAAAAAGTTTGTGTCTGCGTTCAGTCTCCGTGTGTATTTGTAGAAGCTACATGGCCTACTACACCCTCTGTGAAGCAACGGTGGTGTTAGCGTTTCTCTGTGCCCTCAGCTGACAGTAAAAACGGAAAAATCCTTTTAATGCAATGAATAAACCTGAAATATTACTCATTGGTGCTTTTTAGAAAACTGACCTATTTAAGGGATGTGTTCTCCTGAACTACATGAATATGTTACAAAATAATTTCCCAAATTGGGATCAATAAAGAAACCGTCTAAGTCTAAGTCTATTCTGATCTAAAGTACTTTTCTTTGTTGCTATACATATCCAATATGTATGATGACACCATCATTACTATGGGTAAGACATCGTTATGTTGTTGTGTGAATGGTGTTTTACATGTGGTGTACCCAGATTGCAAAGGTTTACAATACTCCAAGGATACATTTTACTTCGTTGTACATTTCTATTTCATATCCAAGATTCTTAACTTGCTGTACTTTTCTACTTTTATTCTCTCTTGCTGTGTTTATTGTGACTGCTGTGCACCAAAATACCAAGGCAAATTCCTTGCATGTGAAAACCTACTTGGCAACAAACCTGATTCAGCAGGATCTGTAATATATCAGGCTTTATAAAGCTAATAGCAATCCTTTAATAGATGCTTTGATCTGCCCCAATTCTGATCCAGCCGATCGGTTTGGAGATCCCATTTGTGTATTTTAGGCAAAACCACACACTCTGCGTTCGCTGAGTTGCAAAGAACGTGCATGATTCCAAAAAAATCCAAAGCTGCTCAAAGGTTTTGTGGGTATTTCCAATGCAGAGACCACTGTGGCCTGAATCACACAGGGTGCTGTATATCTGCAGTAATGTCCACCTGTGAATTGTGTTTTTCAGCGAGTCATCATATAACATTCGGGACAGTGTGAAGAAAACTATACAAATGCAGCCTAATGCACTTTATGCATGTGGTGATATCGCCCACAACAACATGCCGACCACACTTACTGATATGATGTCATCAGAAAAACACAAACGTGGAGCCACTATTTCAGCAGGTGATTCGGGAACACACTGTACCGACCCAGTCTGTGTGGCCTTCTGGAAGCACAAGTGATGCCAAACAACCCCAAAAAATAAAAACCTAACATATACTTAACTTTTCACATCACACAATGTAAGTTTATCTTCATCAAAATCTGAATTCAGATAATCAAAGCCTGACAAACATGGTCAAATCTAAACACCAAACCACTGCATTGAAGGCATTTTACTCCTTTGTGGGGCCTCTGTGGTTAGCAAATCCAAGACCCACAAAGACGTTTTACGATACAGGACACAGCCACAAAAAAAACCATAGAGTTCACTCTCCATCTGTCTGGCAGCGTCTCAGTAAAAATGTAACACAACAACATTCCTGCTGGTGTTTGCTGCAGGGTAGTTGTATTGGACTGCAATAGATTGCACAGGTGTCCCTGAACGTTGCATGGCATCAGAACGGCTGTAACACCCTGAAAACACACTGAGCAATGTCATTTCATTGTTCACAACTCATTTGATAACAACACGCTGGCTGTCACTTGACCTGAAGTTGTAACTTTTGAGAAACAGGGCTGATGAGGTTGATCGTGCCAGGGAGTGTTTTCTGCAGAATTTAGTGAGTCCACTATCTGCAACACAAGCCACAGCGCTTTTACTGCTTTTGCACATATATATACACAAACTCACTGGTGAGTGAGAGTCCTTCAGATGCCACAGAGAAAGCTGCGCAATGACATGCATGAATTCAGGGGCCTCAAGAGGACAGCCTTCAAGGAAAAAAAATCCCCATGCATCACGGCTGAATACTGCAAATATCTAACAAATACAGTCACTCAAGCTTAAGTAAGAGATGATGCGGATGCTATCGAGTAAACCAGCCGCAGCTACTTATGGCAAAAAATACAAGGTGTAACAGAAATGGCAACAGTAAACCAATTCAAGATGTACGACTGAGACAGGACTGCTGAGCTGCTGCTAACGATGCCCACACTGAGCTTTCTGTCTGTGAAACCACGATCGCCCACTCTGACTGGGCAAAGCAAAAACAGAGTAACATAGATCCCTGTAGCCTGACAGTGCTGGAGCTAAGCTCAGTTTCTACTACGCTTAACAATTACAGTAAGCTCGGCTGCTGTCCGTCCGTGTCCCACTAACGCTGCTGTAGTGACTGAGGCCAGACTAACTCGAGTTAAGGGATTAGCACGATAATATGAATATCCAGTGTTAGTAACTTATGTTTAGAGGATAGCGATGACGAACCAGGAGAAACCACAGTGGACAGCTAGCCGCCTAGCCTGACACATACTCCAGAAAGAAGACAACAAAGACAACACGTACCTGGGTCTAAGTCCTTTTTTCAAATGGTGTCACCGTCCTTTTTGTAGCATATGAGGTTAAATCCTGTGGGGAAATAATGACAACGATGAAAGTCGGCAGTTATCCTAATATAAACCCTAACTACAACTCGGCAGGCCTACACAGACATCGCGATCCGAGGACGTTAGCGGCTGGGATTGTGAAACTGACAACACAGTCCCGAGCTGATCCGAGAGGCAAAATCGAAGGCAATGGGCCCTGGATGGCTACGAGCTAAGCTAACATAAAGGCTAG
Source organism: Chaetodon trifasciatus (assembly GCA_037975065.1). NCBI lineage: Eukaryota > Metazoa > Chordata > Actinopteri > Chaetodontiformes > Chaetodontidae > Chaetodon > Chaetodon trifasciatus. The sequence continues at coordinate 14,914,548 of JBBMOE010000001.1, forward strand.
TCCCACTTCACTCATCAAATACCCGACTACAGTCTGACATTTTGACTCGCAAAGCAATCCTATCGAATCTTAACAGCCAGTGCGACCTCTCTATATTGTTTCTATTTGACAAGATGGAAATGTCTCACTATTAGCCCTCGACGAAGTTGCCATTCCTGCCTTTCGAGGCATCCACTCTTGTTTACCCAGCAGGTCGCCTGTTCGCTGGCTACGGCTTCAGCACAGACGTTTCCCTCACCGCCGCACGGGGGCGCCAGATCGCTGACAGCCATCTGCTACTTTACGACACGTTACGACAGTTTGACTTAACACCTTTTGCATTTTGAAAGTAGGACGTATTGATAAAAAATACTCTGTCCTTCATCGCCCTGCTACGGTTCGACAAGAGCGCACAAAATAGTTAGTGCAATTATAGGTCAGTACGCTTTAATAGTGATGATAATGTGAGATCGTGCACCATTGTTTTGCATGCATCGCCTTCCTAAATCCTCGATTCCAAATACTAGAGCGCCCACTAGCGGAAGTAAGTTGGACGTGTGGAAAGGTGATAAACCCCCAAATGCAAAATTCTCAAGAAGGTGCACTTTCTAATCCCCCAAGTGTAAATTATTCTTACATAACATACATATACCCACTCAGACTTCAAGACTTTAGACTTTAGACTGCTTCTTTATTTGGGAAATTGTTTTGTTGCAGTAGCAAACATACAGACAACACAAAATGTATACAAGAATTGTTTAAACAGTAATAGAAAGTAGCAAAAAATATAGACAGGAAAAATACAATATAACCAAGGAATTCAAGGAATCATTGTTTGAGATGAGAATGAGAATGAACCTCTCAATGGTTAAAAATGATGCATGCTGAAAATCGATCACAAAACCCATACACAGACTTTTATCACTACCATGAATATCCACACAAGGCAACAGTAAGTACATTTACACTGAACATCACAGTCCATATAAACATCTCAACCACTGGAGGTTTGTTTCGTTTATTATAAATACATACAGATTAAAAAATAAACAATTAATGGGTGATCTTTACAGAGAAACCATTTACTTTTTAGATGCATGAAAAGGTAAAACAATGCTGTATTTCGCAAGAAAAAGGCAGAGATAAGAGCAAAACAGAAAATACCCATAATTTGATTTTTTATATTTAAATAGATTTCCTATCCCAGTAATGATCTCGTGACCCCTTATCAGCCAAGAACACTGTGGAAATGAAGTTACAACGTATATAGTGCCAGTCGACTCACATAGAACAAGGGAACAAGGGAAGAACAATGGTTTGGGTTTAGAGTTGCTCATTATTTATTTTTGCACTCATTCATGTTCAATTTCAATATTTAAGTCTTATGTCTTTTGAGATCAACAAGAGACACAATAGAATACATAGTAAAAGCAACACCTGGGTACATGTGAACACTAACAAATGGCTGAAGTAAATAAGAAAGTCCTCAGGCCTCATCGTCAATCATATGGAATATAAAGCTGCTTTTGTGTAATGGAAACGTGTCTGTAGACTGGAAAGAATGCTTCTCAGCTTCTTATGTAAAGCACTCAAATCAAAAGCTGAGCCCTTTGTAGCGGACAGGCTTTCACTGCCTGCTTGTGAAACTGTGTTGGGTATAAGTTGTTTGTGTCAGATAATATTCTCTTTTTGTTGGAAACACTGGAGCACCGATCTGTTTTCGACCTCCATTCATTCTCCTCCACCGCAGTAGGTGGCGTTGCGGCTTTCATTGAAGACAAATAAAGACAACGAAGAAGAAGCTGGGTTAAACGGTCTGCGCGCGCACGACGAAGTAATCTTGAGGTAAAATGGCGACGGGTGCCATTTCCACGGAGTGTAAAAAAATATCAGAATTAAGAGTTGTTGACCTTAAATCCGAACTCAAACGAAGGAATTTGGACACATCGGGTGTAAAGAGCGTCCTTCTTTCGAGGCTGAGACAGGTAACTAAAAAACGAAGCGAGTTTCTGCAGGAAAGGGTGACTGAGCTGGGGACTACGATGCGGAGTTGCTAAGGCCAACGTTAGCTAATGAGACTGACTTCCTGCTAGGCTACCTAGTCAGGTTAACAGTTAGCTAAACCATTGAAATGGCCGCTGGCTTAGTTTGGCTCTTTGCTATGTAACTACACCTTAGCTAAACTGCTTGAAACACATCCATCAAAAAAGAGTGAAATGTTATTCATTCGAGTTTGGTTGGTTACTGTGATTAAATGATGCTGTAACGTGAACGCACACACGCACTATACATGCTGTAACTTCAGTGTTCTATCAACGGGGAGGACACGAAAGGTCTGTTAAATATGACTAGAAACAACAGGTGAAGAGGGCTTTCTGACACTTTAAAGCTTTACTATGTGAAATCTGCGCACTTTGTGCTAACATATTGTGTGTGATTGATTATGTTTAGCTGTCGAAATGAAGCGTGCAGGATCACTCGCATGCTCCTTTAATTGTGGAGTTAAGAAGATGTTTAGCAAATCTGTGTTTGTACTTCCATGTGTTTGATTGAACATGATGAACTGTTTTGCATCCGTGTTATGAATTTATATATTCCAAGTTTATCCATGAAATGTTTGCAGTTTATGACCTACGATTAACTGTTTAAAGCGAATACATTTGGGGGTAAAAATATAAACACTCACGGTTATTTAGTGCTGTTTGCTGGTTTTACACGGATTTAAACGTTGATTTAAAAAAAAAAAAAAAAAAAAATGTTGTGGAAGTTGATGAGTGAAGTCTGCGAAGACATGTCTCCTTGTTTTTAGAGCAGCAGTTTGAAAATACATTGAAAAATCTGAACATATTTGGTATGAACCAGTTCTTAATGGTTTTCTAAACTGAAGTTTGTTATAAAATTCATACAATTGAATTTGTGTCGCGTGTTGATGAGATTTTATTGAATCTGGGGCCAGTATCGAATCTCCCCATTGAATTGAAATCCTTTTGAGTCCCTTACAGAGTCTGTCATTTACCTTTCAACAATTTTAGGTCATAGATATGACTGACTAAAACTTGACATTTGGAGTCAAAATTGAGTTATAATTTCACATCTTAGGGTCGTCAGATGTCATACTCGTCATCCATAAGAGAACCTCATATTGTACATGGTTTCAAGCACAATTTGTGCACCATCAGCAGTTGCAATAGAATCGGCAGTATGTGGCTTTAATTCACGATTTTCTGGACCTGCACATTGTTATTCACAGCGCAAAACAACTCACTTGTTGCACTTCACAAGAGTGATGTGATGCATGCATATAATCAGTCGTCATGTTAGCGGTCAAACTAATTGGATTTATTTTTTAATCTTGGATCATATTTAGCTCACAGTTTATTCTGTCTTACCAGGTGGATGAGTTTGTTGTTGACAAGACGATTGATGGCAAATGAAACAACCAGGAACAACAAGGTTTTTGTTTATGTGGTGGTAATTTTAAACAGTTTTTTATTGAATTATTTGTCTTTTTTTAAGGCTGTTGAGGATGAAGGTGGTGACCCAGAAAACATTCAAATCCACCTTTCAACTGACGCATCAACTCGGAAAAGTGGGAAAGCCAAAGGTAAACTTGCGTTTTATTATAAGCAAGTCCGTATGTTGTCTTTTTTTCATGTTGATTTTTCAATTTTTATATGTCATTCACTTTATAGGGAAGAAAGTGGATTCAGACGCAGACACCACGGGGGAAGAAGATGTGTTTTCTAAGGTGACTGTGACATACATTTCTGTTGTTAATGATTTTGTGTTGTCTTGTTGGCCCGTGCTGCCAAAATATATCATTATCAGAGTAATGCACAGTGATCATTGAAATTGCGTCTTATGTCATTTTGCAGAGGTCTTATGAATGAGCGTTAAGCAGTGAATAGTTTGTAACAAACATTTTGAGTGTAAGCCTGATCACCATATTGAGAGCATTTCTAGGGTTTGTGTAGAGGCAAACCTGAAATTATTTAAAAGTCTGGCTCACCAAGAGATGTTTGCATGGCCACACAAACATCTGTCCATTCCAAAAAAGTGTTCCAGTGGCTGCCAGGAAGTCAAAGTCTGAGAAATGTGAAAAACCTGTATGACGGGAAGCAGTTCAGATACTCGTAAGAACTACAATGCTTTTAATTATTGTTTACAAAGTTCAACTATAACTGAATGCAGAGCTACAAACTTGATTTACACTGGCTGAAACTTCTTCTTGTCAGCACATACTTTTAAGCTACATCTTGTAGTTTTCGGATAGAAATTGAAACCTTTATTAGAAGGAAAATCAGTGAAATATTGTAAAGAAATATTTCTATTCATTGTCTAAATGCCTTTTGTTGCTGTGCTTATTGAATTGAAATATCCATCAGCTGACCTCAGTGTTTTCTTTTCTAGGAAACTGAAGAGTATGAATCAGAAAAAGGTATGTATGCTGGCACACAATGGCCAGTGCTAACACGAGGTGGTTTCTTTTTTACAGCCAACACATATGATGATAAGAGACTCTGGGTAGAATGCATAGCCGACATCGAGTGGTATTTCATACTTCTGCCAGCCACTGCACTTTCTAGGTCACCGTGCGCTAAAAGGAGCACAAAGGACAGGCTTAACGAAGATATTTGAGAAGACTGACTCAAGTTTTTTTGTAATTGGTAAACACATGCATCACAGGATGTGGGTTGCCTTGACCTAGGTACCCAATTTCCTTCGATAGCAACATATTTTAAAGAAAAATTTGGTTTGCTTCACTGGATTTCCTATTGCCTCTGGCATTCAACTATATTCCCCAGGGAAACAAAGAGTGAAGATTCACAAACAAGCTGCCATTTGTTATGTCCAATGAATGAGGATCCTTGCACTTTCTGTTGACATTTTGATTGACATCATTGGTGGACAGACCAGGGACAAATGCACTGGATAGGTCTGAATACCTAACTCCCTTTACCGTAGGAATCCAACACCGATTTATAACAGGATTTGCCAAGTGAGACAGCCTGTGAGTGCGGCCGGAATTTGGGTAAATCAAGGACCGCCAGGCTCCTCGAAACCCTTGGTAAAATTGCACGGACCTTGTTTCAGGAGGCAACTGAAAGATCAAGAGATGTCATCTATTCACCATAGGCATCCATCGATGATGTTGTAGTGAAGAGATCTGACACAAAGCTTGTCCTGGGATTGGCACAGACAGACAGTTGGGACCAAAGGGACACAATTTTTGTACAGTTGTGTACAGCTGACTGGACACATTACAGCAGGTTGGATTTGATGATGAAGGAGCATTTTCCAGAAGGTTCTGAAATCTGCCGATGAGACGTTAATGATGTTGATTATCGAAGAAATATTGGAAGATGCTGAAGATTTCCTACACTGATGAATTTTGACGGACTGTTCAGCTGGAGATTCATTTTGCTCAATGGAAAAAACAGAAGGGTGAACTGATGAGTTGTTCTGCCTCATTTGAGATTTGCCACAAGATTCCCATCTGGAGAACTGCCACCCATTGTAGGAAGCATCTGGAATTGCACGCTCAGTATGAATTATACTCAAGTTCTTTACATGTGTCAAGAAATGAAGAGCACTGAACCATCCCCCATTTTCAGTGAAGATTGTGTGTTTTGTGTCTTCCTGTGGTGTCTACGCCCTCGATGACCATTAACACTAAATGTGCTTTCTATTCTACTTTTTTAGGTCACCTAACAGTCGACATGTCAATGTTAAAAGTTGTGTTTTTGCCATGTTTATCCTTATTAAATCCCTCAGATGTAACTGATACAGATGATGGTACTCGTGAAAATTCTAAGCCTGCACCCTGTGAGGACAGCCTCGTTCAGCCTGAGGCTGAGGCTGAACCAGAGTCAGAAGCTGTGGCGACTGAGGCTGATTCAGAGCCTGAGCCAGAGCTGGATGCTGAGGCTGAGGCTGAGCCAGAGGTCGATGCAGATGCTGAGCCAGAGGTGGATGAAGACGCAGACCCCGAGATGGATGGGGAGGCCGAGCCAGAGGTGGAGACCGAACTGGCTGAGATGGATGCTGAAGCCATGAATTCCTCTAAAGAAGCTGAGGACGATCACCTATCTGTCTCAATCCCAAATGAAGATGCCATCACCCTAGATGTTGATGGTGATGATCTCCTGGAAACAGGTAAACATGTGAAACTTCCAGATCCAGATGCCGAGAAGGGCACTGATGTGCCAGAGGCCTCTGCTGAGACGGGCCCAGATGATGACACGAACGTGGAAGAGTCGCACGGCCACAAAGATGGTAAGAAAGATGATGGATCCAGGGGTGAGCCCACGAAGAAAGACAGCAGAGAGACCTTGAAGAAAGCAGAAACGGGAGATAAAGAAAAGGATTCTGGGAAGAAAGGCCCCTCCGCTACTGGGGCATCAGGTCAAGCAAAGAGGTTTGTCTTTCTATGTCAGTTCTTGATACTTGATACTACTACCAAGTCCAGCTCACTAAGAACGCAACATTGTGGGTAGCCTCAAGATGTTTTTTGCCATAAGGGAAATGTTCACTGATGTACCTAATCCTGCCATTTACTACTTTGATTTATTTCCCTGAAGTTGGTTAAATTGTGACATTAACCAGGAGCTGAGAAAACACCTCTTATTTTGTTACTTTGACCTTTCCACCAGTTTTAAAGCCTTTTCCAGTTTCTGCACGAGGCATTGTAAAAGAGCATTAGTCCCCGTGATGGCAGTTATTTTTTTATTTTTTATTTTTTGGTTGCTTATTTTTCTTTTTGGTCAATGATTCGCTGTGAAGTTGAACAAACCTCCGAAGATTTCATTGGTCCAGGGAATAAATTGGCTGACAACCTGACCCATCTCACCACTGGAAAAGCAATGAAGCCTTTGAGACATTGGTTCAGATCTACGCCTTGCCTACAGGAATTTTTTTCTTTTGTATTTTTCCTGAAAAGTACAAAATATGATGTTTTGTTCCACTAGATGTATGTCTGTGATTTAGCACCAGGGATTATGTGCCGTCACTCATTTCCTTTGTTTGTTGTCACAACATTTGCTTTGTAGCTCTTCAAGAGACAGAGATGGAAAAGCTACAAAAGACGAAAAGGGTAAGAACTATTATCTTCATTTGTTGTTGGAAATATGGAAATATTTAGGGAAGCTTTTATCATTTGGTTCAACTTGATGTGTGATATTTTTCTTTGACACCTAATGACTGTCGAATGTGTTTTTGAAAACATCTTCATCAGGAGTTGTTTGCAGCACCAGTAACAGCAGCTCTTCTCGTAACATTTGGGTGAGCGGCTTGTCTTCAAACACCAAAGCAGCTGATCTCAAGAACCTGTTTGGCAAATATGGGAAGGTAAATAAAATGCAGATTTTTTTTTTTTGGAATTAGCAGTTGCTTGTTTTGAATATGTCTGAAAATATCACCTGAAATTTATACTCTGTCATGTAGAAAATGTTGAAATGAATGTTGTTGTCGATAGGTTTTGAGCGCCAAGGTGGTTACAAATGCTCGGAGTCCTGGTTCAAAGTGTTATGGCTTGGTGACGATGTCTTCCAGTACAGAGGTGACACGGTGCGTCTCCCACCTCGATTGTACAGAGCTGCACGGACAGCAGATATATGTTGAAAGGGTAAGTTTGGAAGCAGATGAGTCTAGATTGTTTTTGAAGAGACCTTGACTGGTCTAATCCTACTTTTATTAATGGGAATATTATGGACCTGTGTCATTTATGTTTCACTGCTGCTGTTTATCAGGCCAAAAATGACCCGTTCAAGAAGGAGGGCTCAAAGAAGGAAGCGGAGGACAAAGCAAGTTCCAGCAAATCAAGTGATAAGCGGGGTTCCACTGGGATAAAGTTGACCAACAAGTGAGTGACAGAACAAGTCTTTGTCTTTGATTCTTTGTAGATTTGAAGCCCCTTTAACCCTTTGTTCTCTTTACATCTAGAACACCACCATCTCACAAAAAAGAAGACAAGAAATTGGATAAACTCTCAGAAAAGGACAAAGATTTATCCAAGAAACAGGAGGCTAAAAGTGGAAAATCTGAGTCTGTTTCATCGAACTCAGGACAGGATTCTTTGAAGAAAGACGACAGAAAGCACGGACGTAGGTTTAATTCTTCTCAATGCTAATTTAGAGAATTTGAGTTAATCAGTAAGCATGTCAGTTCTCTGATCATTTACCTTTTTTCTTTCTTTAGGTGCTAAGAGCCCAGGCAAGATGGTGATGGTCCATCACGCCAAAGGAGATTCGAATTTTGGAAAAATGAGACCTTTCAGAAGGGGAAGGTATTTTGATAAGGTAAGGCCTTTTATTTGTATTTGATTTAATGTAATCACTTTTCAGATGTGTCATCAGAGGATGTTAAATGAGATTCTGCTTGGTCATTTTTCAGCCCTTTATCAACATGAACGCTCAAAGGCAGCCAAAATGGTTGATTCCTCCTGAAGAGGTATGAAGCTCCTGATTCCATGGACGTAAACTTCATATTTGCTTTAAACATTCTTCACCTGTGAGCTTTTTCCTCACTTTTTATTTTTGTTCCCCAAACCCCTGCCTCAGTTGGAGATGATGAAAGACAAACAGCGATCTTTTGCTAACAAGGGGGAAGACATTCTGCCCTTTGAGAAGATGAAGGAGCAGAGGATGCGTGAACGGATGGCTCGTGTGGAGCGTGTCCGTAGAGCCGTAGAGTTGCGGAGGTAAGCTGGAACACAGTTCAAATATGTCGAGTAGATAAAAAATACAGAGGTCCACGTAGGTTTTATTTATTGTCCTAAAGTTGTAAGACAAAGGGTGTGTTGTTTTTTTTTTTTTTAGGCGGCGTGAAATTGCAGAACGAGAACGACGGGAACGTGAGCGCGTCCGTCTGTTACGGGAGCGTGAAGAACGGGAGAACCTTCTCCGGGAGCGCCAGAGACTGGAGATGGAGAGACAAAAACTGGAAAGGGAGCGCTTGGAAAGAGAGAGGCTTGAGAGAGAGAGAGTCCGTATCGAGCAGGTACAGTGTCCATCTCAGGGATTAATTATTATGTCAGTCATAGTCCAGGTTTTCAGGTGTGCTGCAGAAGAAGGGATAGACACCTGTGTCGCTTACCATAATTGGTTGTTAATCATTCATTGGCTTTAAAGTTACAACTTAGTTTTAAATCCATCCATATTGTTTTTAGAACATTGGTAAAGTCACTCAGACCGTGTGATTTTGTTTCGCTTTGTAATTGCGTGACAATGTCCACGGCTGCTTCTTTCAGGAACGGCGTAAAGAGGCTGAGCGGATGGCACGTGAACGTGAGGAGCTGCGGAGGCAGCAGGAGCAACTCCGCTATGAGCAAGAGAAGAGAAACAACCTCAAAAGAGGCCGTGAAGTGGATCATAGGTATATACGCTATGTAATGTTTTGTCTCAACAGTTTTCATAGTGATGTGGTTATGAGTATGTTGTTGTTGGATTACTGTGGGACCATGTGAAGCAGTGGTTCACAAACTTTGCGATTTTTAGCATTTTAGCTGTTTGAGAAATGTTGCCTAAATAGAAATTATTATTTATGGTCAGGCGGTGCTGGCCATGATTTCTCAAGGAACCGAGGAACCAAATTGCTGTATGTCAGTGAAGTCAAACTGTAGATTTTAGTACTACTTGGTGACTCCACATTGACTTCCTCTCAGCTGTTCCATCTGACCAGTGTTGACTGTTTAGTGGACTTCCCTAGTATCAAAGTAAAATCTATAAGGCACCTATAAACTGAAACTCTCTTTCTGGCCACAGCAACACCAAACACTGCAAATGGATTCTGATTCTGCACTTCTACTCTTTTGAGATATTCTTCCCAGTCATTGCAGTCACACAGGGTTTGTTTTGCTCCTCAGTGACTGCGAGAGGTCTTTGACCTGGTGGAAATGACATCAAACCATGAGCCTCTTTTGGCAAACCTAATGTTATGTTTAAATAGAAAATAAAAGTAAATGATACGACACTGCATCCTCAACGTTTTAAAATACCCGACAGGTGACAGCTGAAAGTGTTGCAGTTGAAGTTTGTGACTCATGAGGTATGTCTGTATTTAATGTTTCAGTCGGAGAGACGATCCCTATTGGAATGGCAATAAGAAGATGCAGTCTGAGTCTGACGTCCGTTTGAGTCAAGGCTCCAACTACAACCGGCAGCAGAACCGCTTTTCAAACTTCAGTCCCCGAGAGAGGGGCCGCTTTCCAGACACTGCTGCCGAGCAGCCCAACACGTATGACAGGTACAAGAGTTTAAACTACAAAAATCAAAGTTTTTCAACGCTGTCAGTCAGAAGAGGCCTTTTACCCAGAAGGCATTTGGACAAAGTAGCATATGTGTAAATAATGAAAAGCTGTGATGACTGAATGGCTGAATTCCCTTTGGCTGCTTCAGTTGCAGGGTCATAGTCATGTTCTTTCCTCCTGTCATGATTTAATGGGAATAAAACAGAGCTATTGTTAACGTTGCCACGGCAAAATATGTGCTGTGAAAAAGGCATCCAGAAAGAAACACATATTACAAATACTCAAAGGTAGTCAGGATTTTATCAATATTGTACACGCAATGTTCACTTCAAGACAATCTAGAGTTTTCTCTGTTTGTTGCATTTCTGGGTAAAAAGGTAGTAACCTGTGTGCACAAGGAGAAATATCAACTGCAAAAGAAAGCTTGAGGATGATGTCAGAACAGACAGAAGCATGTGGGTGGTGTCTGCACAGTCGCTTGTGTTCTCCTCTGCTCCACAGTACTTCTGTCTGTTAATCTGTCTTTCTGGCCTAAAAGGTTAACAGGTTAACCCTTTCGTGTTGCATCTTGCTCATTTTAGATAATTGTGATTTTGTTTTTCCCATTTTGGTCTTTGTTCAGACGTAATCGGTTTGACGGTGAGCCAGACATAAAGAAGAGTCGCCCTGCTCCTCACAGAGAGAGCTCCGGCTTTGAGCGATACCCCAAAAACTTTGAAACAGTCCGCAGAGCTGAGCCACCTCCTCCACCTCCACGCACCGAACTCCGGGATACAGACCGCAGGGAGAGAGATGAGAGGCGGCCCGTGCCCATGCATGATCGCCCTATGGGAGCCAGAGCTACAATGCCAAGCATGTCGCACAACCGCTCACCCAGGGATGGAGGTCATGGCTGGAAGAGTGATGGTGGAATCAACTCCAACAAGGGCGGGTAAAGACAGCAGTGCAGTTTTTGAACAAGAGGCATTATCAGTTGACCGCTGCTCAATGTGTTAAAGCTAATTTCTTTGTTTGAATCTGTCGCCTGCTGTAATGCTGGGTTGAGCAGAGGACCAATGCGGATGCGTGCAGAGCGATCAGGCAGAGACGGCCCAGGTCCTTCACTGAGAGGAGGCTCCTCGAGCAGCCGCGGCAGGAGCAGCTTCAACGATCGAGACGGACGGCCCATGGTGATGAGCAATCAGGTCAGCTTACCTTCTTTAGGTCATCCTGTGCTCAAAAAACGTTGGTTATTGTAACATAAAGGTTGTCTTAAGTCTGAAGATCCTTTAAAACCTTAGTGACTGCCAAACATGATGATTGATGATCAGTCAATCCACTGAAAGGAAATGGACAATTTTGATGGTTTGTCATTTCTCCAACAAAAATGATGAATGTTTGGTGATTCCAGGCTCTCAAATGAGGTTTTGTTGATGTTGAGGTTTGGGAATTTCTAAAAAGCAGTGTTCATTTTTTTGTGAAACTTATTCCCAGTTAATTAAAAATGATTTTGTAGATAACTTGTGATGAAAATTGTCCTTAGTACTCAAAATTCAAATTATTTTCTTTCTTTCTTCTGTCTTAAAATTGGTGATAATTTACCATATCTGGAGTTCTTAACAACAAAGTTTCAGTCCATTGCTCACACATCCATGGACAGTTGATTGAAGACAGGCTCTGACTCCAAATGTCCTCTGTCTCTGCAGCCATTCAGCTCCGGCCGGCAGGTGGTGGTGGAACGTCACAGCAGGGAGCAGGGAATGAGGAAGGAGTGGCACGGTGGATCAGGCTCACAGGAAAGGGGCTTCCCTGATAATCGCAGGCTGGGAGACAGCCGCGGCAGCATGATGGCTCCGTCCAGGTATCCCAAGTTTGCAAACAAACAATGACAAACCTGAGTACCCCTGCTCTCGGCCATCTTAGACCTGGCCTCTGTTTGTGTCTCTGCAGTCACTCTTCGTCTGGACTGAACCGAATTGTACAGATCACCAGCAACTCCATTCCCAGTGGTGGAAACGTGGGTGGGTTCAAGCCCTACAAAGGAACGCAGCGGCAGTTCTAACTGCAACCAAAATTTGAGGACTTTTCTGAACTCTTTATTTTTAGGACGTCAACTGTTTTAGGTGGGACATTTGTACCTGCAATGTTGATAACACTATTTTATTTTGTATAGACAAGTGTTGACCTCAGTGTAGGGTTTCCCTGACAGTTCTTCTGTTACCTTTAGGCAGCCCTGTGCACATGTTTTACTTATATTTAGGAAGATAATGTACAGCCCTAAGTCTTTGTAACAAGTTTTCAAGTGATGTTACCAACTTCTCCTAATTGAGTGTTGTATGTACATTTTCAATAGCCTAGACTCACACTCAGTTTTCCCGTGTAATATGTCTTATTTTAGTGTATTATAGAGCTCATAAAGTGAAAAGAGTCGATCACTCGTTTGTACGTTTCTCTGTGAAGAAACAGGCGATATAGGACGATTATTTTGAAAAGTCATTCTTGGTGTGGACGTCCTGTTTTGTAAAGATCAGTTGGATTTGATAAAAACGTTCTCAAACTGTAAACTAGCCTGCATTGTAGCAAAATACCTCTTACAGGCTGGGCTGAATTACTTACAGGCCCGTGTCTCTGAAATAAAATGTGACTTTCCAGTCCAGTTTCTGCAGGGCATTCAGTGGTGTCACTCCCTGAAAGGACCATAACACGTAATTTTGATATTTTTCATTGTTACTTCAATGATTTTGCGAATTTGAGTACACCTGACAATCAAATCATGTCTCCACTTCTGGTCGTTTCGTTTCTTCTGTCAGTTCACAGCCTGTTTGAAGATCTGAGTTTGTAAATGACGCGATACTGAGACTGAGAAATCTGCTCTTTGAGGTTGATACTTGAGTGCAGGAGACATCGTGTCAGCTGTCACTCAATCATCACCTTTCACTAGGATTGTTTTCTCAGTCATTTCAGGTTTTTCATTTGAGAGCTGTTTATAAAGATGTTTCTGTCCTGTTACAGTTGGACCAACACACCAGGTCTGCACTGTGTTTACTTACACTGTCACTTTACCTTCACACCTGTCAGAATGGGTTCAGAAAGCTCCATTAAACAACAGAAAACTGATGAGCAGAACGACTGTGAATGTGCTGATTGTCATAACCTTGTTGTATTTGAAATTTGTTGTTGTCACCTGTCGACCCACCTCATCTTCCACCTTCTGTGCATTGTTTATGTAAGTAAAGTTTATGTAGTGTAGCATTTTTCACAGAGCAAAATGCTTCACATAAAATAACACCAAAAAACAGTTAAAAGAAACAAGACAGTATAAGCAACAACAAGCTGTTGAGCAGCCTTAAGTGATCACACACTAAATCACTGCCGGCGATAAAAGGATGGAGCATGTGTGAAAACAAGAACCTTAAAATAAATGTAGGTCAGTTTGAAAGGGGTACATCACTCAGACGCTGCTGCACATGTGAACTTCATCATTTCCTCAAAGAGCAAAAAAAAAGCCAAACAGTGGAAGAATCCTGCCTGGCCTGTGTGTCAGTTCATCAGCTGCAATCTGATTAAAGTGAAAGTCATGTAGGAAAGCAGACCACGTAAGCATAAAATAAACAATCAAGGCCTCAGAGGGAGCCTTTATAAGACAGTGCCACAAGTTCAGGTTACAATGCAGGGTCATGTGATTGAACTTCAGTGGTGCAAAACAATTCTTCATATTACCAAAAACCAAATGACAGGCAGTGACGTCAGGAGGGGCTGGGCCTGCGGGGAAGTCGCCTGCTTTGTCCTGTCAGTAATTTAATCTCCAGTGCATGTGACTAGTAGCACCTTTTTGAGAGCCATCTGCCAATGTGTGTGTGGTCGGTTCAGTGTTCAGGTAAATTAAAAAATTCAGACTTTATTGAAACTGGTCCTTCCATGATATGAGCAGCAATCGCATGCAGAGGATTTGCATGTTCATGCTTTATGTCATTTCTTAGAAGATCCGGCTGATGAAACATGAATCAGGTCATCAAAGTGATTCGGACAAACGACAACAAGGCGACTATTGAACTTAGTCTTTTATTATCCTGGTACTTCTAATCAGGTTGAACGTCCCTCGTCTATAAGGCATTTTGTTATATATATATATCACCACATACATTATGTGACTGTAATGTGAAAGGCTACATACATTATTTGGTCATTTATGTAAATAGATGAACATTGAAATCAACACAAATGAGTAACCTCCCATATTCACAAACACCTTCCTTTTGCCTGTATGTTTCATGTGAAATATAAACACAATGGGCCGTACAGTGGAAATGTTATTCTCAGGGACAGTTCATAATAAAATTTGACTCCACCTAACTTGTCAGTCCACGCTATACATGCACCACAAATGAAACGTGGGAGTTTGATATTGCATTAAAGAAAACGTCTCCCTTTAGATTGTTCAGCAGTCTGGATTTGTGTCTCACACAACAACAATGAACGTTTCCCTCTGCTACATAGATGACAACACTCAAGCCTTAGTAAGCAGCCTTCTCCCCTCAGTTTGTTTGTAAAAGTCTGAGCATATTTGAAAAGTGATGCAGTTGAATGATGGACTCTGGACTGGAAAAATAACGACCTGAATTAGGGGTGCACCTACACCATGTTTTTTTTTTTGCTGATTTGGTCGAGTACCAGTGTTTTCTATATGTTTTTCCCGTTCTCTGCAGACAAAGCACTTCTGTTAGACAACTCAACTGACACCCATCTGTCTATTGGTGTAATTCATATCTCCAGCTGTGAGCTGTGTGCTGGTACTCAGGCCCTCCTATTGGTAGCCTTTAGTCTGGTATAGGTGTACCACTAACCTGAATATATTAAATTGCAGCAAGTTCTATTGACGTGGTACTAGTTTTTAACAAATGTACTCGTCCATTTTAAGCCAAAACATTGAAACAGCCCTTTCATACTTTTACAAATTAATATTAATCAGCTGGCTTAAGCTACCGCTACCACCTTGATATAATTCTTTTGGCCATTATTCAGTTTTTAAAAGGTACCCAAAGAACAATAGCACTCTTGCACAATTTATGTTTTGTATAAAATGAGGTATGTTTCTCTTCTGTTAGTGCATATCAATGTAACAGTGCAAAACCAATTACGACGACTATTTGTTCAACGACCACCTTGTCAAAACACTAATTTTCTCACAGCATTTACCCCACCGTCACTTTTACAAGGCATACAAGAAACCACTTTGAGACACTGAACACACAATATCCTTCTGATCAATTCATTAGAAACTAGGGCGCAACAAACACATTACAAAGAAAATACCAAATCCTGGTGATGAAGACGAGGGATAGCAAGCTAATCCACAGTAGTAAATCTGAAAGAATAATAATAAAGATGTGTGGCGTGTGTCACTCTGCGCTCTTTTCACTCACACATACACCAACAGAACATTTTCCACATCAAGCAAACTGCCCTCATATTTTCTTAAACTTCACCCGGAATGTTTAATCAGCGTGTTCACTCGGCAGGCCGAGACATATATGAGGTGAGACGAGAAAAAAAACAACAACAGGACACAGACCGCCTCCCTTCTGCCCCCTTGCTTATGTATGATTAGATGTGTTACTTTTTTAAGCTGCATGGGGAAAAAAACAGCTAAAAAGTCAATGAAAAGTGAATAGAATTAACAACGTTCCTTAACCCTGTGCAAGGTTTTTCTTTTTAATCAGGTAGTCCAAGTTAACACAACAACAGCAGCTTAAGTCATTGTTTTTTTAGTGTGAAGTTCAACAATGAGGGTCTCAAATAATATAGTGTTAAGTCCTTCAAAGTGTCAAAATCGTTGCTGTGTGTGCGCATACACAAATGCTTAGAGTTTGACTGGGAAAGTGACTGCAGGCCGAGGAACTGTGCCGAGACATAAAAGACACTGGAGGATGTGTCCCTTCAGAAAAGGCCTGAGAGTATTTCTGATGCTCATGTGAAACAAATGCATGGATTGTCTTTGTCCTAGAAATAATGCTGAAATGTTGTAAGGCGTTATGTATATATACAAAACAAAGCCTCGTTTGGGCCAAACGAACAAGGAGCTCGAACTCCAGCCATCACATGAAGCCCACGGGAAAGGCTTCCCATGCAGCAGGTAGCCCGCTGCCTCTATGTTATAGTCCTCTCCTGATGCTGAATTCATTCTCACTTAAAAAAAAAAAAAAAAAACAGAGACCGCTTTATAAGCACTGCAAAAGACCTCCACTGACAACTGTCTCCTTCAGTCTGTAACAGAAGGCTTGAGTCAAGGCATCCAATTGGAATGTATAGATAGAAAAGTTTCTCAGGAGGCAGTCCCATGGTACAATAATGGCACAAAGCACTGGCTAAATCCATTATAAGAATGCATTAGGTAAATATGTACATCATGTGTTTGCACGCTCAATGCTGCAGTGAAATGCACACAAGTAAAAAGGTGACACCACAGAATTACAGCATTCAGAATGTTTATCCTGTTCCTCCAGGGACAGCTCAACATGTCAGCCTCATATCCCCTCTATTGCTAATGTACACTTCTAGAGCATGAAACAAGGTTCCCAACACTGCAACGAGTTGAGACTCCCGCTATAGATCTTGACCTCACAGGTTCGTAGAAAAGAAGAGCACAAATATTCACTGAACTTTCCCGGTTGGGAGGAATCTTACATGCAAATGACTGAATTCTGTGGTACCTCTATTCGAAACCTGGCTGCAGCGGAACTCCTTGCACATCCAGTAGCTAATGAAGGAGATTATGATGGTGCCTGCACGCACGCTGCATCTCTTCAGGAAGCTGCCAGAAGAGGCTGTGAGAAAGAAAAAGGGCCTTTCAGCACTACCATCCAACCTAACCTGGATGCCATCGAATAGAAATCTAATCTGCCAAAAGCTAGCTGTGTCACACAGAAACGTGTTCCTCAGTTAAAACCTGCAACGTTTTCTTCTGTTGTAAAGATCCCAAATGTAACATAAAAGACATGAAATGTCCCCAGTTTGTATCTTAACTAATACAGCATAAAACTTCTGGCTATTTCCAAATTGTTACATCAGCGATGCTCAGCAAATGAGACACGTATACCACGCACCATTATACCACATAGCACACGTGTACTGTACAAACCATACACATGAAAACAAACACACATTCACATTCGAACAGAGCAGAATACACCACTGCCATACTCTGGTAAGGCAAATCTGAACAGGGCAAGCTGTGATGAGTATTGTTAGGTAGCTACAGTATCTGGCAGCTATCTGGCATTAATTAACCCTTAAGTACATCGTGTTTCAGAGGGGACACAAATAGTGTTATATTGATTTCCAACATGAGAAAACCCCTCTCGGCTTACACAAAAAAATAAAACCTCTCCCAAAAGCTACCTCTGACACAAACGCATAAATAAAATGTGAATCTTGGCATCTAACTTAAAAAAAAAAACCTCAACTAAAACCAGAAAAGTAGCTCTGTCTACATATGTTTTGCAAATATTGATACATACAAAAAAAAAGCTTATAAGCTGCAATAATGAGAAATGAATGACATGAATGATTTCCTTTTTGGAAAAGAATGCAGTGAGAGGGTGACATTTTGTTTCTTCAGATTGTGTCTTTTGCTATAAAACATACCACCCCGAATAAACTTGACCCCACATCACAAATATAGTGCACTGTGCAACTTGTAACAAAGTTTGGCCGACTCTATGAAAGATACGGGGTAGTTGTCGTTGTAGTGTCCCTGCCTCTGATGTCCAGGTTCCACTGAGGATAGAGGATAGCAGGCACCAGTGGTTTGGGAACAGCAGATCCTCCGTCGGTCTTGCCGCGCCTCTCCTCAAACATCTCCTTCCCTTGTTTGTCGTCAGGTGGGGGCTGCGTGCCGTTGTGTCCAGTCTGTGGAGAAACAAATGCTGGCCCCCCTTCCTCACAGATAAGCAAATGCACAAAACACGCACACTCACACGGACACGCTGTATGTTACAAAATAACACATTTGTCTTTATCCTTCGGTTCTTTCTTGGCTTTGCGCTCCCCGCTGGAGGACTGTTTTCCTGGGCTGGGTGAGGCTCCGGCTGCCGCTGCCGTCCCGGCGCCGGCTGCTGCTCCGCCTGCTCCCGCACCTCCTCTGTCCGCCTCTTCTCCCTCGGCGGGCTCCTGCTGGCCCTGCTGCACACACAGGACCGACGGGCAGAGGAGTGTGAATTCAAAGATATGTCCATATTTCAAGCAAAGCCACTTATTGCTCTGAAGTGGAAAAAAGTGATAAGCCAAATGTGAATGTCTGGCTTTGAAAATATGACAGACTGTATGGGAATGTAAAAAACTTAGAGATGTAAATAAAGGTTTATAGAGAAATCTGGGAACCACCAGACGTATAAGATAGAGAGATTTGGGGAATCTGCTAGTGGATTAAGTGTTGGGTCATGGTTGAATTTAATGTAGCATACCTCATAAGATCAAATCTTAAAAGGGGGTGAAAGGCAGGGTCTGTTATTTCATTTGTTTTTACTTTAACTTTAATTCTTTAAAGTATCCTGGACACATAAATGCCGTTGACAATCCTTTTTTTTAATGTGCATTATTTAGTTGGATGTAAAAAGAGATGAAAGCAGGAGAACCTGGAGGGAAGGGTTTTTGTTTTTGGGTTGTTTCTTTCCAATTCTGATTCTTATATGCACTTCAGAAATACATGATGGAAGACTTTGTGCATATTTGTTGACAAAACTGAGAGTAAAACTTCTGAGAAGTAGACGACAGGGCTCTGTCAGAGAAGCCAACAGGTGAGAAAGAATTATGTCGTTTAAAGAAATCCTTTCATCAATACACTCTATACCTCACATAACTGCAACCGGCAGGTGTGACGTCTGTCCTTAGCACCTACGCAGTTCCAGGGCAAATGCCTGCGTCTGGCCTCACAGTGAAGGATGGCAGCATTACAAGAAAAAGTCCCCCTTTATAGCTCAAACTCTCTGATGCTGACATCTGGTTTCCAGACGGCAACATATTCCCTCTCTGCTACATTAAATGCCCCACATTAGTTCAGAGTCCTGCGTCTCCTCCCTCTCCTCCCACCCATTTCCATCTCCTGCAACTCCCCTCCCTCCACACCTGCGCCTGTGCTGCTGCTGCCGCTGCTGCTGCCGCCGCCGCTGCCTGCTCCTGCTCTTGCTCCTGGTAGTACTGGGAGGCTCGTCGGTCCTCCTCCTCCTGAAGCTTTTTTGCGAGCTCTAGGTCGCTGATGCCCTCGGGGAGCTGCTCCCACTGTAGGTCCTGGCTTTGCTGCTCCTGCTGCAGCGACAGCGCCATCAGATAGTCCTGACTCACATGAACACACACAAGGAGAGAGAGAGCGAGACTGATGATTTACGAGCAAAGCTGTCAGTATGATCTTTGTATACTGTTCATACTACGCTGCACACAGGCTAATCCACACACAACCACAGCTCCTTACGTGTCAACTGAGCCATTTGTGTCTTAATTCGTTTCCATTTGTTGCATTATACATTTGTTGTGATTAACTGCGGTGCAATTAACAAAACTTCATTTATGCTGGTGTTATCCATTGCATTATATTCTGTATCTTCTATTATTTTATGCACTTTGTCACTGCACATACCCAATTTCCCCTGTGGGATCATTAC
Organism: Chaetodon trifasciatus; assembly: GCA_037975065.1. Lineage (NCBI taxonomy): Eukaryota > Metazoa > Chordata > Actinopteri > Chaetodontiformes > Chaetodontidae > Chaetodon > Chaetodon trifasciatus. Next base: position 14,934,408 of record JBBMOE010000001.1, read on the forward strand.
AACTTTTCTCCAATCTCACTGAATTGATTATGAGTGCAGAAAATTGCCTGAATAGATTTTTCTCACCAGCTCCATCTTGAAGATAAGAGGGCTGGGCTTGAGTAAGCAAGGAGAATAAAAAGTAATAGCCCCCATGCTCTTGTCTGGTCTTTGTGTGTGGGAGCAAGGCAGACAATTTGTCAGCGAGCTTGGTGTCTGGACCGCTTTGACCAACCAATGAGCGGACAGCTGTGAAACCAGTAAAAATGCCTGGGAGACATAAACCCAATGCATTGGGGGCCAGTGAGAGGACTGTGTGGTGCAGCAAAGCATGGGTGAGAACAGAGGGGGCGCCAAGCACACCCTGCCAAGTGCTTTTCAGGCTGTGTGTGTGCTTGTGTCTGTGTGTGTGTGTGCTTGTGTGTGTGTGTGTGTGTGCTTGTGTGTGTTTGTGTGTGTGTGTCTAAAAAGCTGGTACAGGAGCTGTAACACATCTATTATTGAGGAGCTTTTCACTAGGTTTGGGATGGTGCATGCTTGATTTTATTCTGCTGTTTCCAAGGATTTGATGTCATGTTTTGTTTCTTTTTTTTCTCTTTGTTTTCTTTTTGTCCTCCAGTATCTCTCTCAAACGCACTTAAAAAACGGGTCTGCCAGAGGGATGCACAGTGAAGACAAGTACGACATTACTGCTTGTGTATTCTGGCTGTTATGGTACACTGATGGTGTGAAAAGCACATCATGATTGAGCACATCACTGTTTTTGGAGTTGGACAATTGCTGGTTCTGCTAGTCTTGCCTGCATCAGTGCTCAGACCTGGTCTATCTGATCCTGCTGGCCTCGGTACACGGTCTCTGGATCAGATGGAGGCCGTAACCGGAACTCGGAGTCACAGAAGTTGCCGTCTCCGTCGACATTGTGCAGACTCTCCCAGACGACCTTCTCTTCTGTCAGGAAGCCTTGGTCTGTAACCAGGAGGTACAGCTGGCCCTAAGAAACAATCCCATACACATTACATACACACATCTGACCAGTGTCAGATTATATACACACATACACGAGAACACATGTAGGTGGCTGTTCTGTGTGTGATTATATGCACATAAGTCTGCAGCTGAGTGATTACTGTAGAACTTTGTGACGCTTTGCCATTGTGATGCTTTGTCTGACAGTTATAGGTGATACACGCAGCTTTGCTTACATTGGCAAAATCAGAGCACTATTCAAGAAAGCAAGCTGGCTCCACTTCCCCTCCTGTAGATAACAGGAAAGGTCTGTCTGAGCTGCAGTGACATGGAAAGCCAGCTGTGGGCAAGAGGCTGTGAGAGATGGGATGCAGTTGTGTATGTACTGAGGGGGACGTGTGAGAGGCACATCGTGATTGGTCTAATATTGTAAATCTTTGACACATAAACACGTAGCTCTCATCAGTTTGGAGAAAGTGTTATTATAGCAAGTCTGCGTAGTGAACACTTACATTTATTATGAAATCTGTTTAAGACTGCAAAGGCAGTTTTGCTGCAATAAAATCTAAAGAAATCTACCTTCACCCATTCAAATATTACATACAAAACACCGTAACTGTAGTTGTAATCACTGACTGGAGGGACATTGTCCGTCTAACTCATGCAAATAACGCCGATGGTCACCCTGAAGTACTCTTTGTTAGTATTTACCTTGTACTTGATCATGGTGCTGAAGTGGTTGTTCCTGAAAAAGACGCAGAGCTCCCCCTCCTGCACAGTGGATGTGAGCTCACATAAGCCGTGGTACGTCAGCTGAGTGGCCGTGCTGTTCAGGAACTGCTCTGCCACGATGCCTAGGATGGGAGAGAGGGGGAGGAAGAAACACAGGGGAAAACAAAGAGAGAGATGCAATCTGTGATTGATTAGCAAACATCGAAACATGGCCCCATGATAAGTCTTCCTTGAATATTTGAGCATGCTCTTAGGCGCCATATTTTGCAGAATATATAGACAGATTGAAAGCTTACTTGAAGTTGAGTGACGGTGCTTTTATTTTGATGAGCTTCAGTTATTCAGCATTGGCGGGTGCATGCATATCTTTCACTTGTTACTTGTAAATGAACTCTCTTTTTGATTTACATAATATTTTCATCGTTAGACCACAGACCACCGGATGACTCATCCGTGCTACAATCAAAAATCAAGCAATCCTTATTCATTCATGAACACTGGTCACTATTTGGACAGAATGTCGGAAACCCTGCTGTAACGTCTACAGCAGTTATTTGAACGCTCTGACTCAGTGCTGCTGGAAGTGGTCACAGTCACTATAGTGAACTCAATATAGGCTGAGAGACAGATGGCGAGAGACATCTGTAAGACTGAACATTCGATTTGGAGCAAACACACACAGAATCAGAGCGATATTCAAACAGGCAGAGACCGTCGACTCCAGAATGAGCCACATCACCAGAGACGGACGGAGAGGAAACTAATCGCTGAATACTTACTGTCAAATACTCAAGCACACGAAGGCATGACAGTAAAACTCGGAGATGTTTCACTCTCTCAGAATGAAATCAGTCCATTTAAAGTGGCTGCTAATTCATCTCCTCAAGTGGCGATGGGCAGCATCAGCATCGAACTACTTAAATCAGTCAAAACAAAAGGAGTGAATCTTCCGCATCAGTGTCGCCATGGACCAAGGCCTCAATGTGCAGACTTGGCAGCGGCCCAGCAGACCACTACTCAGGAAGCTCGGTGTTGAATGAGCAAATATTTTTAGTGGAGAAGTTACTGACAAGCTGGTAGGAAAACTGTGCGCCGTGGAAGTAGGTCATTTGATGAGTAACCAGACGCGCTGTATGTCCTGGTTTTTAATTCAACTCACTCTTTGTGCAGAGTGTGTTTGCACTGGTCAGCCCAGTAACGCATATCTCACATAATGAATGTGAATGTGAAGAGATGAGAGGGAGACGAGAGGGGAGTCAGAGCGGTCCGAGAGTAGAGAGAGTGAAGAGAAAGCACTCACCTTCCCCTGCCAGCTCACTGTTCTCTGACTGTTTGCAGGATATTATCTTCTCCACCAGCTGGTTGTAGCTGCAGTTGCCCACTGCCTTGACAATGTCATGCATCTGCAAACAAAGATAAAAACTGTGGGAAAGAACATCCACTGAAGTTCGCTTCGCTGTGTAAAAGAACACAGCAGATTTATACAAAATTTATAATAGAGAGGAAAAATCTGGTGACATACTACTCACACTGGGGCTACTATCGCTAATAGCTTTTTGGTGCAGTTCAACCGAACTCTGGAGCTGTTTCCACACATTCCCAACAACAACCAACTCCAACATCTTATTTCATGTTACTGATTCGGTTCCACCACCTTAGCCCTGAATTAGTGCAGGAATTTCTGAATAATTTGTGGAGAATACTCGGACTCTGCCCTCCCTGCCCGCCACACTGTGCAGTGCTGACTCAATTTTAGCCAATTTCCTCTCAGTCCTAGAAACTCTCTCGCATTAAATCCTCTTCCTAACTCCACATTATTCCCTCTAAACTTGCCCACTGTCAGTCCCTGCATCTTATCAATTATTAACTGCTGCTTGGCCGCATTTTTTCTTCTTATTTCAAACATGCAATTGTGCACCTATTTAAAAGAAACCTAATCTTGACCTGCTCACCCTCAGCAATTACCGACCTGTTTCTGAAATATCTTTCTTATCTAAGGCATTGGAGAAAGTTACTGCCTCTCAACCAATCACCTATATGAGCGCTAACAGTATGTTCGATAACAGTCTGGGTTAAGAGCTTTACACGGTCCTGAGATGGCCTTAATTAAGGTGATAAATGACTTACTCCTTGCTGCAGATAACTTATCTCAACTTAATGCGTTTCTGTCTGTTTAATAGGAGCTTTTCTGTTGTTGTTGGAAATCCTCCATCTTCTGTTTCCCATTTCACTCATGGTTCCCCAAGGGTCAATCCTAGCTCAGTTGCTGCCAATGGGTCAGTCATTACCTAACATAACGCACAGTGCCATTGTTACGCTGACGACACCCAGTTAAATGTCCTGTTCCAATCCACTAATCATAGCAGCCAAACCCAGTTTACCACCCGCCTTTTGTGTTTCAATTTCTGGACTTCCCAAAACTTCCTTAAACTTGATGATAACAAAACGGAAATGATCTTGTTTGCCACACCAAATTCTTTCAGTCCTATTCTTGAGTCCTATCACAGAACATTGAAGAAGGTAAAGGTTGTTCAGTCATGTTTCTTTCAAGTTAAGTTCATTTCAAAAGGATTCACAGTCTGGACCCCCAAACAAATGATTTACCTGCTGAATCTACCACTGCTTTTACATCTCATTCTTTTTCAAAAGTAAAATAAAAATCATTTTTATTTCTTTATATTTTACTATATTTCATCATGCTTTATTGTACTTTGTATTCCTGAAGCTCTTCGTAGCATTGTTAAGAAAAGAGCCTGTCGAGGACGGACAGGAGGACAACAAAACAAGCTGGTTTCAGGGTAGGTGAAGAGAATCAGCAATGATGAGTGAGGTTCATCTCACCTGGGGGTCAACCAGCCAGCCGTGGTAGAGAGGGATGTCTAGCAGATCAAACACGATGCATTCTGGGGTGTACTCGAAGACTCGCACCCCTGTGAACTTCACATTCACATCCAGACCCGTCTGCAGCTTGTGCAACACGGCCATGGCATCACTCATGTTCTGGAAAACAAGGAGAACGGCGCGTCAGATTTTTCAAATAAACTGTGTGAAAACAATGTAGCAGAGAGGTGAACCAATGTGAGCAAGGCTTAATAATTAATCAAAACATTACTGAAATCACAGTATGGCCAAGAGCAATGTCCAAACCGCAGGAGTGGCAACTTTTGGAAAGAGGTAAAATGTGTCACAACATACTATTATAAATAATTCACTGTGGTGCTACAGAGATGCCCCGGCCTACAAATCCTATCCTTCAGACGTACGGGGAGGATGCTTGTTTGGTACTGACTGGAGGAAAAATCATTTTCATATTTTTTCAGTGAAAACAAAATTGAAAAACTACCCTCTCCACTAAAATTGTGACTCATATTGCAGTAGCAGTATCTATCAAAATAATTGCAATTCTTTCTTTTTTTTCAGCATATCATTCAGGCCTAATGTGAAGTTCAGGTTTACCCAAACAAATCTCTTCAAAAAAGATGTTTGCTTGTGAACATCACACAGAACCAAAAGCTGCGTCCGGTCCAGCTGTCGTCATGCACCGCGAGCTGTCTTTATTTGTTAAATGATTCCTGGTTGTCTGCACACAGTCAGCATAGCTGGATCTATTGATTTCTCGACCTCGACAAGAAACCATTAGCTGCCACCCTGTGCCATACGAAAAAAGTGCTGCCACATTGCTTCATGCAATAATTTCATTTTGTCAGTATTTCTGCATTATAGTTACCTCACTGTGACTGTGCTGAGTGTTTTCATATGAAATACACTTATTAGGTTTTGCTCTGCTTACTGTCAATCAGCCTTCGACCACAGGAAGAAATGGAAGTCACTGGCAGGAAACCATTTGATATTGCATTTCTGTGTAAGCTCTCAGGCTCATCAATGGGAGACACGATATTTCCCTTTGATAATATTACCTAGCGGTGGACAAAATATCAGGGACACTTGACAATGTAACGGAATCCTATAGCCTGACAATAAATCCTACCTTTGTTTGATTTTTGGGGCATTTTTCCCTGCATTATAGGATACTGGACAATATAGACATGACAGGAAATGAAAGGGTAAAGAGAGGCAACATGATGTCTTTAACAGGGGACGCTGCGACCACATGGTCAGCAGCCTAAACCTCGAGCCCACCAGGTCGCCCCTAAAATGTGAAACTTTCAGTACAGTCATGTGAGACGGATGACTCAGTTGTGTGGCTGTTTTAAGGGTGTAGTCTGCCAAATTAGACTGTATCATATTGGAAGCTGTTCCACAGAAAACAGTGCCCATTTTCTAACATTTTCCCAAAGCTCATACATTAAGTCACAGAATGATTCCCCGCTGATACAAAACCACAACACAGTTCGTCCTACAGCTCAGATCTCAGTAATGTCTCTACGGTTGGACAGCATGGAGGGGTCACACATTTTCTTCACTTTTTTGATGAGTCAGAAAATATCAACTTTAAATGACTTTAACTCCGGATCCGTCTTCATGTCCAGCTGATGGGAGATGAGTCAGTGTAGCAGAAGGTATGCACTGACGTCACTCTCGCACATGATACCAGCCCCCTCTCACTGTGAGCAGACTGAGCTGTGATACTGGGAGGAAAACACAAGAGTCTTGACAAAGTAAAGGCCATCGGGATCTAAAGTGCCGGTGGACACTGAAATGTAGCCAGAAATCAAGCTTCCTGTTGTGTATACTGCGTGTAGCCCCACACCAGGGAAGTAACGTTATACAGAACAAAGCTTGAAGGCATCGGATGCCTCGAGCAGGTTTACCCTCTTATCTTGATACATTCACTGAGCAAAACCCAGAAACCCCTCAAACCCAGAACACAAAGTGGTGCAAGACACTCCGGGTTTAATTCAGCATCCTGAAAAACTCAGAGCCCCAGAAAAAGACCCCTGGACAAATTTCAAGGTAGCAGAAGCAAGGCCAAAGTGGCTGACAGCTTCATATGATATTCTGCCTGTCAGTGGACACACACCCCGAGAAAGTCTTGTTTCGCCTTCCTTCACTTCTCTTTGGCCTTCGGTGGCCTGTACGAACTTCTGCCTGAATTCTCTCTGAATCTGTGCAGCTCTTCACCATCTTGTGTGAACGCACATAGAGGCTGACGCTGACTTTCACGTTCCTGAGAAGATCAGCAGCAGTACCGACTGCAGGGTGTTTACAAGTTTCATTAAAACAATTCTACCGCTGGGTTCCTGTGGGGTTTAATTGGACTGGATTTTAATTGGATTTGTCTTCGTTCTTAATCATGTGGCCCAAACAGAGCTGAGAAAAATACCCACTCCATGCTGCTCCTTTGCTTTTTACACTGATAAGAAAGCATAACATTGTTATGTGAGCTAATAAAATGAAAGCTAATATTCAACTGGCCTTTAATTGTAAAGTTGGTGGCTCAACCTTCTTCTGCCCTTCTGTGTCTGATATGAGACTGATTTTATTGGTCAAATGAGAAAATGGATTTGCTTGCTTTGCTTTGATCCTGTCATTAGTGTGTTTGCATACACGTTGCTGGCTACACTGTTCTAGAAATCCAATGGTTCAACGTTGAACTATTTGTTATCTCTGGTAGAAGAGGAAAAGGTTTTAAAGGCTTCCAAAAATACATATGAAAAGAAAGAAAGTCAATTCCAGTCAGCGTCTGAATGGTTTGAGAGAATAAACTGTCTCCGCCATTCATGCTTAAATTATGAGCGAGGAATTCAGCGACCTTTTACTGCACTGTGTGAACATTAAAGAAAACACCTTATATACTCATCACATCACCTAACAGATTAAAGTCTTGTATCCAGCCTCACAGCAATGTTTCCCAGCTGGCTCTAAGCCTCCGTCGCCATTTAACTCTGAGATCAAGATAAGCTTTGCAGCTGAACCCTCCAACTTCATTATGAGTGTGTAGCTGTGAGTGATTTGATTTCAGCTCCTTCACAATCAACTTAAATCACCCGAAAGCTAAGAACATTAATTGATACCTATCAGAACAATAATCCAAGTCTACGAGCAGATCTATTTGCAGTTCACCGGCTTTGAAGCAGGGCTGGATTAACATCCCAGTTTATCCACTTTCAGTGGTGTTTTATTGTACTGATGCCGTCGTGTTGTTTAATCGTCTTGATTCTGCTGTGCAAACTAATAGCTCCATGCAAAACGTAAAGAAAAGCTTAAAATATTAGTGTTTTTGGTCTGGTGTAAATAATAACAGTGGATCACAGGAAATATCACATCCAAAATTTTCACTGTCTCAAACTCTCCAACGAATCCATTTTTTTGAGCATTTTTTCTGTCCATGGAGGAGTATAACAGCTGAAAACATCTCACAATCACTGAAATGAATTTGCTCCCCGTGCAGTGTGCGGACTCAGTCTTTCAGTTCACAGTAGAGTTACTGTACGGCCCACGAACAGTGAACCGCTCCAGCTCTGACGCTTGGCACCAAGAGCTGAGGTGAAAAGCCTTCAGCTGGCCCATCTGAGAGTGTGGATTAGGACGATTATGAGCAGCAGTGATGGCAGGATTAGCAGGGCTGTGTAATGGACCACATCTCTTCACTTTAGGGCAGAGGGCTCCGACAGCAGATGAGCGCTTGGAGATCAGATGGTTTCCACTGCATCACTCGCATTCATCTGTGCTCCTGTTGGATGCATTTCCACTTTATAACAGTAGCCCAGAACTCTACCGAGGCTTTTCAGTATTTTTACTTTCACTGTTCAGTGTCCTGGTTTCTCTCTCTGTTGACTTTCAGCCTAAATTTACCTGAAAGCAAAACGCAGGGTTGGTGTAATTAACCGGTAGTTGATAGAATGACATAACCGAGCCAAGATGAGGGATCTGCTTCCCACAAAGCTTTCAGTTCGTACCAGAGAGTCCCAGTTGATAAGACATACGTAGCAGTGAAAGCATGTAGCCAAGAAATCAAGGTTCATGCTGTACAAAATTAGGCAACATTAAGCAACAGTTTTTAGCTGAGAAATACACACCAGGATTGACACTGTGATCATATTTTGCCACTGAACAAAATGACTTCAGCTGTCAGATATCACGAATGTGCATGTTGATGCAAAATTAATGAGTCTGTCTACATTCATACCATAAAAACACACATCAGATCTATGAGCCTAAAAAACAACAACACATCAGTCACTGAAGAGCAAACAATTACATAATGCCAAGACCCATCAGAACAGTTTACAAGACTGTGATGTCCCACAATGTGGGTCATACTGCTATGAATCCCTGCACACATCAGCAGCTGTCACTGCTCTGCAGCTTCGTTGGACTAATCGTCAAGATAATCTTATGTTTCTAAAGTCAGCGTCCATTTCCGTACAGAAGGAGGACAGAACACATCTTAATTCAATGCAATCCAATACAGCAACGCCACCAACTACGCTGACTGCAGAGCTGAATTATCTCCTTTGTGACAGAGTCAACATAAACTGATTGTAAGCTTCATGAAGATACATTTGCACTGGAGTTGCTGCAATGGATTCCACTGAATTGCACATGTGTATCCAACAAAGTGTTGACCGTGTGTACAGTTTGATCTTTGATCTTTGAATTCAATCAGCGTTCCTCCTGTTAGCAGCTTTTATGATTTTAACTTTAAAACAAACCATTTCTTCATCAACATCAGCAATTTCTCATCATGTTTTTCATCTCAGGTAATGTCTCATGAGACATATTTTGATGAAAAAGGCCTTTAATTTGATTACCAGCGGGTTTACCAAACAGATAAAATCCTCAAACAGTTAAGATGGTTTTATCTGCTGTACTCACAACAAAAGTAAGGTTGAACAAACGCGTAAATGATGCCCGAATGACCACATTCAAGCAAAAGAGGCTTCTTACAACATGATAACCCATTTTCTCGAGTGGCTGAACAGTCATCGTGGATGAACTGCCCTGTAAGAGTGGTGTTGAGCTGAGTCCGCTGAGACAGACGCAGTGCCAAACTACACTCTCACTTCCACAGCTCCGCCGAGTAAATATTTAACAATAGCTAAAGAGCAGCCGCGCAACTGCTATTTTAATCCTCATACACTCCTGTGACAGATGATGTTTTTTAAGCAGAATTTATAAATAGAACTACTTTTGTTATGAACTCCTACTGTTCAAAGTCAGGGCGGCATCCGCTGCATCTTATAACAATTCCATAAGCAATGAAAACACATCCCTCCAAGATACAAAGAAGAGGACACCTTGTGTTTGACATGCACATGGACACATTTCAGCTCCCGGCATCCCAGAGCCCTGCCCACTGAAGTGTCCACATACTGTGTCAAACACAGTCAGCACATGGACACGAGGACACCCACATACAGAAGAGGTCCCAGGTCAGTGTCTAGGATTAGACTGCCATAATAACTATGCAACACAAACTCTCACCACTCCCTTACTTTAACTGTGCATGCTGAGGACAGCGCTGATTTATTTAAGAGGTTGTATTTCAGCTCAACTTAAATTTAGAAAAGGCTGTCACAATGAGCTTCTACGAGGAGGCTGCATGTTACTTTTTTCTCCTCTCGGAAAGAGGGACAAGTGTGGCTTCAAATCATTCACAGATGTGCTGGTGCTCTGCCACGCATGAGGAGGAGAGGCAGGGCCTCTCCCGCTCTGTGGGCAGGCAGTGGAGATGGGAGGAAGCAGGGGAGCTGGAGCTGGAGCTCCATCTCCAAGTGCCTCTCATGGTGAGCCACACACACACACACACACACACACACACACACACACACACACACACACACACACACACACACACACACAAGCCTCGGTAATAGCCGGGAGCTGAACCCAGCCATGCGTCTCGAAGCATTCACAGCCATGTGAAACAACATAATCTGACACTCCTGACCCCTGTTGTTCCCTGGGCCTTGCAAGACACATCTTATGTAACCTATAGAGCAGTGGAAAAAGCTAAGCTGCAGTTTTATGTGGTTTGCAATCAACTCGATGCTTTTTTCCATATTAGGGAACATCCGCTGACCTTATCTGCTGCCTCAATGCAAATGTGCAAACAGGCTTTGGTATATGCGCGCAGCTATACCGCCTGAGCCTGCGGACACATCAGAGCAGCGTGCACATCTCACTTTATGGTGAAAGTAGATCAATAACGGCAGTGAGAGAACAGCTGAGAGATCCTGAGTGTGTCAGTGAGACAAAGGGGGAGCTCATGTTAAACTTGCACAATTATGTTTCCACACAGAGAGGGAAGCGAGAGAGAGCGCGAGAGAGAGAGAGAGAGAGAGAGAGAGAGAGAGAGAGAGAGAGAGAGAGAGAGAGAGAGAGAGAGAGAGAGAGAGAGAGAGAGAGAGAGCGCGAGAGAGAGAGAGGGTGAGTTCATCCCAAAGGCCCGGCGCTCACAGTCAGCAGCTTACTAATGCACACACATAAGCAAAAACACATGCCTGCTTAATACTGATACTCTGCAGCGATTAGGCAGGCCTTACCTGCTCGTAGTTTAGCCGCTGAGCCTCTGATATCTCTTTAGGCTTGGTTTCCAGAATGTAGTCTCCTGCAGAGTGACACATGGAGAGAGATGTTGGCAGATATGCCGACTTACATTGTCCTGACAGAGCAAATGATCACTACCTTGACTGGCACTGATTATCACAGCAGCCTCATGCCTTAAGCGTTTGTGTGGACGGTGACAGATGTTTTGAGAGGTTCTAAGTAGCCACTGGGGAGGGTTAGAGCTGGCCAGCTGTTTCCTCAAGAAATGGCTGCTCCAGATATGTGGAAGTGGAGTCCCAGTCCACCTGAGAGCTCCGTCGTCTCAGCTCTGTGGCGGACAGCACAGCCTGGCAGCGCCACAAACACGCCGCTTTCTTGTTGTGAACATGTCTTTACAAATCTGAAGTATTTCTCATAGATTGAGTCGCAACCAAAGTTCTGCAAATATATTCTTTTATTGCTGTAAATGTTTTATTGTGGTCTGCTCTTTACTTTTAAAACTCTTGTGCAAGTGTTTTTCAAAATGCTTCACGGAGACTCATTAATTTATTAGGGACTGGCGAGAGTATCGTGCTGCACTGTCAACACATACTTTTCCTGAGGATTACTCAGAGGAACGCATCGACCTCTTGTCATCAGCACTGAGTAAAAACAGCAACACATGAAGGAAAAAAAAGAGCTTTCATATGGAATGAAGTATATCCAGAAAAACAAAAAGCCTTTTAACTTGTTTTCTTGTACTTAGTGCTCTCTAATGGTAATGCCTGACCTAGAAAGGCATGATGATTTGTTCATGTGCATGCTGGGAGAAATAACCCTCCAATCCTAAGCGTGCTACGTGTTCGGCTCTCCTGATTAGCATGCAAACGTATGCTTTATGAGCTAAACTGATGCACCCGTCAGGCTCATGGACTCTTTGTGGCTGTGTTTTATGAGGTGTTTGGACAGAACAGCCTCGCTGCTGGTTGCAGTTTTAAAAACTCCTCTGACTGGATTTCTGTGCTGTCACCCTCGATGAAGATTTTAATGCGAGTCAAGATTCTTTTTCCAGCAGTGGGCCAGCCAGCTGAGTGGTTTTACTACAGTGTGTCAACAAGAGGGAAAACCCCCTCACTGCTCTGTACTCAAGTGAACTGTGGACATCTCTGATCCTCCCCTTAATATCTGTATCTGTCTGCCTGTGCGTATATATGCATCACTGGTGTGCTACACTGCTGAGCCACTGGTTGACGACCACCACATTTGTGCGTCATTGTCCTTGGTGTTTGTGTGTACAGTAACAGTGCCGAGTTTTGAAGTTTTCCAGCAGCCCCTGAACATTATACAACATTAACTTTGGGTGCAGTTATTACACGCAAGCTCAAGGTGAACTCATCCTCGCAAATACCACACAAATGGGCCCTTTTGGAGGGAATGAATGCAAAATTCCTTCATTTTTTAAATGCGATTTCTAGAGATGCTCTGTTGAGGTTTTTCAGATGTACCTTAAGACCCACTTTTATCCTCTGGCTTTTTATTGTTTAGCCGGTTTGTATTTTTATCTCATTCCTTTGGGTTTCAAATTATGTTTAAACGTATTTCTTTTTCAATTTTGCTTTATTTCCACATGACCTGTTATGCACATATGTGTCTTTATGCTTGTACAGTATGTGTATGCATACATGTCTGCCTTCCAAAAGCAATTTGGTGAAAACCCGTTTGCTTTTTAAAGTGTGAAATGAATGAAATAAACTGCTGGAGCTGTGGTAGCCAACAGGCACCAGTGAGCTCAAGCAGTCACAGTATGGGGAAAACGTAGCATAACAGAGTTCACATACAGTGCCGCGATGTGGGTTATTTTAGTCCAGTCATGCCGGTGGACAGTGGACAGAGGACGGGCTCCACCTCTGAAGACCCCCTGCTGTAATCAGACACTCTCTACTTTGATATAGTAGAGTAATTTTAGTTATGAAGGGCAGGAGACAGCCAGAGAGAAGAGACAGCTCCTGTTTCCTTTGCAAGAGCAGAAGATGGATCATGGGGGATTCCCCAGTTCTGGTTCTCCTCTGCTGACTCTGGAATATCTCTATATATAGACATATATATGACCTTAAGAACGGAAGTGCTCTTTTGAAAGAACGTGAAACCAAAGAATGTTTACTAGGCTACTGAAAGTCAGTGCTGGAGGTTTTACGGGCTGGTATGTTTACAAGCGTGGACTCATGGGCAACACTCGGGTCAATGCGCCTCTCTAAAAGCAGGCCAACATATTATTATTGTAGTAAACTATAATAAATTCTGCAAGTTGCAAAACAGGTTATTATTGTACGTGTGAAGCCGGGTGAAAAGAGCCAAGCAGCAGATCCAGTGAGGTGACATGGCTTAATATAATCATTATTACATTTTTCCCCTTGGATCACTGATGTGGCATCGACTTGCTCCTGTGTAAAAGGTGTGATATCTACAAACACTCACCAAGATATTCCATCAGTTGCTCAGCGGTTATAATTTCCATCATTGGTGGCATCTTAACCTGCAGAAGACACACATCACACCACCTGTCAGCATTCAGCACTAGGAATAACTTCATATATAATGCTAAAATGAACACGTGGAGACAGTAAGATTTAGTGTAATCAGTGAGTATGTTAACTATTAAGAAACCTAAATTTTAGTTTGTATGAAATAACTGCTGATAGAGCTCGGAGCTCTAAAATATGTCTCTTTGCATTAACTTGTACCCAAGTTTCCATTGATCTGAGCTCATCTCAGAGCCTTTACCTTCCATGCAAGCAGAAGGACATTCATAATTGCCAGTAATGGACAGGGGCCGTTCTCGTTCTGGGTGATGATGGGCGTATTCTCCTCCCTCCACTTGATCCACTTAATGTGGTATATGGACTGGCCGGCGGCCCGGTCCTTAGCGCACGAAGTCTTTGTCCCATCAGCCCCGTACTCGCTCTGCAGGGCCAGGGCCAGTCCTCTGTCCTCCAGCCCCTCGCTGTTCAGGTCGGAGCTGGGGCAGGAGTTGAGGTTGGAGAAGGACTCGAGTGAATCTATGCTTCGCGACTCTCCACCGAGGCTGGGATCGGGGTCACTCCCACTCGGTAATCCCTCCGATAAGGTGTGATCACCGGACAGCCCTGGCTTGACGTCTGCTGCGATTGCATTGTCCGGACACAGATGAGTCGGTTTAGCAAGTTTTGTCGGTTCACTTTCTGTACAAGCCAAAACCTCAGCCTGCACATCCGCGCTCTCCTTTGCGGGAGGTGAGGACGGGCCGTCGGTTTTGTTGTTTACTAACTTTGAGGCACCACCCTCGCTATCTTCTGCAGCCAGCACCGACTCATGCCCCATCCCGTTACTGATCTGATCCCCGGACCACGATCCGCTCGTCGCCGTGTCCTTCTTCTTATCCTCCTGCAAGGGGAGGACTTCGATCACTTCTGGCACGTCAGACTTCCCGGCACTGGATATGACATTAACCGCGATGGGAGCACTGACATTTGTGGTGCTGTTATTACAACTAACGTTAACCAAAGTACTGAGAGAAGCCTCACTATTCTTGCATTTCTCGACTGTTCCTTTCACTCCACCGACAGCCGTAACATCGCTCATCTCTCCCGCAATCGTGGCACACAAAGAGCTCCCGTCAGTGTCTCGATGCAGGGCTGCATTTTTCTCCATTTCGATTTACAGACGGTCGACAGATTTTAGCTAAATTGCAGCAGCAGCTTCGGTCCCAAAGACGCCATGACAACTCTGCGAGTGACGTCATCAGAGTGAATTGCTTTCAGGCCGAGCAAGGGGGCGGTAGAAAACCAACTGCCAGCCGGTGATGCGTTTGGGGTGGCTCGTATTGTTTCCCCTTATTTTTCAAATTAGTGCTCAGGTAGAAAATGTATGACCCCCTCCGAGATAATCATTTGAACTGAATACATTTCATCAAACGTTAACGAGTGAGATGACTAGGTTACACACCAAGAGTAAAATTTTAGCTGATATTTATTGGTGATTGATTAAAGGTATCCACCACAAAACTTCATTAAACTTTATTAATGGGCACTTCCGACAGAGGCAAAAGTATTTATACTGTTTTTTTTATTTGTCCTTAAGCACAACATCGCCTTTGTCCTCAGCAAATTGGTAAAATACAGGTTACACACCACAAGTCAGTGATTATTGGATTTCTGTAGCATGTGGTCTATTATGAGCTATGCTGTCGTTAATTAACTCATCACGCCCTGATTTGAATGAGTGTGCACATGTTATAACGAATGTTTTAACATATTTGCAAAGGCTCAAATCTTTGTAGGTTCTGTAGCTGTTCGCGTCTTCCCCTCGTTGACATTTTTACTACTCCCTTTAACGAGGATTGTTGAACGTAGCATGAGCAGAACCTGCCGTCGCCGTGACAGCCTTCCGTACGAGTGCTCGCGCATTTCTGAGGTCTCGCGTAGCCAGACCTCCGTACTACTGCCAGGATAAACGAGACTTTGGAAATTACCAGGCAGTCAATGGCTGTGAGTTAGGATCACATTCATGGTTTTAACACACTTGAAAACCAAAGTCTTTTTGTTTTTCTGTAGTTGGTTGCAAAAACCCAGTCACCCATTTTAAAGCAGTCTAATTAATTTATTCTAGCCTAAAGTGTCTCCACCTTTTTCTAATAATTGAATTTTTTCAAGTGAATAAATAGATAAATCCGGCGATTTTCCTGTCCAGACTTCCTTTCGTCTGTTGAGATGGAACTCAAGATATGCAAGAAAGCCATAGGTTACTGCACTCAGGATGAAGTGTTGTTTTGACAGGTGAGATCAGTCCACATGCAGTAAATATTCGTAGTCGCTGGGTGGCAGCAGTTACTCGACCGAGCAGAAGAGATTCATTGAGCTTTCCAGGCGTCAGACTGCATATAAGACTTTTTTCCATCAAACATTGGGAACCCAAATATACCTCTAACCCTAACAACTTGTAACCTAAAGCACTGATTGGTAGCAGTGTTGTTTGGGACAGTACCACAGTGACAGCACAGAGAAAGTTCTGCAGAGGTGAAAGGTGCAACAGTGGTTTATTTCATTTTATTTTTCTAACAAGGTTAGGTATGACTCCTGGCTCTCAATGCCATTCTCAAGGTATGTAATCTTGACAAGGACTGATTAGATTTTTGTCAAAGTGTGCGGTTTAATTCATAAAGCCTCATGAAGCCAGTTAAAATGCTTCAGTGAAAAAGGCTTGTGTTCGCCGTTCTTAATTTGAGCTCTCATTGAATGTGGTGATTAATACAGAATCTGTTGTTTTAAAACATTTTTGTACTTTAAAATAAATCTTACATTTGAAATGCAGAATTTACTTTCAAGCAGGCCAATATTTTTATGCAGGCCATTAGTGGCCCAGTTCAAGTGTGACCTCGCCAGATTCAGGGACACAAAGTATCTGACCTGCTGTAGGTGACTAAAGACACACACGCATACAACTTTACCAAGTGGTTCAGAGGACCCTAACCACACGTTAAACCTTAAGACCTACCAGTGTCAAACCACACAGTTAAACACAACCATTGTTCACTGGTGTCAGTGCTGTTCATTTTAGTTGTTTTTTTCCAAGAGTCTATTGAGCTCTAAAATGTTTATTTTATCAGCGACAGATGTCATTAACAGTATATATATATATATTTTTCTTTTGTTCAAAGATTATTTGGGTGAAGTGAAGAAATCTTGACATAGCCTTGTGGCTAATACAGGAAACCAAAGCAGGAAATCAAGTCTCGGTCTCTCTGAACATGAATGTGATTTTTGCACTGCTGCCAGGATAGTGTCATAAAGTTTTAACTGCTTGTGAAAGTAATTGTTCTTCCTTGTTACTTATTCCTCTGCTGTTGGTCTACTCAGTGCTTCATCACCATTGTTTTGCTTGTTTATCTATTGACTGAAAGTCCATCTACATATTTTTTATCTTGTTCAGTATTCATTAAACCTTTATTTTTATGTGTTCCTATGACAGTTGTAATTCTCTTTAATCATGGGCTGCCTGTACATGACAATAAAAAATAAATATATTGTTATAAAATTCTATTATAATTTATTAAGAAACTGGAAAATAAAACTCCTTGAGTGAAAAATAACACACTCTGGAAAGATAATGCTTAATATAACTATAAAGTTCCAGATTTATTTTCTTTTTCAAACAACCTATCTTATTTTGATAAGGAAAATACAGCAACGATACAAAGACACCGATGATATCTGTATAACTATGAGCTGTGGTGCACACGAAAGCAATCTTTGAATTTCTCTTTTCCAATAAATCTCACAGGGTGATAAGTTAAAAAATAAATTTTAGATGGAAAAAATATATTTTGAAGTTTAGATTTTAATTTTTTTTCTGTGGATTTATATATAAATGCATCTATATGCACTATTTTATACACGTATTTCCTAATTTTGTTGCCATGTTATTCATTTTCATTTTCTCATTAGTAGGGTTTTGTCCCCCACATAACGTTACCAATCAACACTGTAAGACAAAACCCTCCAAACACGCTAGTAAACCCGGAAGTCATGATTTGCGGAAGTAAACAACTTGCTGACAGATTAATGAAAATACCACCGAAACAGCAGTTTCGTGCATGTTTTCAGGCTGCTAACCGACACACGTACACAGCAATGTTTTGTTGTCCTTGTGTTAAACTGCATGGTGGCTTCGAGGGGATTTGTCGCTGGTCTTTAGAGGCCCTATAACCACAATAGTAAAGGGATGGGTGTGTCCGGGCTGTCTTGCCGGAAGGGAGGAGGGCCTGTCTGTTGGTTTATCTGTCTGCCTGACGTCGGCTTGCTGGAGACAGGCAGCGCCGGTGTTTGTGATGGGAGCTAGCTAACTAGGAAGGGCGACTATACCTTTAAGTGAAAGAAACAAGAAATAATCAGCGGTATCGCTGAGTCGCTTAGCTAGTTTACTGGGCTCACAGGGAGTTTCGATATGATATTTGTCAAACTAATTCTCATGTTTTGCTGCCTACGAGATGTTACAGGTAAGTTTGCCATTGGTTCACAGGGAAAGGAAAGTGCTCAGTGATCGTCTGCGGAGCTAGCGCTAATCGGATCAGGCACTTGTACTCTGGCTATCTAACTTGCTAGCTAGCTGGCTAATGTAATGGTAACTGTAACGTTGGTGTTTGTGGCTGCTAACCTGTGCTTACTCGTTACACAGCCTAACAGTGACCCAGGCCAGGTTAGCCAGCTCGTATTGACTAGTATCGGTTTAATTAACGCTAAGTTTGAATGAATGATACAGGTTGGGTACTGATACAGAAAAACAGCTTGTTTTCTGACAGTTCCTGGGTGGTGAACTAACAGTTGACATTACAGTTCAAACGTCTGTAAACAGACCGTTTGAATGGCGACCATGAAGTACACATACACGTTGACTGGCGTTAAAATCACTTCAAAACAACTTAACGTGAAGTTTAAGTTGATGTGTGTGAAGTCGCTAGTGCTCTAAACTAGAAGGTTACTTATGTAGATATATGATACGCTGCGCTGCTGCAGCGTTTGACAGCTATTAACGTCGCATCTGTCTGAAGCAAATCTGAAAGCTAAATATATCTAAAATTTCCGCGAATGACCTGTAATGACTCTGTCTTAAAAGTGTATTTGGTTCACGTTTACAACAGCTGAAAGGTTTCATAATGTCAGCCTCATTCATGCTCTCACCAGTGAGGAGTAACAAGTAGCGTTTGTAGCGTTGGTTCCACTGAAAGCAGCGCTGCTTTTATTCATTGATATGGTGCTTGTCACTACTAAACCACCTACAGCAGTTCAGTCTGGGGCTTAAGTATGACAGAAGTATCATAATATCCAAGCAGTGTCGCCTAACACCCCTTGGAGGACGGTTTGATCAAAAGCGTGCTGTAATATCAGTGAGTTTCCACCTCTCAGTGAGTCACCATGACTCAAAGGAGCAGGTCAAAATCTCCGCTGTTGTGTAATTGACAAAATGCAAGTAAGTTGATTGAACTTGAAGATTAGCGGCCCTCCACTGTGACAATTACAATCAAATGCTTACTACTGAGGCATTTTCCACACTATTTTCAGATTTCATGCAGTTATTCAGTCCAAAATGATTCACCAACATTATGACTAAACATCAAAACAGTCACATTAGAAATGGCTGCACAGTTTAAACTGTGCAGAAATGGATTTTGGCAAGTACAAGTACAAGTAAACAGTCTGGTCTTATGAATGTGTACCAGTTGAGATCAGTGATATTATGGAGATGTGTAAAAGTGTTCCCTCAGGTTCAGAAACACAAGTCCTTAAAAGTGCATGATGAGCTGAGACTGTGTGCAAAACCAGGACAGGAAAACCAGCTAGATGTCTTTTTTTTTTTTTTTTTTTTTTTGCTATGCTGGTACAGACCTGAACTGCTCATTTTGAAGACCACAAGCGAGCATGCCAGATACCAGACAGAATTGTCTCCTCATTACACTGTGTCAGTCACCTCAGAGGAGTGGACTTATTCGAAGGTATTGTTGGAGCTTTTGTGCTTAAATTCCACATGTTGTGGAAGAGAGCACTCATTCTAAACAAGGTCATTTTTTGACCTCTGTTTACAAAAGCCTACATTTCTGACTTGTTGATGTTTCAAGGTGCTTACCCCGTTGTCTGTTCATACACAGACAGACTTTTTGTGTTCAAAGCCTTCACTGTTCAAGGCCACGATCGAGGCAGAGTGCAGCAACATCATCCTTGCATTCTGTCTGGCGTTTGAGCAGCCATAGGAAATTCTTGTGCAGTAGTGATAGCTGAAGTGTGATGTTGAAGTGAGAAAGCCATCTTTACATTTATTCACCAGACAGACATATATCGCTGCTTCAGCTGCACCAAGGAGCTGTGTGCACAAAGACAAATAGAGAAACTGTTTACTCTCATGGGAACAGAAAGATGTCCTGATCTGAACCTGAATTCCTACCAACACATGCCAATTTGCTTCAGTCCACTAAACCACACACTAAAAATTTCTCGTTGTGACATGTTTGAAAAGCTAAGTGTGGTTAAATGTGGATTCTGAATATTTTGGCTTTAAGAACCAAACATTTCTGAGGAAGTCAGCGTTTCAGATAAACTAGGTTATCTCACTTCTGACACAGCTGTTTGTACTTGGTCTGCTCATAGTGATTGCATGTTGGAAATCTTCTACAGCAATGAAGCAGTTTTGGTCAGACTCGATGCTTCTTGGTTACAACCAACCATCTTACTGTTTTTCAAGTCCTGTGTGATGCAGAATGTTGCTGAGAGGCATTTGAGTTACCCTGAGCTGTGGGGTGTCTGATGTGTCGTGTTAGCCAGCCTGCCATCACCCAGCATGCATGGTAATGTGGGGCTCAGATCAGTTGTGATCCATGCTGTTGCCACCTCCTCTGTTCCTGTCAGCGGTTTCCTCTCTGTCAAGAATTGCACTTCACTGGGGCACTTGAGGCTGAAACAGATTGCACTGAAATTGTGATGACGTAGCCTTTATAGTGAAACTGGCTGCCATTTTTTTCACAGATATCGTTGTGGCCCAGAGATTTCATCTCTTTTTAGTGAGGCCATTTATTTAGGCCCACAAAAGGTAGGATTGTTATATTACTGTCAGGTCATGATTCAGTATGTTTTTCTAAGAAAGAGGGATGGATGTTATAGAAATGAATTCAAAAGTATTAATGATTCATTTCACAACACATTAGCCATTAAACAGAATGCAGTTAGATATATTTAATAGAATTTAACTTGAAATAAAATGCATAAATAAAGGCATTTAAAGTTCAGATGTTTTTCAAATTGTTTCATGAGTTATGGTCATTTTAAGATCAGGGGCTGCAGGAGCAACCCTTCAAAATGAGTGCTGTGTTTCAGTCTGGCTGGAATGTTGTAGCACCAGTTGAACTCTGTGGTTGAGAGTTTGAAAAACAGCTAGGCACCACCATCACACAGTTTTGATCTCACAGATCTGGTTAACTGTCTACTAGTACTGTTTATAACTTATGTTGTGTTGCTGTCCAGTGTTAGCCACGTCGGTTAACTTGGGAATGACAGCAGGATGATCAATGATTATTTTATCTTCTGCATAACCAGTGTCAGTCTTTCGTTTCAGCATGTAAACAGCATTACATTATGTATGTTTATTATCATGTTTTTTATTTGTTCTGACTACCAACTTTGTGACCTTTGCATATAAGAAGTTGCACATTATCGCAGTTTTCATCACAGTCGCCCAGCTGACATTCAAGTTTCCTAAAAACTGCCAGGAGGGCTCATTCAGGTATCTGAAACCAGAGGGGTGTGTATCATGATATAGATTTTCAGCTGAGTGAATATGTTAGAGATAAGATAAGATAAGATAAGATAAGATAAGATAAGTTAACACTTTATTAATCCCCTGAAGGGGAAACTAGGGTGTTATAGGCAGCAGCAAAAGTAATTAATTCCACTTTGATTTGGCCAAAGACGAAAGTGATTTCCACGTATCCTTCATAAGGGGACAGTGTCAGAGACCTACATGCAGTTCCTAAGTATAATGTTTCAATATGCTATATCAAGTTTAAAGTTGAAGAGCTAAAGAATGTGCAGTTATGTTAGAAATAAGTGGGAGGCACTGAGAGAGCAGTGAGTGACTGAATGACGATAACTTCAGAATTTACACGAATAGCAGTTTTCTTCCAGCGTTTCTCAGTGTTGCTTTTTTGCTGTAATAATTTTTTATTTTCTTCATAGCTGTCCATTTTAACCAACTCGTCCTCTTGACTCAAGTAGGCAGCTAGGTAGCATGCAATCCTTTCATTTTGCCCCTTTTTATGGGAACATGCACAGAGCCGAATGGAGAAATCATGGGTTAGCAAAGAAAATTAATAACCACTGTCGTGATAAAGCAAAGAAAGCCTGGCTATGTCAGTCTAACTTCATAGTAAACCCACCATGATGTTTACAAGCAAACAGGTTCCTCCAGTGGCCCTGACAACAGCCAGGATGCTAGTGTGCATGTCAGAGTAAGCTTGTTCATTCATTCAGCCTTTATTTAACACATCAAAGAGTCATTGAGGGTATGCCCTCTGTTTGAGAACAACAAATTATACTGTAGCTGCTACATTCTTTAATATGACATTTGTGTTTCTTTTTTTAATGTTTTGATGTGAGCAGAAATGTCATAACATTCCCGAAATATCAGACTTAATAGTAAGTTGTTATGCAAGCAGCCATCTGTTGATATAAAGCCTTGTGCTGTCACATTACTTCATATTAATGGGGTTGTCACGTCCTTCTGAGAAAGCAGATCTGGGCAATCTGAGCTGGCAATGTTTGTTTTTGTACAAAATCTGCATATTTCGTGATTAATTACAGCCTCACTCTCTTCCCACCGCCCATCTTGTTGATTTACAGGCTGGTTGTTGGTTCAGTCTCATTTGCCGTATTTATTTTCATTCTTGTGGAAGAGCTAAAGAAGCTGATTGTTGGAATATTTCCTCGCTGCATTCATGGACAAGTTGCTGCTAGCCTGGTACAGCCTCTCCCTGTTCAGGGAGTTGTGACTCCCACCACATGGAAGTAATGAACAAAACAGTGCAGTGTAAGAAATACAGGCAAGGTAGAGCGTATCCCTTTTGGCCCGTGGGAGTCTCTTAGTATTGTGCATTTTTCTATGGTCTTTCACTACAAAAGCTTAGAGTTCAGTGTTGGTCCCAACTGTTTAAATGGAGCCCTTGCTAATGAACTTATTTACAAAGGCTGCTTTTGCAGCTCACGGCAGAGCTTTTCCTATTAGGACCCAAAACCTCAGTAAGATGTTTAGTTGGTGGCATACTGTGTTGCCTTAGGAATGTAGATTAGCATTTAAACAGTCTACAACAAATTCAGTCACTGTTCTCGCACAATGACATACAGTAGCGCTGAAACAGAACCGCGGTCACCTGATGTGCATCATGTGCTCCTCACTTGTGCTTTAAACTGACTTTCTTTGTCTCTGTGAAAAGAACAAAGAAATAGTCAGTATGAAAGCCAGCCGGATTACCTCTGGGGTCACATCAATAAGCTGAATAAGCCCGTAAAGCACGTCTAGTGAGTGACGGCTTGTACTGTAGCTGGCCACTATTACAGAGATTCACCCCGTTTTTACCAGCCAGGCTCCATAGGCCTTTAGTTATTGACAGCTGAATTACATTTAGCTGCTTCACTTTCAGGCTCCTGGCTTTGTAAATGCTGGCTCACTGTCATGGCTTACTGGGACACTAGAATAGAACAAAGCCATTGTTCATATAACCTGTGCTACTCCTACTACGACAAGCCCAAATGTCTGCGAAAAAGGTCTATTAATCATTAGGAAGGACAAATTTCCCTGACTTCTTAATGGAAGTTTAAACATAGACTGATCCAAAAGTAAGAAAACTCTGAAAATGTTTGCTGAATGTGGTTACACACTGGTCCAATCGAGTGGTTTATTCTGTCGCAGCCTACATGCAAACTCATTTTCCTTTTCTAGACAAACAATTATGCTGCCAAACCAGGCTGGTTTTACAAAATGTCATCTCTGTCCCACTTTCAACCTCACTGGCTTAACTTCTCGGGGGGTGGCAGGGTGCCGTAGTCTCCCCAGTGGTGTGTGGCTGCATAGCATTTTTGACGCAACAATCAACCCTAACAGTAGTAATGGATGCTTTTTTATAAAACAGCATTTGACAAGAAAGACATGACATTTCAGTACAAATTATGTCAGTATGTAAGATAAGAAAATCTATTTATCAGTCCCACAGTGCTACAGCAGCAAAGGGCATAGTGTAATAGTAGGAAACTTCAGTAAGAGAAAAAGCAAGATATGATGCACAAGTAAACAATATGGAAAGTAAAAATAAGTAGAAAGAGGAAATGACAAGCAAAACAGGGTGATGCTTGAGTTATACACCATAGCACATGGGGAATGTTGATATTGCTCAGTTTAGTACACACTGACTCAAGTCATTGCAATGAAACACATCAGCGCTTTTGTTATTCCATCAGTTGTAAACCAAAATCAATTTGACATTTTCTTGAATTTGTTTGGTGAAAGTAAACACAGTGCAAGCTCAAGTATCTGTCTGTTTTTTCTGCCAAATTCTGTGTAGTAGAATAATAGAATATAAACTCTGATGCATATGCTTGTCGTCAAATATTGATGAGCCACTGATCTCTTCCAGGTCAGTTTGGGAACCCCTTGAACAAATATATTCGCCATTATGAAGGTTTGTCATATGACACAGAAGCCCTGCACAACAGTCACCAGAGAGCCAAGAGGGCACTCTCTCCTCAAGACAGGACGGTGCAGCTGGACTTCCACGCACATGGAAGGTCAGTTTCAGTCCAAACACACACACACACACACACACACACACACACACACACACACCTCCTCACCTCCTCACCTCCTCACCTGTTCACTCTCTTTTTCGGTCGTCTGACGTAAACTCAGACTGGTATAAAAGATACCTGCCACAATGGTGCAGGCTTCTCTGGGAACACCGACGGCAACATTGTGGTCATCTTAAACTCTGAAAAGACAAGACTAACCACATCATTGCATGCTGTAATCAAATCCTTCCCTGTTGCCTGTGACAGTGGAGTCCCCTTGTACTCTTTCCACCTCTTTCCGATTCTGTTTTAAATGACATGTAATTCGAGATGAGCCCTCATCAAAGCCAAGTTGTCTGAGTACACTGGTGCCACCTCTGTTTTGGAAACAGATTATTTCAGGCAGTAACACTGTTTAAATGTTCTCAGATTTGTATCAGCTGAGTTCTTATTGCTTGGTATAAAGTCACAGCGGGCTGAAGCAGAATGTCTGTGAGTAAAACATTTGCAAACATTTGTGAAAGTAGGACAGAACAGAAATACCAAAAATCTGCATTAAATGGTGTTCGTGTGTAAAGTCCTGTTTCCTATATGCCTCTCAAGACTCTTTAAACCCATGTTTATGAGACTTAAAGATGATAGATGCTACAAGGACGCAGTGGCATGGCTCTGAGTGCAGTGATATCATATGCTACAACTCCAAGGAACAGTGAGTCATGCTCGCCTGTCACTCACCAGACCCCAGTTTAGGACTGCATAGTGCCTCAGCACATGACATAGAAAATGTGGACTAGCTGGCTCGTCTTGACTCACAATGGAAGTTTTACTGTTTTTGATTTGTACTAAATGTCACCATGTCAGACTATTTAATACACTGTTGTTATGCCAGTGCAGTTCAGTGGCTGTTCCTGTGAGTGGGTAGTGGGCTTCCACTTGCCCCTTTCTCTCTCACCCTCATTTTGATCTGCTTCTCTCTTTCACTCTTTCATTTTTTCCCACATTGAACAGTGTAACAGTGATTTACCTCAGCAGCATTGTTTTTTCAGCACGCTCCCCCTGCTTTCCTCTTCACCAAGCCTGTTTGTTGTGGGTTATCAAGTCCCTGTCAGACAGATCCCTTTCCTGTGCTTTTGTGCTCTGTCACTGCTAGCCATGGAGACGCTGTATAGGTGAGGCAATGTCAGCCTCATGCAGCATGATCATTTTCCATGTCCGAGTACCCTGCAGTGTCTAAAGTGGACAACATTTTGTCGAAATGGACCTGTGGTATATCTACAATAAACAAACTGATGGATGATAGTAGCAGTGGAAACAGTAGCAGTCCTGCACAAACATGATATGTAGTGGAGCAAGCCAGACATTTTCAATATAGAATGCTGAAGTCAGTTCACCGAACAGGACAAGAGTGTGCAATGAGAGATGCATGAACAGGATTTATGACAGCCTGTATGAGGAAAGAAAAATGAGGGATTGTCAAACTATTGAAAGTCACATAATAACATGATAATCCCTCTCGCTGTAATTTAACACGACTACATTTGTGTTCTGGGGAAAAATGATTTAGGATTTTTTCGTCACTATGTTGACGAAAGGCAGGAAAAATTTTAGTGTCTGTAGATCACGGGGTGGACAACAATATCCTATACCAGGGGTTGGGAGCCTTCTTCCTATCAAGGACCATTTTTTATAACATCCTTCAAGGGCCATACTAAATAATTGAACACATATATCACACTAACCTCTAATGTGATTAGTGGAACTGCTTCTCTTTGGCGAGATCTCTGATGGTAGTGACGATGATGATGATGCTTACTTTCACCAGGTTTTCCAGGTTTGGGTTAGTCAGTCTGGAACAGAACCGAGTCTTTGCAGAGTCTTTTGAGAAGAACAGCGGTCAGTAGGTTAGTCTGGTCAGGTTGTCCCAAACAGATGCAAACTTCAGCGCATGTCTCCTCAGAATGGGAAAATCCTCAGGATGTACACACAGTTTATGGAGCTCTAGCAGAGGGAGGTTGTTGTCATTTGCTTTGAGCTCATTGTTGCTTTGCAGCTCAATGATTTCATACTGTAGGTTATGAGGTGCGTCAGCTGGTTCCACTTTAAAAGGCGCATCAAATGTGTTCCTTTTGTTTACTTTCATGTGCTGAAACCTTTCACCAAATGCCCAAAGGAGTTTTGCACAGTTGTCAGCATATTCAGATGTCAAGCACATTTATTTAGACTGTGACTATGCCTGACATGGATGTCATGCTGCCTCTCTCCAGTTACACTTGCCACGGCTTTAATTTTGCTTTAGATGATTACACATTTGAAACCACATTAATAGTGATAAAGATTTATTTGATGAGATGAGATGAATGTTTACCCTTTGTAATACATAACATATTAAAAGATTTTGCAATCATAAGAGTTCAGTGGTGGTGAGAGGACTAGGCTCACTTTACTTATTCAGAAATGTGATGAAATGTCACTTAGTCATTGTAAAATGTAATCATTGTTGCTCTGTTTGAGCGATCACACACACAGGAAGAAATTGTCTAATTGTCATCATAAGCGTATTACAAGATTAGAAAATAATAGATCACACACAGTCTCTCACCTGAACTGTCCATTAAAAAAGCAGAATGACTTTGTTCACATCTTTGCACATGTGTAACTGCCTCAAAATGAGGGCGACATCAAGCATTTCTATGGTTTCAAACACAGTTGTGATATATAGATATAATGTAGTAAGGATGTGCTAGTGCTACAGCCTTCCCTTCATGAATAATAAATGAGAGCACTGAAACACATCTTGACAGTTTCTGTTCTGAAGTTGCAAGTGAACAGATATTTCAGCACAAATGTATGTTCTTCAGGTAGGAAATCTAGAAACGTAACGGTAGAGCAAGCAGCTTATGACCTCTACCTTCCTGTCTGTGGTACAGAGCTCTTATGACTCTTATGTGCGTAAAGAGGATGTGCTGTGGCTTTCCTAAATATTGCACATTGCAAAATGTAGACAATGAACACACAAAGCAAGAAAAGGGGGGATGTTCTTGTGTTATCATGTAACCAAATTGCTTAATACATTTTGATAAAACATGTGAAAACCTGTATACTGTAGATATGAACCTCTTTGTAGCCATACCGTCTCTGTAGACATGGTTTCAGGGCACTCCTTTTCTCTGAACTGGCCTGCTTACTGAGCAAAGTGTATGACTGTCAGATGCTTGAGTCAGTATGTTCAGCATTTGGGATATGTCTGAATAATTTATCAGTCAGCTGCTTCTGTGAGATGCGTAGCAATGACTTGATCCACAGCCTCTCCTCTTCCTGCCTGTCGCAAGCTATGTTTGTTTTTTTGCGTGGAACGTCTTTCTGTCTTTTTCAGTTGGTAAAACCTTTCACGTTTTGGGGTTATTTTGAACCGCTAAGTATTTTCTTTGGGGGTGGGGGGGTGGGGGGGGTTATGATGCAATTTCCTGGCAGTGTGTTACTACACTAAGTACTACAGTAAATGCTTCCATGGAATTCAGCAAATAAACATAAACAAGAGCAACCACTTCTCAAGTGTGGAACAGTTATTCACAGAATAAGCATCATTACTAGAAGCTGATGTGATATTACCAACTTCCCACGGTCCTCATGAGGCGTGTGATCAAATTTGACATGCCTTTACAGTTCGCTAATAATGCAGATTAAATTTCTAACGGCATAGTCTTCTTATGGATTCATCTGTGTCTCTGACCAGAGTGCCATGGCAGTATCGTGGGTCAATGGAGCTTTTGATAGGGCCTACATGAACTCATTTGGCCATGTTGACTGTTGTAGTGTCCATTAATAAGGTGGGGAAAGGCCAAGGACTGTAATGGGTGTACCAGGATGAATAACAAGCAGAGGAATTTTTAAATCCATTGCCAGGTGATCCCCGTGTCACGATGCTGACTTCAAAGAGTGGCTCATGTTGCACTCTTTGTTCCACATGTTTAGCTGCTCTCTTCTTCAGATTCTTTTCCTGTTTTTTTTTTCTGTCTCTTTCTGCCCATCTCTTGACTTCAGTTGAAATGTTCCTCTGGCAAAAGATTTCAAGTTCAGATTACGGATCACTGCTTGAAATGAGGACAAATCCACTTGATACTTTTAACGTCATATAAACACAGATCCAGGCTGGGATAAATAAAGAAGAGGCTATTGTGATCAAAAACAGGACAGAGGACACAGTTGTCATTTACGTGGTTTCAAAAACACAAATGTCAGGTTGCTTCATGAATAATCATCCATGTCTAAGTAGGTAAAGGAAACCAATGAATTGAAGATATTGGAAAAGTAAGAAAAAGGTGTGTGCAAAATGAGAACATGAATGATTTAGGAAAAACTGATAACTGAGGCAGGTCAAGGGCTCATCCTGTCCCGGGATATCCTGGACTCTGTCTGACCTTTTTCAACACCATCCGTCATCTCACTCTCCCAAACATTTTCTGCTGTACTCCTCCCCACATTCTACTGTCTGTCTCCTGTGCTGATTTTCTCTTGGTTTTTCTCTGTTAATATTTTCATGTACTCGTTCCCTCGCTGCATTAGTCTTGCCTTTACGTCCTCAG
Organism: Chaetodon trifasciatus; assembly: GCA_037975065.1. Lineage (NCBI taxonomy): Eukaryota > Metazoa > Chordata > Actinopteri > Chaetodontiformes > Chaetodontidae > Chaetodon > Chaetodon trifasciatus. The sequence goes on from JBBMOE010000001.1 coordinate 14,963,455, forward strand.
CCCTTTTGTCTGCTCCTAAACACGTCTGCTTTCACAAAACATCTGCAGCTTCAGTGGACATTAATGGTGTCCCATGTCCCTGAGCCGCTCAGAGGGGAAATAACCCTCTACTTTTTGTTTTGTTCCCCAAATTTTACACAGACTTTGAAGGGACCCTCCACAGATTTTATACATTAAGACCAGTTTACTTGTAGGATGTCTTGTGTGGCTGTGGGAGTAGTTCTCCAAAGTCTTAAACAATGACCTTGTTGATGATATCACATCATGTCCGCTAAATATTTGCAACAGATAGCCTGTGTTACAGACTGGTGGAGTTTCAATGACATGGGCATTCACCGGGCAGGGGGTCAAACACAATGTATTATTGGCTGCAGTTTAGGAGATGTGTGCTCCAGAAACAGAAACAGAAGTGACTACTCTTATGTGCTTCTTAAAAAATTGCATTCCTGCCTGACAGTGCATAATCTCGGGTTATATGAGGCTATTATCCAGCTTACAAGGGGCATATCATTAAAAAAAGGAGCAAGCAGTAGGCTGTTTTAAAAAGAAGCTTTTATACGCTTTATAGTTAATCTACATTTCCCCTTATATGACTTTTTCCTCAATTGTGCCAATATTAGAAAGCTAAAATGCTTGCATCCACAAAGGGCTCACTATGAAGCAGTAATGTGAACATCATCTAAGTCATCTGGAGGAAGCTCCACACCTTGAGACTAAACCATGTGATTATTAAAGAGATTCCTGCTGAGGAGTATTCCTCTAAACTACACTGCCTCAGGTTTCTGGGAAGCTAATGGCTCATGTGCACCTCATGTGATGCTGGCCTTTTTGTCTTTGACATTATGCTCATGTAAGCGAGAGAATTACAAAAAAGACGTACTGTGACTGTGCACAAGTGTTCATGTGATTTTCCTCATGACATTATTCTTCTAACTCACTGAGCACAGCAGCATTGGAAAGCTCAGATTTATGTGTAAATGATGCTGCTTTTTCTGCTACATTCTGTATATGTGTGTGTGGGGGGGGGGGGGGGGGATACAGTGTACAACTTTGCATTCAAAGTTAAAGCTTATACTAATAAGTCATTTTCTCCTGTTCTTCGTTTTAGATATTTTAACTTGCGCATGAAGAGAGATACAACTCTATTTTCTCCAGATATCATCATTGAGGTGTCAGGAGAGGAGGCACCCATTGATACATCACATATTTACAGTGGAGAAGTCTTTGGTAAGTCCAGATGTTTCCACTCACCACATCCTGGGAAAAAGCACGGTTTCTTACAGGGAAATCCAGTTATAGTGTTTTTAGTTTTCAATTACATCTAAAGGCTGCATTCCTTCTCATCGTGTATCATATATCACCATGCAGTATCCCCCCACATAATCGCTTGAGTGACTTCAAAAATGTCCACTGAGGGACAATGTTTTCATCCAACGCCTTTTTATGTGCATTGTGGGGGGAGAGAGAGACAGCGAGAGAGATGAATTTAAAGTTTGTTTTTGTCCAGCATATATATCACATCACAATCTAAAACATGCAGGAAGTACTGAGGCCTTCATCCAGCTCTTCCTCCTGCTCTTAATCTCTTCTCTTCCTGGATGTCTTCCTGCTGCCTGTCTCCAGCAGAGTTCAAATGCACAAAGAGACAAAAACAAGGCTGTTTGTCCTGTTGTGATCCGTGTGTGTGTGTGTGTGTGTGTGTGTGTGTGTGTGTGTGTGTGTGTGTGAGTGACAGAGAGACAAAGAGGGACAGCTCAGAAAAGGTTTAAAGAATATATTAAGTTGGAAAATACATCTGTGAAGATCCACACTAACATTGTGACCCTTAAACAACTGAAATATCATTCAAGTTTGAGTACAAAGCGTTCATTTATTGACCACACATTGTGATTTCACATGAGTGACATTTCACCAGTGATTATGGTCCTAATGTGGCACTGGTTTGAGCGGTATCATCCCACCCCTTTGAACACTAGATTGACCAAATTCTTAAGATTTTGGAATGCTACAGACTTGCTGCAGTTTGCTGCAAGAAAAATTAAGTGTTGCAGTAACAATTCATTACCACTATTTGGTGCATGCTTATTGAACAGATCAGTTCTTCCCTGAAACCACTTGAATATTTAGACCAGAGGTGTTTCACTGTATATTCACTGTAGAAGGGTAGTACTTTGGTCCTCAGTTGGAATAGTTAACTTCCTGTTTTGTTTCATCCTCTTGCTGTTTTGTGTTTCAGGTGAAAAAGGCACACTGACGCATGGCTCTGTGGTTGATGGCCGCTTTGAGGGCTTCATCCAAACCCACCAAGGAACATACTATGTTGAACCCTCAGAGAGGTACCTTAAGGACAGGGATGTGCCCTTCCACTCCGTCATCTATCACGAGGATGACATCAGTAAGTGTCTGCCATTACACATGCTTTACTGGCTCTGTATGGCTAAAGTTAGTTCAAGTCCACATAATTTGCTCACTTGGTTGAGGAAAGGTTATGACTTCCTTGCCTTGGGACATGCCACAGACTGTGAACAGAAGCCTTTTGAAATGCATCTGTGTGGGAATGTATTGGCTTGAGATCAAGAAAATTTAACATTTTTAACTGACTTCTTCTATGTTGTTCAAAGAAGACCTTGAGATAGAATGTTTAAAGCTACAAAGTCAGAACATGAACACTCTAGGAAGGATAATACTGAGAAAAACATTGGTTTTGCACTGTGAGGAATAAAATTGTAACGTGTTGTGATGAAGCAAGGGGCTAATGGTTAAGTGGTTAAAAGGCTAGCCTGACAAGCTTGGAGAGAAGGTTATGTTTAACAGACTGGTAGCAGCGGGATTTGGCTCTGGGTCCTGGGCCATGGTCAAGGTGGTCAGCATTTATCCTGGAAGCTGGACTGGAGCACGACACAGCAAATGCATGACTCATAGCCATTGCTAAGGTCAGAGTACAACCAACTGGTAGATGCTCAGGTACATTCGCAAGAACAGACAACAGTGAAAATGTTTGGAAGTAGTGGGTAGATTTAGACAGGCGAGGTGTCGCTGTGGGTGAACACAGTGAGGTAAACACTGCATGAGTAGAGATGCAATCCAGTGACTTGATACTCATGATTCCAGGATTCCAGCCCAAAGAATTTCATTTAGCAGACAGGCAGTGGGTCTAATATGAACCCTGCCCTGGCTTCGGGCTGGCTGATATTCACTGCACACACACACGCTCACACACACACACACACACACACACACACACACACACACACACACACACACACGCGCACGCGCGCATGCATAAACTCAGACACATGCTTAAACACAGACATTGAGAGATTCTTCTGTTCTGCTGAAGGAAACGTAAGCAAATATGCTTGAAACTGACTTGCAAATGTGATTTAGATAAATGGGAAACAGTAGCTGGGATATGCGTAAAGGCCTCTGCACTGAAGAATACTCAGTTGGCTTTTCAGATGACACCATACTTGTTAAACTTTATCACTGCATGGGCAGTGTGAGCTGTTCTCAGATAGTCCTGTCTCAGAATAAAACTGCATTTTAAGGTTCAACTCTCATCTGCCTGCCATTAGTAATATGTCATACCAACTGTGAAGTCTTTTTCAAAGCTTGTCCTGTGGTTTTTGAGGAACGATGGTTCTAAAAACAAAGAAATCTTCACTTCTGAGTCTTGGCTTTTCTCGCAATTTTTTTTTCTTCTGTCCAAATTGCAAGGGCCTTTTGATTAGCAGTTGAATGAGACTGCATTCACTGTATGGACAAAGAAGGCTTTCTTTGAAAAAAATTGAAAACACATTGTCAGAGGTTGAATGCGTTGTTTCAGTGTGTGTCCAGTCAGTTTAGTAACCAGCACCGGACTGTTCTCTTTACTGAATGGCCAACAATGGCTGAGACATTCAGGCTGCACCATCATTAATGGGATCTTAAGTTTTGCCAATATGAGCTGCACAGAGACAAGTGAGCCAGTTGTTTACAACCGTTTGATTGAAGCAAAATCATCAGAACACATTGATTTGCAGGCCCAGCTAAAAAAAATAATATTCCATCTGAAAATCAGGTTCACTTTTTCAAAACCATTTTTGTATGTCACTGCTTTATAATGAAGGTAAGCCCAGAACAAGCATGCCATATTTCCCATTTTGTATCTTGTACTTTCCTCCTTACTTCCTCACTGTGCTGTTGGGAAACTGTGAATCGGACATTATTTGATGTGGGGTTGCTGTACGGGCGTGGCCAGCGATGAACTGCTCTGTTGAGACTATCAGCAAAGATGGTGGTTGTATATCCTGAGACTGATCCCATCTTGTTTTTGTGATCCAGTAAAGACAGCTGCTTCAGCCAGATGGTAATGCTGTGGTGGGAGTCAGACTCATATGTTGTTGCTGAAATGTGTTTTGTTCATCTGAAACAAGAGGAAGGCAGTCACTTTGTAGACTGTGTGCGGTCTCTGTATGAACTCGGTGGAAATTATGATTGTAGACTTGATTGAGACTTGATTTTGTGAGACTTCCTCTGAGATTTTCCTGTAACGTGGCAGCAGTGTTTGATGTTTGTTGATCAGAAATGGTTAAACCAAAAGACTGGAAATTCTTTTCAAAATGTACATATATTGTTTGAGGGCCCATCGTATTCTTTAAAATTCACTGCAGCAGACTGGTGATGCATTGTGTGTACGAGCTTGGAGAGAACAGCAGTTGTAAATTGGAAAACTGTGGATTGAACAGAGAAGCAGTTGTTTCAATCAGCAGAGGCGGATCTCAGCTAATACCTTTTTCTGCTCAGATCGAAAGTTGAAAGAAGAAGGAAAGAGAGAGGAAGATGACGCTCATTTGTAGAGAGAAAAGCCGTATCGCTTAAGCTTTGTATTTACTGCAGCTCCTCATGCACCCCAACTCACCCTGAATCACCTTCTCCAGCCCGCCACACATCATTCCAAAGAGATCCATGGCTCAGTGTAAGCCCTTCTCAACCACTCCCTTGTATCTTCCCTATCTGCCAGATTATCCTCATAAGTATGGCTCAGAGGGCGGCTGCGCTGACCACTCAGTGTTTGAGAGGATGAGGAAGCAGCAGGCATCTGCAGTGGAGGAGCCAGTTAAAGTAAGTGCCACCATCAGGACAAAGCACCTCCCCCACCCGCACCCCCAGCTCATAATTAAACACACAGATGGACAAGGTTCGTGAGATTAAAAAGATCTTATCTCGTAACCTGGATGCACTAATGGTGAGAGCATGTGTGTATTTTCAGCACAGGCACACATTCTTTCTGTCTTGAACTTGATTATTAGCAATGTTGAAGCCATACTCAGCCATCAGAGCACAAAGTTTTCTCCTCTACACACTGCCTTAATTCACCAGATACTATTTAACCACACTATGTTAGTTAGCAAAATAAGAGAGGACAATTAGAGAAATGGACTTCCTGTGATCAAACCTGATGAGTATTTGGCTGGGGATAGAGTTAACCATCTATTTTACCTGCCTCTCCTACTTTTTGACTACTTTGCTGTCCAAACTTCATCTTCCTTCTGTTTCATCCTGACGGTTGTTCTTTGCACAGGGGGTGAACCATGTGTCGGAGGAGGAGAGCTTTCACGGCCCTGTTATTCTGAGGAGAAAGAGAGCAGCAGCGAAAGAGAAAAACACTTGCCAGCTCTTCATCCAGACTGATCACCTCTTCTTCAAATACTACGGCACAAGAGAAGCTGTCATTGCGCAGGTACGCACCGTCTCTTCGTTGCTCACACAGATTTGATGTAACCCTCCTCACATTGATTCATGAAACAAACGGAAATGTTATATTTCCATTGTGTTTTCTACATTTTTTTCACCATTGGAGGTCCGACTAGCTCTTTTAATTCGTCGTCATGTTGCACATTCTTCTGCTGCAATGGTATAGTGCCTTTCTGGCTGGGACATTGGGGCCACTTATGTCTTATCTCCTTGAACCAGCTCCTGCTAATCGTGTAACAGTAGTGAATGGAAACAAGTATTCATTTGTATTTTCTTTTGCAGTTGAAATTTGCGACACATTTGGATGGAAATCCATGCAACCAGCTATTATGACATGTTTGCTTTTCTACTTCTGCCTTTCCTCTAATATAAATAATCACTTTCTCTGCAGATCTCCAGCCATGTGAAAGCCATTGACTCCATTTACCAGGCCACAGACTTCATGGGCATCAGAAACATCAGCTTTATGGTTAAAAGGATCAGGGTGAGTTGAATCTCAGCACAGTAAAGTTTGCTTTGAACCTAAGGTGAACGCCAGCTGCCATATTGAGTCTTGACATGTGGGCTGTGCAGCAGAATTTATATAACACCAGACCTGAAAAGGATCAAGCTGGCAAAAATCTTTTTCTACAAGTTCAATCTGCTACTCTATCAGTGAAAGGGGTCTTTCTTCTTTCTCACCTCCCTTCTGTAATCATTCAACTCTGATTTATTCAGATAAATACCACCAGTGATGAAACAGACAAAAGCAATCCTTTCCGCTTTGCCAACATCGGAGTGGAGAAGTTTTTGGAGCTTAACTCTGAACAGAACCACGATGACTACTGCCTAGCCTATGTCTTCACTGACAGGGACTTCGATGATGGTGTGCTTGGCTTGGCTTGGGTTGGGGCTCCTTCAGGTTGGTACACAGCACAAAGGCACACACACACACACACACACACACACACACACACACACACACACACACACACACACACACACACAAACACACAATCCTGGTAGTGACTTCTTGTGTTGCTCAGAGACATTTACTTTCTAACACAGGGACTTACTCCAGGCCATCCAGTTGAACAGCACTCTTCCTGTTTGCTTCACTAATCTTCTACCAGTTATGCAGGATAACACATACCTTTGATCAGTCTTCTCATTTCATCTGTTATTTTGTTATGTTGAGATGAGTTTCGCTGAGATCTTAGCATCAGTAGCAGAATGTTGTGCTGAGCAGAATAAGCAGAGACCGGACTGCTGGTTGGGTAACCTGGCCCCTGTTGTCGTGGTACTGATGTTCCTTGAAATAATGAACAAATCTCAGATAGCACTGTGTCTCTATGTACCCCAGCAGGCCCCGATAAGCCTCGCTGTCTCAATCTTTCAATTACCCCCACACACATACACACACACACACACACACACACACACACACACACACACACACACACAACACTACACTTGTATGTAATTCATTGCATTTTGAAGTTGTTCGTTTTTTGCCCTGTCAGCATTTCTATCTTGATTTCCTCCTTCTGTGTTCATGAGGATCGCCTGGTGAAGTAGGGCCTTTCTGAGATAAAAGTTAAACTCAGAGTCAAATCCGAGAGAAAGCTGAGATTTATAAAGAATTGATTTCAATGCCGAAATGAAAACGTTACATTGGTTTCTCTTATTGTATATACCAAAAGCACTGATGTAAGGAATGAATCATTAGAGAGCATTATCCAACGGACATCAAAGGTATGAACCTAAATATAAATTTTCACAAAAACGTTTCCAGTGATTTGTATATCAAGACAAACAGTGTTGTCAGAAGAAGAGGTGGAAGAAATTACTGTATTGTCACACTGATTAGAACTCATTTATATTTTAGCCCTTTATAACCTTTTTTTAAGAAGTGAGTACTGCTGCAGAAAGTAGCTGAAGTGCATGAAAATGGCTACGATTTGAACTCAAAGGTTTCACTTTGACGCTCACTCAATCTTTAAATGTGTTCATCTCCTAAACTGAAATGAGATGGAAATAAGGGGAACTGGACAATAGCTGTTATGTGCTCTTCCCTGGTGTTAACTATATGTTAACTGATGAGTATACAGGCTTAACTGAGCCTATTGTGATGGTTCATAGTTGGAACAATACTATGAAACCCTCAACATGTTCATATAATGGCATTTGAATTGTATTTTGTGAATATCTGAATATTTGAGAAAATATGTTGTATTGCTACATAATAGACAGAACTGTGTATATTTTTGATGTGGTAATGTATGCAGTCAGGATTCATGATGTGCTCTTATAGAAACTGGCTCTTTCCTTGCAGACACAACATGCATAAATGATAGTTACCAAGGGTTCTTTTCCTTTGAATAAGTTCAGACACCGCCATCTCAATGTGAAGAATACAGCAACAAACACAGACAATCAATACGGGCAAATTAGGAATGCTGTAACCTGAAAGAATCGATTGGGTATAAGAGATGGAGAGGAGATGGGCTGCAGTGAGTGCTGAGGTGATTGTTGGAACAAAGGGAGTCCAGAACGGCCATCAGGGATACAGGTCAAGCACAGCTAATATGTATCCTTTTTGTTGTGAACAGTTGTTGAGCTATAAGTGGCTTCAGTGGAGGAGCTACACACTCACAAACACACGCATACAGTGAACAAACATATAATGTGCACACAGACACATGTACACATAATGGACACATTGTTTATTGCTTTAAGTGCTTTGGTCTCATGTTTCTGTGTGGGTTGAAGCTGCCTCCTCATGACTGGGTTTATGGATTATGGGAAAAACTGCAGCACTGTCGGCATGCTTATTGTTGACTGTGGCTGCAAATGGTTTCCAGTGTTCTGATGTGCTTTTTCAAGTGGATCTTGCGTTGGCATTTTCATTTCATGTAATTCAAAGAACATAAAAAGCAGCAAAGGTCATGGGCCTGTGATTTAGAGACAGTTCATCACATCTAAGATCATTGATTTGTGGTTTTTGAAACAAAACAATTTTTCTTTAAAGATATGCATCTTTCCTTTATGATATATTTCCATATAGCCATTATAATATGCATGCGTAGTTATGTTTGTTGGTATATTGTGCATGTTTGTGTAAGGTATCGTGGAAAATCCAGATTTTAGTAAACTACCACTACAAACTAAACTATATGTGGGCCTTAGTGCAGCAGGTAATTTGTACATATTGAACCAAGGTTAGGCAATGCATTGAGCAGTTACAACAGACATATGTCGGGTTGTAACTTTTCAGTTTCACTTTTCATATCATTGGTTTAACTCTTTGTTTTATGTTGTAACTAATAAAAGTGATTACCAAAATTAGGAAATGAAGACCACAGAAGTTAAAAACATGCTTATTGTCATTGGATTGCCCATTTCGATCTCATCTGTTGTCTGTTGCGTACTGACACCTGCTCCTCTGCTGATGCAGTTGGCCTGTGCTTGGCACACTGTGGTCTGTGAAGTTTTTGCCACTTTAATGGCTCACATTTTCCAAAGGAGGCTATTAGTAAAATCATTTAGCTTCTTCCTCTTAGCTCAGTGCATAAAAGTAATGATACTGATCATTACAAACTAAATGTTTCCCCACAGTGGCTTTCGGTTGAGGCTGAGTGAACATACTTGATGATTGTTCGACTTCAATCTGCAACAGTGAATCAACACAATCATTAGAATAGAAATAACATCCTTTCTGAAATCTTGTCTAGTATTTGAATAGTATGATAATCCATTCTGCTCGTATATTTTTCATTCTCCTGCCACAGGAAGCTCTGGGGGCATCTGTGAGAAGAGCAAACTGTACTCTGATGGGAAGAGGAAGTCTCTGAACACTGGTATCATCACTGTGCAGAACTATGCCTCCCATGTCCCTCCCAAGGTGTCACACATCACCTTTGCTCATGAGGTTGGGCACAATTTTGGCTCTCCTGTAAGTACTGTGATTAAAACACTGGCCTTTGCTCACTTCACTTCTTTCTCTTGCCAAGCTGTGTAACATGTGCAGCTCTCTCTCAAGTCTCTCTCTACTGTCTTATAGCACGACTCTGGGATTGAATGCACCCCTGGAGAGTCTAAGGTGCAGGACAAAAAGGAGCAGGGCAACTACATCATGTATGCCCGAGCCACATCAGGGGACAAGCTCAACAATAACAAGTTCTCTATCTGCAGCATCCGCAATATAAGCGCTGTTCTGGCAAAAAAAAGAGACGATTGTTTTGTCGGTAAGTTCTCTCTCATGAAAACATCTGTTCCTGTCTCTGTATGTGAGAGAGAGAGAAAATCTGTCATCATGCTTTTGTGCCTGTGTGTACAGAGTCTGGCCAGCCCATCTGTGGTAATGGACTAGTGGAAGCTGGAGAAGAGTGTGACTGCGGCTACAGTGATCAGTGTAAAGACCCCTGCTGCTATAGCGCCAATGAAGGGGAAGGCAAAAAGTGCAAGCTCCAGCCTGGCAAAATCTGCAGGTCAGATGTGACGAGCATGCCTTTGGACAGTCCTGTAATTTGTGAAAGTGCTGTTGAGCACAAAACATTGCTGTCAATTGCACAGTAGTTGTCTGACTTTTGATTGTGTATTTATAATTTGTATTCCGCAGTCCCAGCCAAGGCCCATGTTGCACACCGGAGTGTGCTTTCAAGGGCACAAATGACAGGTGCAGACTGGAGTCCGAGTGTGCCAAAGAAGGCAAGTGCAATGGGGCTACAGCTCTGTGTCCAGCCTCAGAACCAAAGGAAAACTTCACCTCTTGCCATTCAGAAACGCAAGTCTGCCTCAATGGGGTATGTTAGTATGAGCTGCCCTCCTGCTGCTGATTTGTGTCTGGTATGTGCAGTTTGTGAGCTTGTGTTTGGATTTAGTTTAAAGTTGTTTTTTTTTTCTGCTACCTGTTTGTTTGAACCAGGTATGTTCTGGCTCCATTTGTGAGAAGTATGATCTGGAGGTGTGCACCTGTGCCAGCCGGGATGGCATGGATGAGGCAGCTGAGCTGTGCCATGTGTGCTGCATGGAGAAAAGTGAGTGGCATGCTACAAAACAGTTCATGGACCAAAACACACAGTCACAGTAGTAATATTAAGCTAGACTTATGACATATGACATCAGTGATTTTTTTGTTTTACTTTTTGTCCTCAGTTTGTCATCTTGAGTCTAAAGGACTGGGTTATTGTCAGTATCTCAAAGGTCACTTCTTCTGCCCGCAGTGAATCCCAGCACCTGCAGCAGCTCAGGCTCAAACAGATGGGTCAAATTCTTCAACAGGACAGTCACAACGCTGCAGCCCGGCTCACCGTGCAATGACTTCAAGGGCTACTGCGATGTGTTCATGCGGTGTCGTCTGGTGGATGCCGATGGCCCTCTGGCAAGGCTCAAGAAAGCCATCTTCAATGCAGAGCTCTATGAGAATATTGCAGAGTGGATAGTGGTGAGTGTCCCGGTACAGAACTCTTAGCCAAAGACATGTCGACACAATAAGACAAATGCACGTAGAAACTATTTCTGTGGCATTTCTTGCCTGTATTTAGATATCCTGTAATATAACCTCTGTTATCTAGGCTCACTGGTGGGCAGTGCTGTTGATGGGCATCGCTCTTATTATGCTAATGGCGGGCTTCATCAAGATCTGCAGCGTCCACACCCCCAGCAGCAACCCCAAGCTGCCCCCACCAAAGCCACTGCCAGGTACAGTATGTTGTATATGTTTATATAGGAAAACTAGATATCTAGCTACCAAAACAATTGTGCTATGATCATATATGATTAAGATTTTACATGTTGTTACTACGCTGGCCTCATCTTCCTTTTGGTGGTGTGGAAGAGCGACAGCATTAGTTTCTAGCATCCCTCACTGAGATGTCGATGTCCTGCAGGTACGCTGAAAAGGAGACGACCGCAGCACCCGCAGTCACAGGGCCAGCGCCACCATCGTCAGCACAGAGAGGACTATCAAATGGGACAGATGAGACGCTGAGACACTGGTCTGCTCTTTGCCTTGGTTCTTTCTAGTGCCTACAATGGGAGCACTTCACTCCAAAGAGTTACCTTTACCATCTATTGCAAAATTCAAAGAACTGGATCGATTTCACTGGACAAAACCTGAAAGGTTTTTTTTGGGCCTAACAAACTCATTCAGCACCTCTGCTTTGAGAGCCAGATAACAGTGGTTCACACAGCTTTTATAGGAAATAATAATAAATAACTTTTCCAAGGAGGGACAGGAGGAGAAATTCACTGATCTCCTTTATGTGGTCTTAATCTCATTTTTTTTTTACTAGAATGGAGGAAAGAGAAGCAGCTTTGTGTTACGAGTTACCTTCCTTCGTCCTCCGTCTGTGCTACCTTTTCTTTCCTGTTCTTCCTCTCTGAAGTGCTGCCATCATCAGCATGGAAGTAGGACTGCAAGACCTGTGGTTTTTGCTGCCAATCAAAAACAGCATTGAGCCATTGAGTTGGGGGAAAACTGTTTTTTTTTTTTTTGCCAATACACTTAGAATGTTTTAAATCAAAGCACGGTCAAAAATCGAAGCTTTTTATTTCTTGAGCTTACATGTTTTCTTTCAGTGTGCAATTGTACAGATGTTCTGTGTTTCAAATGAAAATAGATTTTCTGTATGATAAAGATTATTTACTGTTTTAATTCACTTTCTCAGGATTAATAAAACAACAGCAAACAGAGTGTATGGAGTGGAAAAGATAGCTGCATGCGTATTTCAGGGTAAAGTCCCTCCTGGCTGAAAGCTGTACAGAAGAGTTCACGGAGGCTGAAAAGAATGTGGATAAATGAGCTTGATAAGATTATAGTGTCATCTGTTATCAGTTGGAGAGGCTGTGGAGGGAGACTGGTTATCTGGATATGGATATTTCTTGTTGTGATGTGGTGTTGCAGCTGCGTTTACATAAAGTTAAAGTCTGGGGCTGAAATAAATGGTGAGAGAACAGCTTTTTCTCAGCCTGATTGTATCACACTTCATCTGTCTCCGCTGTTCTTCCCTGTTGCTTCGGCTCTGATTTGTGACACATCCGTTAAGCGTGTAGCGTTGTGCTATAGACGCATGTGTGTCTTTACATTCAGAGTGAGAATAGTGAAAGTGTAAAGGAGAATGTGTTCAAATTGAACTCTGGGGACAAAGACGCCTGCATATACACAAAGTGTTCCCATGTGATTGTCCTGCCTGTGTTCTTACTTGCTGCGTTCTGTCCACCTTTTGAATTTCACACACTGGCAGTTTAACAAACCTGTTAAAACCACTCAAAGGCAGATGGATCCTCTGGGCCTCTGCAGCCAGATGAACCTCTCTGGGTTAAATGTGATTGAGGATTAACTTTCATTGATTTTACTTGCAGTTCAGATTATATGTATATGTGGCAGAATTGAATCAATTGAGGGAAAACTAGAGCTTCTAATTTTATCGTTGCGTTGTCGCTGCTGTTAACGGACATTTACCAGAGCAAACAATCACAATGTGTCAGCCACCCACCCACCGCTGTTCTGTCCTTTCTTTTCCTACTGATAGCAGTTTTCTCAACAACTTTGTCACCCTTGTTTACACCCTCTTGGTTTGTGTAATTGCATTAAATATGTGCCTACTCAGAGCAGCGTGACTGAAGGTGGAGTACTAGTGTCGGTGATCTGTACCAAGACTGGAACCATGCATGAATAGCCAGTTTATCTGAACACTGTTATCAGACTGGACTGCTGAAAGTGAAAGGAGAAATTTGATAGCAGTGATGTGGTTTAGGGCTTGGCAATGTATAATATATCTGATAAATACTGGAAATGTAAGTCATGATTGATATACAGTATATCATCCAATGCTTTCATATTATAATCTAAAATTTGTTTAATATATTTTTAGAGGTCATAGTTAGTATTTCCTTTCTCTGATATTATATTATTGCCCAGCTCTAATTTGCCTTACGTTGAGTTCTCAGTTCTGTGTCCAGATTAAATTTAGGTCAACTTCATTGGATGAGAGTGCAGAATACTCTGAGTTGAGTTACTGGCAGAATTAAAGATACACACACGTATAGTTTCTTAAGACAGACTGAGTGTTTTTTCTTACCCTTGAAAAAGAGCTGCCTCAAGCACAGCTGCAGCTCAGCGTTGTTTTCTGTGCAAGGTGGGAGGATGTTGTGTTATCAGTCAGATAGATTCTATGCAGAGTATCACAGAGCTCAAGTCAGCCTCTTCACAGAGAAATGCCTTCACTGTTTTCTCCTGTATGGGTACATGGAAAATTCTGTTGTATTTTCATAGCGAAGTCGTCGCTCATGTCGATGTGCTACAGCAAAGTTTGTGAACAGACAAAATGCAATCCTCTGTGGCTTCTTATACTGATTTTTGTTTGTCTTTTTGGTGCTACTGGTAGTGCTTTTTTCTTGGGTCGGACCTTAAAGTATATTTTTCATTACCTTTGGCAAAATTTAAAGCTTTTCTGTGTGTGTGTGTGTGTGTGTGTGTGTGTGTGTGTGTGTGTGTGTGTGTGTGTGTGTGTGTGTGTGTGTGTGTGTGTGTGTGTGTCTGTGTGTGCGTGTATGCATGTGTACGTGTTGCTGAATCATCTTTTTTTGTTGATATGGTCAGATGTGGACAATACAGGGTGTTGGGGGATAGTAATACTCTGGGAAATGTTTCTTTCTTTCACGTGTTGCTATGATGTTGAGAAAATGTGCACTGAAGTGTAATTGATGTAAGCAGAGAATCCAAAATGGTATAAATTCAGTACTACTGTCTGATTTTAATGTGTCCTGTGTTTTATACAGTGTCTTCAGTGGTCCTTTTGTTTTGATTTCCCTTTTTGTTCTGTTTCCCATCTGCTTACTTTGAACATTTGCAAAGTTTTTGTGCAAAACTATAATTTCTTTTGAACTACTTGAAATGCATTAATAAACCAGAATTGATCAAATGTTTGTTTTCACTGTTTGTACCTCATAGCAAAAGGTAGTATCATGATTGTTTCTGTTACGCCGCATGCGTTCCACATTCATAATATGTCCGATGTTTGAGCAGCTACAGGATCCAGCTGCTACGATGAGCTGCTGTCCAATGTTTCCAGCTTCTGTCACAGCTCTCTCTGATTAAACCTGCTTTTGAGTTTGCTGCCTTCTATTTAAACCATCTGCCCTCTGGACTCACCACCTGCTAAATACCTGGAACTGCCTTTATTTGAGGGATTCTGCCAGATTTCTGTGTTTACTCTAAAGCTGACTGCTGTCTGAGCAGTCCGACATTTTAGCATCTTATCTTAGCATCTTATTTTAATTGTACATAAAGACTTACTGTTTCCTCTAGACAGTAAGTCGGCTTCACTATATACCTTGGACATTCTCAATACATGACCAGTGCATGTGTACAGGTGTAAAAAACACACCACAAAACAGAATAGAAAAGAACAGAGTGCATACTTATTGCCCTGGTTTGATTAAGAGATGAGGTTATTGGCAGGAGTAATGCAGCTTTTTAAATGATGAGATTGACCATTTTACATAGAACACTCAAAAAAAAGAAAAAGTACATCCTTTGGACTTTACGTCATCAAAAGGTCATCGACTTTGTGTTCACTGGTTTGTTAATATTTGAATTGGCAAACGCTCCGCTGTTTATACCACTGATGGACGTGTATGGAGACAGAAATGTAAATCTGGACTTAGTCTTGCTTCTGGTCAAAAAACAAAGTGTCTGCTACAAAGATCACTTGCAATTTCATCACATTATAAAACTGAAAGACATTTCTGTAGATTGTAAACACAGTTTACAAAAACTGCTAGCCGTTCTCTAGCCTCAGCTTCCCAGGGTTCCATTCTCCAGATAAACTTTATCACTGTTTGTTCAGTGCCAAATCTTTAAGACAATTAATCATCTGATTTACTCCATAAACCTGCACAGCCCCACTTTGAGGAGTTCACAGAGTTTCATTCAGTTGTGAGCTTCCAGGGCGCCCATCAGTGATCTTCAGTCTGTTGAGCAGATTCAGGACTCACACGAGTCTACTGTGCTTCCTTCTCTGTTGTTTTGGTCTGTCGTCTTTACAGCGCACAAACACTTTGTCTTGCGACACTTCAATTTGTTGTCCATCATCTGTCATGGCACAAAAAAATGTCCTAGAAAACAGAAACACAGTGTTGACATGGTGCAGCTGAACAGACAGTGTGTGCTCTATGAAGTGTAGTGCATGAATGATGTTAAATGATTCATTGTGTGAAACGATCCACTAGGTGGCATTAACAGTCTGCACTGGTGTTGATGCAGAAGGTTTTTCTGCTGTCAGGAGCGGGACACTGCAAAATGTTACTGTATCTGGGATCAGGTACATTTATTCCATATTGAATGCATTTATGTGTATTTTTAGTGATTAGTAGGTTTTCTAACTTACAAAAGTTATTGTCAGGGGCGATGCACTGGAAGAATGGCACATTTTACATAATAGTATATGATATATGTGACAGCTAAATATACATGTACTTTTACTAATAATACAAATGATCCTTTAATATTAGTATAATTTTTTTCTTTTGGCTCAACTGTACATGTGCCCTGCTGTCTTGCAGTGCAGTACATTTATTCATCTACTGTACTAAAGTGCAGTTTTGAAGTACTTATACTTAAGTTGACTGTTTCCATTTCATGGTGCTCTATGCTTTTGCTCCACTGCATTTGCATATATGTCAGCAAGTCATACCAATACAAAAGGTACTATCAGCTTCTAAAATATGATGTACACCATCTCTTCAAAGTAGTTATTAACTATAACAGACATTTTTAATTATGGTTGTAATGTGGTTTATATTTGGTGTTCTAGTAATAAGTGACTGACTGATTATGTAAAAAGAGACTAGAAACAAGCTTTAGGCCAAATACATCATTTCAGGAATGAAGCATGGCATGTTGTGCCTCTGCTCACACTGGTCTCACTTTGCTGTGTCTGATTAAACTACCAGCAGTACATACATTAGCTAAAACAAGCTCCACTTTTACCAGCTGCTTCACTAATATGGTTTTTACATCTTAACAATATACAGTAAAATCTGAAAGGGGACCATCTGCATCAAGAGTACTTTTACTCTCTATGCTTTCATACTTTTTGATAACACCTCTGTAGGGAATAATGCAGTGAGCTTTGACTTATAATGGAATGATGAGCTGTACCTCTCCTGCGTCTCGCCTGCTTTGACGCTGATCTTGCCCACAGTCAGCAGTGCTTTTCTCTCCAGGCCGCCCCAGGGAATGATGGTCTGCACCCGGTTCCACACGTTCTTCCATAGAGCCGATCCCTCCCAGTGCAATTTGAGCATCATCAGATCCCCTAAGTCTTTGTCCAGGGTGATCAGGAAGGTGAAGGTTTTATTACCCAAAATCGTTTCAGGGCTGTTAGAATTGAAAAGGGAAGACACAAAAACAAAACAGGCAAGGTTAGATTATTACATCCTGCAACAGGCATCATGTGACTTTATTACAAAGCAAAGAGCCTCTTGATGGTCTACAATGAAAGCAGGACAGCACATGAGATTTCCTCTCAGGCTCTTTGATACGCACTCGTCAGGGATTAGTGTCTTGAGTAAATTATTTACTCTATCATCCCCATTTATAGTTCTCTTTCATGCAGCAGCTTCAGTTGTTTCCATGTGTGTCAGCTGCTCTCCTAACATGCTTTCTTTCTTTATGGAGTTGAGAGCCCAGCTGCATATTGCATGTGTCAGAGTCAGTACACTGAGCATACAGTAGATGTGATATAATGCAAGCCTGATGGGAGATGGCACAGTACTCACATAGTGATGGGGATGTCACCACTCTCCTCCTTTGTTCCAGAGAAGGAGATGGTGAGAGAGGCCTCCGTCCTCTCCATCTGGTTGACAAACTGGATCCTGAACTGGTAATGATACACTGCAGAGGGGGAGCCAGAAATCAGAAGAAGAAGAAGAAGAAGAAGAAGAAGAAGAAGAAGAAGAAGAAGAAGAAGAAGAAGAAGAAGACGAGAGTTTGTTTTCTGCACATCTTTGCATTTTGTCCATCTGATGTGTTATTGTACTGTAAGTGTAATTATATTTACGTACAATACATGAGCAAGTTTATCTAACTTCCACCACTGCTGTTTCCAGGTCAGGTGAGCTGGAGTTGGGGGAGGAGTGATGTGCATTGCTTGCATTTTCTTAAACTACCACTGGAGGCAGCAAAGTCAGAAATTCAATAATCCTGCACAGTGGCTGCTAATCCCAAGAATGTCTGTTTGTTGTTACTTTCTGACTTTTCCTCGCCTCTCTGTGGCACTCAGCCCCAAAGCTGTTAGTTCCTACTAAAGACGGTAATCTCATCACAAATATGTAGTTTAATTTTGAAAACTATAAACTGAGAATATAATGACGTGAGGTGTATGTATTTTAAATCTGTTTAAACGTTGAAATGATGAGGACGCCACATACGTTTGTAAGGCATCCGAGAGCGTGTTTTCAGGTAGAGCTTCTTGCTTTTGCCACTGCGGACCTTCTTGATATTGTAGCCCAGCGTGTTGCAGCGATTCTTCCGACAGTCCAGACAGACACCTTTTTCAAAAGCACTTTTGTCATTGCACCTGTAAGCCATGCTCTGCTTGTCTTTATTCAGCAGAGAGTCAATGAATAGATGGACGGACCGCTCATGAGCACATTTCACCGTCTGCTCAAAACCTGTGGGAGGAAATAGAAAAAATGGAAGACACTGATTTATAACAACAGTTCATTTCCCCACAACATATTCTCCAGTGGATTGAGAGGCTGTGGAGTGCTTTAATCATAGTTTCAGACCATTATTTTGGAATTGATTTCATTATCACCAAAGCCTGACATCTATCAGACTGTCCCTCTGTCACATGTCCTAAAAGCATCTCATTATGTCTGATACTGGTCTGCTCTGAAGACCTTTCCTCTGAGTAGACTCTTCTAGCCTGGAGGCAGCTCAGCTCAGAGGGATGGACGGAGCGGAGAAAGGCACATGTTGTTAATTAACTCCTGAGGATGACAGATGCTTTAATGTGGCTCTTGCTGTCATATTATGCAGATGTGTTTTGGATTGAGAAGCACCAGAAATCCCAGAGCCACTTGTGTTAGACTGGGGGGAATTCAATGGATCTGCCTGAACACAGAACAAGAAACTGTCAATAAGCAAAAGATGGATTGGAGGCCAAGATACTCCCTCTAAACTAGTGTTTTGAGGTGGCAAGACCAATTAAGAAAAAAAAATGTTATGACAGAGTGGAGGAGGAGGCAAACCAATAAGCGGTTAAGCAGCTGAACACATTGCTGTAATTGGAGTTGTGCATTTGCTCCTCAGATGCAGGGTTGTAAATTGCAGATGGGGGTATCAGAAAGCTGGATGACATGTTTGTTCAGGCAGGGAAAAGACTGACTCCTGAAGGAGAACTCTCTTCAATCTCACAAAGAATCATCCAGACTTTAAAACACACAAGATGAGCTTTGGATCCAAGACAAGAAGCTATAATGGTCTTTGGTCTTGATTTGTTTAGGACTATTTGTTTCAAAAAATCTGATCTGCAGAAATGTGAAAATAGGTTTAATCCTATCACAACATTCCACTCTTGTACTGTAGGTTGATTGTTTCTAAGGTAAGAGGTTACAGTGGATGACAGTTGGGTCAATCATGACATCTACTGACTACATCGCCTGGAAATGTTTGAGTATATATCATGGATCTCAGAGCTTAAATCCTGATGATTTCTGATTTTCTTCTGATGATTAGCACACCTTCCTAATGCCACTGTCAGGTGTCTAGTTTTACACAAGAAATATCAACTGAATAGAACATCATGAGAAGCACATTCATGCTCCCCAGAGGATGAACTCTTTTCTTACTATGGCAATAAAAAGGATGTTCTTTCTGTCCAACACTGGTATTGTAGGGTGTAATAAACATTATAGCTTCTCGTGACTACTGCCAGTGCTTTAGATTTTATGGTCCACAGAGGACAATACTATATAATAAGCACATGTATATATTTGTCAGAATTTCCTCAGGTGTTGTGGTATGTTTGTTGTCGTACCAAGGAGCCCGTACTGGGCTATGTGCTCGTAAATGTTTTGCAGGTCACATCCTGGTTGGAAGTCTCCTCCGTTGGGGTAAAAGTCATAATGTGCCACAGCTTGCTTAATGCCCACACTGAGGCCCATACGTTCATGGGTGAAGGTGTGGATTGCATCCACAAATTCAGCGTCATCAGGAGACAGTCTGTCTGTAGGAGACATGCCCTCAAACAGTGGCCCCGCTGGATCAAGACCTGGACAGAGACAATATCCAATCAAGAACTGGTTTCTTACAGAAAAATTCCATCTGCAAATTATATTTGTTTTAGTCAGTGAGTTCAGAGAGCACAAGTTATTACCCCAACCCCGTAGAAACACCCACCAGTAATTCTTCCAATCTTCTCCGAACCTTCCAGATAGCTTCCAGCAAATCCAGAGATGTGAGCACCAAGGCTATAGCCAATCAAATGAACCTTTTTAACTGGGTACTGGTAGTGAACCTGTTGGGGTTTATGACAGGTACATAATTTGATAAGGTTCGTGCATGGTGTATTAAGCTATCTCTTCAGTATGCAATGCACTGATTTAACAGATTTTAGCAGCCGTCAGTGGATAAGTTTCCTCTGACCTGCAGTGACCGCAGCAGGTGAGCTATGTCTTTTCCAACAGTGCGGGTGCTTTGTGCTGCTGTGGGGTAGTGCTGGTGAGCCAGGGACAGCCAGTCGGTAATCATCACGTTGACGTCCATTGACTTCAGGGCTGTGGCTAACCTGACCATCCAGCTCTCCATCATGCCATCCACCTGAGGAAAGACGAGACTGAGTGTTAGAAATGGATTCGAAATAAACAGAAACTGGATGCAGTGACGTGAAAGAAAGTTCAAACATTGACGTGTAGCTTCTCAGATTTAAATGAGTCTCTGCAGGTGTTTAAAAAACACACCTTTGTTTGTTATTTCAGTGTATCTCAGAGTTTTGAACACAATTCATGCGCAACATTTACACCTGACAATGCCACCAGCTACTCCCCCATATTGGTCCGAGCTCCATGTTTTGTATCCAGTGGTTCAAGTCAGTGAAGTGGAAGAAAAGTTGACCTTACCGACCACCCGTGAGTGATGATGATGAGGGGATTACTGCTGTTGAAGCCACAGGAGGTGAGAGTGTGCAGCTGCAGAGGGTCCAGTGCACAGTCGTCTTCACCTTCTGAAAACAGCCTGAAGATTGAACTGCTAACATGCTGCTCTGCTGCGTTCAGGACTCCCCTCTGCTCTGTGTCTTTGAGGGCAATAATTACAAATGGAAATTCAATTATTTGTCCACTTAAGAGCGGGAGCAATGTTTTTATTAATGCATTGACACAATTATCTGAGAGTAAAAAGGGAGAAATCAGATATTTGGAGTAAAGGTTGACTAACGCCCTTTCAGAAGCACTTTGCTGTCTTTCTAGGTCATGCAGACCTCTTTGGCAGAATCACACAGATAACACTTCATAAGAAGTCCTATCGAGTTAATCTATGCCAGACTTTTCCCGTAATTTCTTATATAAACTCCTCCTCCCTTAACATGTTTAAAGCCACAGCCCAGAAACCTCAGAAATCTCACTCACAAACTTTATAGATCCTCCTCCAAAGAAAATCTATCATGATGTTTCCTTTATGGCTAGTCCTTGATTCATATCCAGCATATTTATTATTCTAACACTTGAAAGTTAATAATGTCAGAAACCCAGGCGCCTTAACCCTCAGTATATATACGCTTGCCATCCGATGATGAGCTTTGGTTGCTGATATGAAGCCCATAATGAAAACATTTCTACAGTGAAAGTAATGAAAATAATTATCCATCCATCATCCGCCCCTCTGCTCATTAAACTCCACATTTTCCTTGGTGTGTCTCTTTACTGTTATGACTGTTTATCCATATGAACACAGAAAGCAATTAAAAACAGTCAGACTGATCAGTAACAGAGCACAAGAGTGTACTTTACAGATCTTTGACTCCAATTAGTTTAATGTGATTTTGGTGAAAATGTCCAGGTTGTTTTTATCGTGAGGATTTTTTTAAAAAAACAGCCAAAGAAGGAGAATTGATCGAGGGAAAACGTGGGAGCATGACTGGCATATTTCACAGTTATTATGAGCAAATTTCACAATTTGAGCAGATTTAAAGCAGAAAGTTAAATATTTGACAAACTTGAAATACAGATTTGATCGTAGCTGTTTGGTTACTGCGTCTACTGTTTCTGCTACAGTCTTCATCACGCAATTCAAAACATGAATGCAGTCATGATTTAGTACTTTTCAACACATAATACAATAACAAGTACCTTGTTTTGAAGGTTTTTAAAATTTGAGAATTATTAATGGAGTTTTGCTTGACCCAAAAAAGTATACTCTCAGGAGCATGAACAAAACAATCAAACAAGAACAAGATGTGAAGAAATCAGGAGATTCTGAGCAGCTCAGTAGATTTTGGACAGAACATTTGATGGATTGTTTGATACATGATGTATTTTGAATTAATAGTCTTCAAATGAAAAAGAAAAAGATTGCTCAAAGGAGGCTTCATCTTTACAAATGCATGTTGTGCAGCTGAGCCTCAACAGTTTATTAAATTTCTTTCTTTCTTTCTTTCTTTCTTTCTTTCTTTCTTTCTTTCTTTCTTTCTTTCTTTCTTTCTTTCTTTCTTTCTTTTTTAATCCTGAAGTTTCCAATTAAGTGAAAATGTTGGTCTTAGATGTGTCTGTGAGGTAATGGTTTCACCATAAAACATTGATTTCTTCTTGTGAATACTTCACACAGCTTCATATTGTTTAAGATAAAGAACGTGACATTTTCTGAATACAGTTATTCTCACTGTGAACTGTAAAGATTAATAAACATCTGAGGAAATTTGGTTGAAGAGCTTAAAGGCCCAGTTTTTAGACTGCAGCTTGGTGCCCCCTGTTTGAAAACTGTCACCAGGAGCTTGATATTGATTACATAATTGGTTGCTTCTAGTACATGAACTGACAGCATGATGCCAGCTGATTTAGCGGAGTACACTTACATTTAAGGAGTCTTCAATTTTTCGCATTTCAACTATGATGATATCAGACAAACCAATTCAAAGACCACATGTAAATATAACCAAACTGTCAACCAGCCAACGGTATTCTGGATTATTTGATATTAAAGACAGTTAAAGCAACGCAACAAATGTCTTTCATCACACTTTTCTGGGATTTCTTTTCTTTCATTTAAATGTGATATTTCACTCACCTGCAATGTTTCCTTTGATTTTCTTTGCCTCATTGAGGTGATATGTTAACAGCAAATAGCACAGGATTTTGACCACGGACATTATAATTCCTTTGAACCCACACGTCTCCCACAGGTGACGAGAACAGACTTAAAATCTTTAGTGGCGGGGGGGTGCAGGCAATGTTGAGTCTGGAGGTGAGATCCTTTTGTCTGTGGGTGTGGAAGCTCTCTTAAAGCTTCATGACTGTCCCGAGGTTTGAAAGCAGAGTGGGAAACACATTGTGCTATACTGTACAGAAGGAGAGGGGATACTTATGGAAAAGGGGCATTTGGTCGTATCCTGATTGGCTGGGGGCCGGGCCGTGTAGATCGAACTTATTGTGAAAGAGCAGAGGTATGAACAGAGAGGTAATCGGGTACAATGTGACTGGGAGGCAGAAGTGACCTCAGATCTTTCATTCAGAGCCTCTGCATGTCCCACATGTCCTTTATGTAGTTTTTACCAGTTCAAAGATGGACTTTAGTCTACAGATAAAACATGAATGACTAAAGCTCCAAAAATAAGATTTTCCTGCATTGCTGTAATACATGTTTGAACAGTTGAAAAGCACTTCATGTACCCAGTGTACTCAGTCTGACAACACGGTGAAACAATCCAACAAAATCAGTGATGTTCATGATAAAACCTGGATGTCAGCATGCTGTTTTAAGAGACTGTTGATCAAATCAAACAGTCCTCATTTCTGTTTGTAGTGTTACATCTACTATCAGCTTTCGCTGGACTGTTTTCAAGTTTGCAAGAGTTTGTCTGAGGTAAACGGTGTGTGTACACAAATAAGGTTAATGGTCACATAATGGTCATAGAGACCCTCATATTGATGAAGTCTGGCACTGACGCTCCATAAGTGCATTTTTCTTCTTTTATCAACTCTTGGATAACCTATTTCATTAAAAATCTTCAATATTCTGCCTTTGTAAATGAATGTACTGAAACCAAGTCACCTCAGTGCTGGGCTCTAACAGATTAGACTAATATGAAACCATATTTTTTGAATTTTTACCCAACATGTCATACTAAACTTTATAAGCCTATTATATTTTACATATGCACCATTAAGAACATCTTGGCATACACCGCTGAAGGCAACAATAGATAAATAAACCTGGGAAGAAATTCTGCCATTCCCTTCCACAATGGATCCACGGCGATACAATATAATATTTTACATCAAGGCCACATATCTCCATATATTTATAGTAAATATACAATGGCCGCTTCTCCAATTTGTCCCAGATGCAAAATGACTAGTGGACCCAGACTACATTTTCTTTGAGAGTGCAAAAAAAGTTCAGCAATTCTGGAAATCAGTGTGCAAAGAAATACGTAAGCAGGTGATAGGGCAACAACTGCTCTCCAGCCTACTTTTATGCCTTCCAGGAAGTATTCCTGATTCTTTGAGGGTACACAAGCAAACCATTCAATTTCTCTTAATGTTGCCTAGAGAGGCGTTACTGGAAAAGTGGATTCGGATGATTCTCCGTCTGTCATGCGATATTATTAATTTAGAGAATTTGAGATACTGTGTTGGTGGAAGAAGTCATGCTTTGCTAAGAAAATGGAAGAAACCACAGAATTCTCTGGGAATTAAGTGCAGTTGGCATGAAGAAAGATGTCTTGTTGATGTACAACACTTCTGGTGACTCGACAAATGCTGTGTGTGGTTTCATGGACTTATTATGCAAAGACTCTATTTGTTAGTGAGCTGTCAATAAAAAGAATATTCAAAAAGCCAATAAATAAATGTCCCATTGACAGTAATACCAGATTTTTAGACTCATAACTGATGCTGCTTAAGTTGGTATGTCCGAATCAATAATTTCTGAGACTGTCACTGGAAATTCAGATAAAATCACTAACTGCATGTGGTGTCATTATTTGACGCTGAAATCGAATTACAGTTAAGTCAGGTTGTGCCATTCAACTTGACACTTACATGCTCTTATATCAGCTTCTATGACAACAGTAATACATGTGCTGTCATTGAATCACTACATTTTTCATACTGGATTTATTTATAGAATATGTCAGTGAAGAACAACACGCGTGAATCAGAGTCCTGAATCAGGTCAATGTTCACACACATATAAACTCGCACGGTGTCTGCTTCTGTTTGCTACATTAAGCATGAACAGGACATGTCAAACTGTAAACCTCCATTCAGTCCAGCAGCAAAAGAGTTAAAGTCATAGTTTATCTAATGTGTGATGTCACATCTGCAGGTGAACAGTTTGGAAGAGCAAACACTGTGAACATTTGCTTTTCCAAGAACTGTGTGTGAGTGCATGTGGATATGACTTTTTGGGGACATATTTCTGACCCAAGATCAGTTAACTGGGGAAGGCTGGTGCAATCATGTACAAAAGCTGTGTCTGTGTCCCCAAGTGGTTAAGGTTGCAGTTAGGGTCAGTATACAGGAAACGAATGAAAGTCTGTGTGTGTGTGTGTGTGTGTGTGTGTGTGTGTGTGTGTGTGTGTGTGTGTGTGTGTGTGTGTGTATGTGCGTGTGTGTGTGTGTGTGTGTGTGTGAGTATGTGTGTGTGTGTGCGTATGTTTGCTTTCATGTCTAGGCATGCTGAACAAATACAAAAGTTTCTCCTTTTCAGATAAAAAAAATACAGTACAATGAACCACGTTGAGAATGAGAATGAGTCGAGGAAAACATCTCTTCAGACTTCAGACTCTTCAGACTCAAACTGAAGGAATACTTTCACACGAGCACAGCAGCTAGTGTGGTCCATTATTACGCAAAGCTGTTATTATTCAAGCCAAAGCGAGGATACACTCTGGGGAAGAGCTCTGCAACCACTGAACCGCACAAACACACTCCTCATCCATTCTCCATGAAGTTATATAAGCCAGTTCCAGTTGTCGTCTTTTACATTTTAATGTATTTCTGCCACCGTACGTCCTACTCCTGTTGATAACTGATGCTGATTTAGTGCTCTGGACTAAGTAATGGTGGAAGATGTTATTTGCCAAATAAATGTATGCAACTGTGTGTGTGTGTGTGTGTGTTGTGGGTGTGTGACTAAGGGCTTATTTGAAAATGAGGGCACATTGGCTGGTTCTGACCTCTTCACATGTCTGTCTGGACATCAAACGACCTCATTTTTGGAGAAATGAGTTTCAGAAGGTTTATTCCTCCTCAGGCATAAAATGTCTTTATATACATTAGATTTTTTTTTCAGGATTTCAATGTGAAATCACTTCAATGGGTAAAATATGTTCTTTGTTTTTTTTTTTATTTAACCAAACCCTTGTATAAATAAACTGAATTTAATTTTCAGAGCAAACAGCCTTTGTCATAGTAGGAGAAGCACAGGTGTTGATGGCATTAATGACGGGACCCTGAAACTGAAGCAGCTGAATGGATTTCATCCATCAATCATCTATTTTTTTGTTAAACACCTGTGCTCTTCCTACTGTGACATGTCCGAACACACTCTGTAAAAAGGCTTATTTTTTTCTATTGTTTCATGAAAACCTAACCTGGCTGGGGATGTTTTCGTTAAAATAAAGAGAAAATGTCTGGAATTGATTGGACAAGAATTCTCACTACAAACATCTTATGAGAAGATCTTCACAGAGAGTGACCTTAAAATGATCAGTGGATCATTTATCAATGTTATTCATTTTAGGAAAAGCAAAAGGAAATATTTTTTAGTGGGAAAAAGACCTCTGACTCTTTGTAGTGGTTGTAATTGATTTTTCAAACCCTGGCATTCAATGCTTTCTAAATGAAAACACATTTTTTGCATATCATGACATTTTTGTATCACAAAATATTGTGCTCTCATATATTGTTACACCATGATTTATAATTGCTAGAAAAACTACAGAAGTGTGAACAAACAAATCATTTCAACAAACTTTATTCAATATTAAGATGCACTGAAGTGTAAAAGAAAGACAGCTGATTCAGGAAATAATGTTCAGAAACTAACTTAGAAAAAGCAACTTAAAATAAGCAACAAAAAACAAAACTTTAAAAGATTAATTCTTTTTTTTTTTTGTTGACTTTTTTTTTCTGGCAGGCTCCACTCTGGACAGAAGCACTAACATCAGAGGGAGAGACGAGTACCAACAGAGATACGCCAGTTCACTGCTGAGCTGAACAGATTCAGTGAAACAAACTTTGTCAGCTGCTTTTCAAACATGCACACTGTAATTACTGTGATTCAAACACAGGCCACATACAGGGCTTTAACGGGCGCACTTCATCAGTGTTAAACTGTCTGTGGTAAAAGACATCACAGCAAAATCACTCTGATGTCTGTGCCGCTGACAGTCTTCACATTTTTTCTGTTGCACACAAGTAAAACAAACAAATGAAAAAAGCTCATTAAAACTAATTCAAGTGATTGTCACATTGCCAAAAAAGCGTCTACAAATGTACAATTGAAAGATTCATTTGTAAAAACAGATGTTGTCATTTTGATTTATCTTCTAGAATCTTTTTTTGTTTTTTTACTGTTCAGTCAAGTATCAATCAGACTGCTGTTGGTTTATTCATGAAATGCCTTTATCTGTTTTTGCAAATGAACTCTTCAGTTGTGCTGTTGTAAAATGACATTCAGTGCAGAATAACACAATCTCACAATTAATGTATGTACAAACGCCTGCTCAGCTGACAGCAGGTACCCACATTAACATCAGCATAGGTCTAAATGGATCCTGCGGTCTGACTGTGGTGCCTAAAGCTTGTTATTCATTCTGCCAGGCTGGGTCACAACTTCTAAAACACAGCCTGTTGACACTGGGTTCACATTTCTGTGCTCACACCATCAAGCATATCAAGAGCACAATAAATCAAGCAAAGTGTTTTACAACTTTTACATTTCCATGCAGTAAATTTCCTTTTGTAATAGCTGTTTTGCCCAATTTATGATGTTGAACTTGGAACTAAACTTAAGCCATGCCAAATATTCGTGTTTTATTACACATTTTTCCTCAGCTTTGAAGAGTTTTTAATGTAAACAGTTAAAGCCAGTGTTTGCATCTCATCATTTTCACTGACTCAAGCACAGTTCATCAGCAAGTTCAGTGACATGAAGTTTGTGCTGGACACAAAATAAAATGTGGATTTTCTTAGCAGAAAGTAGACACTTCTGTGTTGTGATAAGTTACAAAACAAGGGTGTCTGTAATGAGTAAATATGTAATCCAGCAATATGTTTGTGTGCCACAAAATAATGGAGGCGAATGAAAAAATAAGCAAAACCAAAATAATCATTTAAGGCTGGATTTTCTGCATACAAGTGTTTCACAAGATAAAGTAATCAATCACATATTTTTTTCACACATGCAAAGGATGAAGTGAAACAGAGTAAGGACATCACTCCACAAAACACACCATTACTGTAACAGATTGGCTGAAAGTAATATAAATAACTACATTTCCATATGAAATGAATGGTTTTCTAAGTGCTACCCCTGCCTGTCACGTAGTGAAAATAAAAATGCTGTACAGGAACTTGGCAAACATTTCTAACAAGAGGAGGTGATCCTGGTTAGGAAGTAAGAGACTAAAAAGAATACTGCATAGTTATACTCTCCACAGGTTAAAGAAAAATCTTTATGTCAAACAAGATTACAGTTATCAGGAAAGTTTAATATTCTGATATATGAAAGAGCTCCTGGCAGGTAAAACCTGAAACCTAGAAAGAGACTTGGCTTTCTACAAAAAGAGACTTTAAAGGCTTCATCAAACACTCATGCATATTTCAAAAATATGTGCAGTCAAATGCATGCTTTGTATTAAACCACTCACTGTAGATTTTAATTGTAGAAATGTATAAAACGGCTTCATCTACATGGAAGTTTTGCCTTCTGAGGAGGGTGAAAATCAGCTGCTTAGTTGCTTTTCTAAATCTTAACTCATCGTTATCATTTCATATTTGTCCTGAACGTTGTTCTCCTCCTGTTTTTCAGGTTCAGGGTGGTGCAACTCAATGAAGAGGAAGTAAACACCTGCTCCAACCGCTCCGCCCACCATGGGCCCTGCCACAGGGATCCACCACCAGCAACCTCCAGCTCTGCAGTGAGGAGGACACATTCATTATTATGACAAGATAAACATGTACTGCTTCACTTTTGACCATTCCTCTTTTAATCCACCTCTCAAGTCCCCCAATTTTATAGAAATACAACATTAAATTGCTGCCACACTCTTTAGATGAAATAATGTACCTGAACCTGCCCTGTGCCTCTGCAAACCGTGTCTTTCTGTCAGTATCGTCCTACCTGAGGCGAGTTATAGGCAGTTATCCCAGATTACAGTAAAGGCTTAAGGAGCTCTGTGTGTCAGACCTACTGCATGTGTCCTCATTCTCACTCTGGCTGACCTCAGACGGAGCCGGATAGAGATTAGAGTCCTGCTGGTCAATGTGGCTGTTTGGAGTCTTTAGTGCAGGTGAAAGGGCTTCAGTCAACAGAACTGATGCATAGACCTGAGAGTAAACAAGTGTCTGAGAGGGTCATCTTTCTCTCCTGTACACATTCAGGAAGTAGACTAAAGGAGGGAGGTGGCTGGATTACAGACTTTAATCTATGGCCACAGCTAAGATGATCAGGACACCCAGTGGGTCACATTGACACTATGTGGACACTGAATCACGGTCAGTGCTGTAAAAGGAATGTAATGCACAGAAATCCTCAGCCTCAGTTGAGTGCTTTTTCACATTACACTGCATTTGTAGCTGCTGTGTTTATATCATGAATGTATAAGATTAAGGCAGATTTAGCACATACTTTATACATGCTGTGAACATGATAGTACCAAGGGCTTATGTGTGCAATCTTGCTATATATCTGTTATGTCATATAAGCCATCTGCTACTAGTTAAAGCTGTGGTATGGGGACAGAGAGCATCAGAAACTGCATCGTTCCCATAGCCTCCAGGCTGCCTTCAACCCCTTAATATTATGATTTATTCAAGATACATCAAAAAGTCTGCTTTCTTGTTCTGAACAACACTTTAAACACAGGTCTGGGCTTATACTGCTTTTATAGAGGCACCATTATTGCCCAAGCAGTTTTTTGCTCTCAGTTTGACAACCACATATCGACACTTTCAAGGGCTGGGGTTAAAAACAGAGGGGCAGGGCACTGAGGAGACAAACAGCATATATCTGTCACCAGTCAAAACAGATATAGGTAACATTGTTTTCAACAGACGCTAGTCACCATCATACCAAAAAGACTGCAATTTATGAGGTAGTACCTCTGTATTAAGCTGCAAGAGGCAACAGGGAGCATCTTTTGAGCGCCTCAAAGATACTCTGGTAAACCATTCATCATCTCAACAGAAAACAGGATACTTTTCTCAGCAGACATTGGTAGAAAGCAGAAGAAGAAACACTGACACAAACATGACCTGGAAGGATCTGGAAACTCTGAGTCTGTAGTACCTCATTGGCAGAGTTCATCAGTTAGTTAGAAAGCTGCTCAGTGGAAAGGTGCCAGGGGTGGATGTGATCAGCTCCTGAAATGCCTACAGCTTTGGATATTTTAGGGAGCAACAGTTAGCATGCCTTGTCATTATCTGGAGGTTTTTGGAAAAAAATATCCTGTGAATTCCTGTCTGACCGACTGACCAGGCCACCTAACAATGGACGCTGATATCCTCAGAGCCTGAGAAGGGCTGTCCAGGGATCACACTGCTTTGCTGCAGTGGCAATTAAAGCTTGACTCAAAACACTGGAAAGGAGGCTCTACTCAAAGATACTCAAGAAGAGCAATGGCAATTGATGTTGACATAAACAGGATCAATATTTTAGTATGAAGTTTTAGATTCTGGAAATGTTCCATGTGGAGCACAGCATGTAAAGTCTGCTGTTGTGAGCCATCTAGTTTATATACACATAGCATGACTGATTTGTTTGCATTCTTGACAAAGTCCAAAGTGAAAGTGAGACAGGGATGCACGTTGTCCCCACATTGTCTGCAACAATGCATGTGTTCACACTGTGCTTCTACTGCTCCAAGTGGCCAAAACAATAAATTACTGCCTTTAAGGACATTTTATCCATTTTATAAGAGAAATATTTTGTGCTTTTTTTCGAAATCTGATTGCAAGATTACATCCTTTTGAGTAAAAATATAAAAACAAAACAAAATAGGAATGTGCTGTGCTTACAGGGAGAGAATAAAGGATGAAAGAGATGCTGAGGAACATACAATTTGTGCCATTCTGGCAATGAAGCGTTGAGTATTTCATACTCATTCACGTGGAATCTCTCCCCGTTCACTTCAATCCCACAGCCCTTTTTCAAAATGCAGGAAATACACGCATGGTCTTGAAATATTGATTCAGATTGTCAAGAGAGCAGAGATGGAGCTACAAATGCTGCACTCCATGTGGGAAAGGGAAGAGGAGCGTTCCTTACATCACACATCTACTACAGCTCAGTCACTGGTGAGAGGGAGAGCAGCACTAAATAATGGACTTTTAGGTCTTCCAGGCAGACGCCTCAGAAAACATTTCTTACTTACTTACTTGTGTACTTTATGAGTGAAAACAGGCACCATTTTCTTTCAATGTCAGCAAGATTACCTGAATACATCCATGCCCCATCCAGCCACAGCCGTGAAGAACCGTGGGCCGAGGTCCCGTGCTGGGTTGATTGGATAGCCACAGTTCAGACCCATGGACACTCCGATGGCCAAGATGATCAGGCCGATGCACAGAGGCTCCATGCCTTTTGGAGCACCAATGTTCTTCTTGTCAGTGATGGCCAGGATGCACAGGATCAGAGCACCAGTGGCAATTACCTTGAAAACAAAAGCGTACCAGTCATATTCACAAAATTCAAGACTACAACAACAACATCCTGATCCTGTGATCCTGAAGTATAGAAATAAAACACCACAGCCTACTCTATCTTTGTTGTTGTTTTTGTGAGGATGTTTTTGAGTTACCTCATCTGCAGTGGTGACCTCTGCCCTAAGTCTGTCTAAGCTAATTATGGGGCTTCCCCTTTACCCCGTTTTAGTCTGCAAGGCAGGTCCACTATACGTCCCCATATGGCTGCTTGTTAAGAAAGCACTGCATATTTAGATAATTAGATAATATAATCTTTCACATATTTAACATATTATTCAAAGGCGACTATAAAATGCTTATCTTGTTTAATTCCACACATTCTAATATGATCATTTAAAGGCACACAGTCTGTAATCCAAATGCCCATTATATGGATGATCAATTTCAAAACACACCATTAGAACCTGCTATTGCCCTCAGATTCCTTTACAGGTCATGGCTTTCTTTTGAAATATAAGTTAAAAAAAAAAAAAATACAGATGAGACCTTTTAATGCCCTCACTGCCTTCATATAAACTAACATGCATCTTGCCTTACAAGCATCCAGGACAGATGGATGTTATTCTCAGCATCGAAGCAGAATTGTTCATACATCAGTAAACAGCTCACATGTCCATTAATGCTTACATTCATACCCACGACTGCACTAAATGCATGCTCACATGTATCTCTGTATGCTCTAGTAGCTCCCATATGCACATGATCTGTTGGAAAATGTTTGCTATCTCACTGACATCAATAATTTCATACAGAGAAGGCAAAATCCTTCCAGTGTTAAAAACTGATATAGGATTCAAAAACATTATGTTATCAGGCAGTTTTCTAAAGAATATAAAGTATAATTTTCCATCGATGTGGTTGGGATTCTTACATGATACCTTACTTAGACACTGGTATATCATAATATATTTTCAGGGAGAATTAAAAATTACAAGTTAGTCGTAAGCCCCACCTGATCAACAAACCCATTTAGGACTGAGAGATGTTTTGCAGGATAAGATGCAAATATGTTGGCTGTGGCATTTGCACCAGTAACAGCAAATTCTCCATTGGTATACTCCATCAAAGCATCTGTGGAAAAGAACACACAAATAAAAAAAACAATAAAGATAAGCCACTGTTTATGCAGTTATTACGAAGCTCCTCTAATATTTGTTTTTCTATATTTAGAAATATAACTGGGGAAGCTAATTGCAGGAGGATATTTGTTTCAGTACAGGAGGGCTAAATTAGACTTCAGACATCAGACTTGATGAGGTTTCTCAGAAAGGCTATCCAGATAACCTCGCAGTCCTCCACCCTGAGGCAGTTTTCTGATAATAATGGCATTTATACCCACCATAATACAACCCATAGACAGCACAGGATCCAGCAAAAGCCCCCAGGAACTGTGCTGCTACATACACAGGGAACTTCTTCAGAGGCAGCTTCCCTAGGATTACCATGGCCAGAGAGACGGCAGGGTTCACATGTGCTCCTGGAACAATGCAAAAAAAAAAAAAAAAAAACAATGAGCAAAATTAAGTAACATCCAAACAAAGGCTTGCCTAAAACAGAATAGACTGTATCTTAAAAAGAAGAGCAGAGCAATAACAAACAACACAATTTATTGTGAATCAAATGAATCATATGAGATTATTTTCAGTATCATTATCAGTAAATCTGCCAGTTTTCTCTTAATCACTTGGTCCAGAGAAAAATAGTCCTATCTGACCAACAGTCCAAACTACAGAGACGGTCAGTTAACTATCACATAAGACAAATAAAAGGAGCAAGGCTCATATTGGAGGAGCTGGAAGCAGCAAATGTTTGGTATTTTTGAATGAAAAATGATGCAAAAGAGTACTCAGTGATTTGGCATCGGACTGTTACAACTCCGTCAGACTCATGATGAAAAACTATCAAAAATCTGGTGCCTACATTACCCACAATGCAACCTGAGTGCTGGAGTGATTTAGATGCATTTGCTAGCAGCACTAATGTAGCCTCACGCTGCAAGCCTCAAGCAATTCATCTTCAAACTTGTAGTCTTCAGCGCCATCCGACGCTGACTCGAGTGACATCACTTGAGGCAATTTATCACACTTCACACAGCTCCCTCTGGAGCCATGAGAGGCTCTGTACAACTTTTTTCACTTATGCAGTACTACTCCTCAAGACCTTTGATATTGCCCTTTAAACAATAATTATCATAATAATAAGAATAGTAGTTGCAGATTCAAATTTATTGTAATTGATTAATTGATGGATCTCTTTCAATCTTTCAGCTCTAAATCAAATGTCAAGCATCTGTGACCGAACTGAGACGGATGGCATTTCAAATGCCTCTTGTGTCTTCTCTTAGGAAATAAGGTAAACTGAGTTCGGTGGATTAAACCAGTCAGTGACAGGCTGTCTGATGACTGTGTTGGAACCCTCTGGTGTTCATTCATTCAAAACTTTCAGGGTATTTTCAAACAGAGAGCACTGGGTTTGTGTGCCTTCAGGGTCGACCTGTTTTCCTATATTCTGCATTGTCCCTGAGAGGTGTGTTTGAACACATTCCAGCCAAATGTTACTGGGCTGTGATGGCAGTGTGGGGTCATTTATTTAACACTCTGGGATCTTGGCTTTGACCTCGCTGTGGTAACCCCACTGGGGGTATCAGCCATGCGCCCATTGTTAATCTCCCCATCCTGTTCACAAACACTGACCACGACAACCAGCCAGACCTGCCTGTCTGAATTGCATCTGACATAATCTGCCTGAATCTGCTTAAGGCACACGTAGACTACAGGTCATTAGAGTGACCATGATGTGTCACACTTACGGTACACTGTCATCTAAAATCTGGGACTACAAAGTGAAAACAATTGTGTTTTCTTCTCCTATGGGGCCTCCCTGCCAGGGAAGCCTTGAAAGCCAGGCTTGTCACACCTGACCCCCCTCCTCTTCAGAGACCCATGCCCCAGTAAAGCTCATTAGTCCAATACCTATGATCATCTTCAGAGATGTCGTTGGACAGAAGCTTCCCACTGAGCTGTGGACCCTGGGGCTGAATGGCCCAGTCATGCAGCAAAAGCTCTCCATATATTAACCTCCCTGTCCTCAGGCTTTTTTTGCTATTCCTCTGAGGCTTTACAACTCCTCTCATTAAACATGGAGCACAAGTAAGACTGTAACATGAGTCAGGGTGACCACAACAGCTAACCTACACAAGACAGAGATGAAAAGCCTTATTCACATATCAATACATTCATTTATTGTACTTTTCCCATTCTCTGTAAAATCTGTCAGTGGATCATTTTAAATCTCTTCAAATACACAAAATAAATATATGATTACAGAGAATTTGTGCCATGCAGGACTTTTTCTTTAGAAACACTTTTGAAGAAAGGGTTTAAAGGAATTGTTTGATATTTTAGGAAATTAATTTATTTACATTCTTGTTGAGAGTTAGATGAGAGGATTGATACCAGTCTCATGTCTGTATGGTTTAAGCCAGCAGCTGGTTAGCTTGCTAGCCTGGCTCTGTCTGCAGCTAACAAAATCCACCTACTAGTACCTCGAAGGCTGACTATCTCACAGGTAATATTTTTGCTTAATTTGTACAAAACCTAGTTTATCACCCCATAAAAGACTGTTTTTACAATTCAGATTTTGTATGGATTAAACATGAGCCTTAATGTGTGCATTAAAGAGCTTTCAGGGTGCTAGTAGGTGTGGCTGTTTCCTCCCATTTCTTTATGCTAAGCTAAGAAAGCTGCCTGCTGCCTGTATCTTACATATTTTTAATGGGCAAGTATGAGAGAATAAGAATATTTACCAAAATCAAACTATTTCTTTAAACATTTACTAGCAACATATATATGGGCTTTCTGCTGTTGATAATTGTTCACTTCCCACAGTGATGGAAATGGCCATACGGCATTTCATGAGGCCTGCGCAGTGCTGCCCTCAACATAATGAATCCCTTGATTGCTGATTAATGGACACTCACTATTTTGGCTCAGCAAGCCCATTAGAAGCAGTGACATTTAACAGCCATTCCCTTCTATCCACTATCATTACAGGGAACACACAGGACTCCTCTTGCTGTAATCCCTGAGGAATGTATCCTATAAAGTCCCATTTGGACATCAGGACATGATATCTTCAGCCCTCCTGCACACTGACACCACTCTTAAACTGAAAATAAGCCCAGAAGAGAGCGTAATTAAGCACTTCATTTACTCTCCAATAAAAATAGTTAGTGTTAGCAATTTTTACCCTCTAGACCAGAGAAGAGTTAGTCTAGAGTTAGTTTATGTTGAATGCTCTCCATTATGTAACATTACAAGTCCATAACAATGGTCTCTTCACTATACATTACCTCACTTTCTAGATCAGTAAGCTCATCTAATGATATCAGTCATCCTACAGGAGAATGCAGCTAGATAGTTTCCTGCAAAGGTTTTTCATGTAAATAGTATGAAGATGGAGCTAACAGTGGCACAGGGTAACCTGGAGAAGACAGTCGTTTTGCTGTGAGAGCAAAGAGACGGCCAGACATGCACAAGTAAAGATCGCATCTCCACCATAGACAACACCGAGTGATGACCTTTGTTACCATTGTATCTACCTTTGCAGCTTTTTGCAGGCTGAAATATCAAATAATTTTACTTAAACAATTAGTCAGTTGTCAGAAAATTTAACTGCAACTATGAAATAACCAATTAATTATTTATGTTTTTCTGAAGCTAAAATTACAATCTTTTCTTATATTTAGCTTCTTATTTGTGTGAATGTGTGCTTGTCTCTGTTTTATATCACAGCAAACTGAATATCTTTGTTATATATCATGTTGTTTAAAAATATCTGACATTCTTCTGACCAAGTGATTAATCAATTATTCAAAAAAATAATCTCCAGAGTAATTAGTAATGGAAACAGTCTTTTTTGTTATAGTTGAGAAAGTTGATGTTTTAGTATTGTAATGAATGTGAGCTCTGTATGTGTCCATACAAAGCGTGGGCTAATGTTACCTGACACTCCCCCTGCCATATAAACAGCCATCATGACTCCCAGGGTAAAACCAACGTGGATGGTCAAGGGTTCCCCAAGAGCCCCTTTACTCAGCACCGTCTGGGCCACTGAACCACATCCAAAGAGCTGGGACACAGACAAGAACAAAAAGACAAAGGGTGGAGGTAGAAAGACTCATTGTTTTTAATTATTCCAATTATAGGCGCCATTAACACTAGCCCTCTTGTCCAACAACAGCCTCTGACTGCCACAGACAATTTGTCCAAATTGGAACTCGGAAAAATAATGAATCCCCCACTTATTAGGTAAAAGGCAGAAGTAATTCAGACCACAAAAAAACAGTGTTGAGAGGAGAGCGGTGGTCCAAAAATAACAAAGGGTTGTTATGGAAGATACATCCCTCCTCTGATGTGGACTCACTGGGGTGACAGGTAGAGCCCAGAGCCCAGGGGTGACAGGTGGAGGACAGTCAAGTCTAGAAACTCATAACTGAAAAGCAGGCAACTTTCCAGGGATGAGAAGGCAACACACAAAAACACACATACACACTTCCCTGCACTGCAAAGTGAAATAAGCATATAATTAATTTAATCCCACGTTTGTTTGTTTGTTCCACAAGATCATCACTGGGAAACAATGACTTTTTATAGCTATGATGATTCAAATGTCATGTTACATTGCACTTCTGGAGGAGTTGTGAGGAAGAAAAACAGCTCCACGTCAGCCACATCTTGTTATAATTGTC
Source organism: Chaetodon trifasciatus (assembly GCA_037975065.1). Lineage (NCBI taxonomy): Eukaryota > Metazoa > Chordata > Actinopteri > Chaetodontiformes > Chaetodontidae > Chaetodon > Chaetodon trifasciatus. The sequence goes on from JBBMOE010000001.1 coordinate 15,001,079, forward strand.
AGGAGCAAATTACAGCTGAGCACATCAAAGTGAACTATGTTATTCCCAGAATATACTATCTGTTAATAGAGACATATGAGAGACAGCAGTCAGATCCCTGGAGACCCAGTTTGACACCTTATTAGCATATTGGTTCACAGCTTTTAAAGCGGCTGTTCAAGCTGGGTGACAGGTGCAGAGGGAGGTACTCACTATCAGGACAAATATCCCCAGAAATTCCGCCAGGAACTCCTTAAAGATGTCCCGCCTCAGGCCAAATCTCTCCCTCATCTTCCTCTTGCTCTCATTTTCCATGTTCTTTTTTTTTTTTTTTCTTTTTTTTCCCCCTGCGGCTCCTTGATGTCTTCCTCCGACCAGAACAAACAGCCAACAACAACGTGCCAGTCTCCGTGTGATTGTCGGTGCAGGTTGCCGCCTCCCACTCGGTGCGCTCTGACCGTGCAGGCCGTCGGGGAAGTTAAGCTCTCTGCATCTGTTCCCCTTTGTAACCACAAGGGGTCCGCTTTTATTCAAAAGGATGGGCTCCACATCATTGCGCTGACATCCTGACTTGACAGTTGCTGAAAGTATTCGTTAGGGTTTTGTTTACATTCATATATGTTTGACAGTTTTGTTTTGTTTTGTTTTTTTTTGTTTGTTTTTTTTTGTTTGTTTTTTTGAAATGTGGAAAGAATAGTAAATCAGGCTACACATTGGGGGAGGATATCATACGATTTTAAAATGCCAGTATCACAAAATAAATGAGAAAATCCATCGATGCTTTGGCAATAAGCCGTGAAAGGTAAAAAATTCATCCCACGGAATATTTTAGTGGATCACTGAAGTCACAGCTGTGAGACTCGCAGACACAATGTGAAATATGAATAAATAATACTGAAAAAAGATTTAGGATTTGAAGCCTGAAAATGTCAAATGTAGGTCTACATCATCACCAACCATTATATTACTTGACCATTTGGTTCCCATTTAGTTGAAAGCTGTATAAGTATGTAGAACCTTCATTTATTACTGACAACAGTGAAGATGATTTTATTCCTGCCCATTCACGGGTTCATACAGCAATTTAGGATCGTAAAGTATAAAATAGCCTACATACTTTGGCTCAGTGCGAAAGAAAATGCAAAAAAAAAAAAAAAGTGAAAGCCATCCAGGTGAATTAAAGCTTTTATTTTTAGCATGGCAGTATGTGTGTATTTCTATCTGAACTTCATGAGGGCAATATTCACTTTAATAAATCACATGATGATTGTTCCCCTGTCCTGTTTTCAATAAACAGTTTGTTAGTTTTAACTGATAACAAATGTATCAAATGATGTATGGCTTTGTCTCGTGTTAATTAATTTCAAATTAATAAATAAAACACTTTTTAAATTATTTTAGCAGATTGGGAAAACTACTCCACTGGGAAAGTAACATTTAAACAAACATTATTAAAACCTCTCTAAAAAGTTAAAAAACTACCAATTCGTCTGTAGGCATGTTTAAAAATCCCAAGTGATATTTTCTGAAATAATGATGGTAAAATGTGTTACTAATTCGTCAGAGTGTTATACTGAATAAACAGCTTTAGAATCTAAAAAACAGTTTAAAGACATACACTTGATGGGGCCGAGTGGCAGTTTTCACACGCTTTGTGTCGATTTGTGCTGCCTTTTCCCTCGAGGACCGGATCTTATTCATCATGGCATAATACATGTTTAGCTTTCAACACATTACCAAGAAGTGTGTGTGTGAGAAAATCTGACGGAAAATAACCAGACTAAACTTTCACACTCATCCTGTCTGTGCATTTACTGTTTAGATATCAAATCTCCCTCTGACTAACAGCCACATCCACCATCCATCTCATCCTCTTTTCTCCGTTTTTCATGAATATTATTCACATTTTTTCGCTTTTTTGTCTCTTTTCTATTTAGCACATCAGACATTTTTCTCACTTACCCTCTTCATGTAGCGGCTGTGGTTCTTCTTTTCCCAACACTTTCATCTGCCATATTTCCACCTCTCCTGCCTTGTTCCTTCGTTGCTACTACAATTACCATCCCATTGATCTTAATTAAACCGCTCTTGGTAAATAGTCTGCACTTAAAAACTTGAATATGTGGTTGTGACTGTGAAATATCCGAGGCGCACTTCATCCAACAGAGGGAGCTCCATGAATACATTTGGGCTGCAGGCTGCTCTTTGTCACACCGGTATGTCTTATCTTCCGTTCACTGGGCTTTGTGGAAAGGTGAGGCGACAGGCCGAGGATGGGATGTTTTGAATGCATTAATCAATGTCACAGTTTCAGGCACGTCGTCTTTGATGTGAAACAGACACTTTGAGAGTGTCGCCCATGCTGTGAAAAACAGGCTGATGTGCTGATGGAGGAGCAGCATCCTCCGGGGATTTGCAAATGATGGGCCTACATCTGTCTCCACACTCCTTTGTCCTGTCAAGAGGCTCATGTTATGAAATCTAAAATATAAAGCTGCTGGTTGGTGAGATGATCAGCACAGCTTGTGTTAAAGCTACATGTTTATTTCACATTTCTCCCTGGGTCCACTTCTTATTCCTTCACTGACAATCTTCTACACAAAGAACAAATCTAAATTAAACTTCTGATTTAGCCTTTAACTGTTATCCTGCCCGAGTGGCCGCATGGATTCATGAGGAAATGTGTTAATTCCTGCGCCGATTTGCTTGAATTCCTCCAGTTTTCGGAGACAGGCTCGCCCACAGCTGATTGTTGGATGTTTATTGGGAGTTTTAAAAGAGGCGCTGGGGGAATTATCACCTGCGGGACAAATCTCTGCCAACAACACCCCCAACAAGTAGGAGCAATCCCTCTAATGCACATTAGCACATATCAGACCGCGGGGAGGTTGTGTTAGGCAAATAAAGACTGCAGGATGATAGTGAGCCGAGGAAAGTAGTTTGACACCTTCATGCCACTTAGGAAATGCGTAATGATGGTGGAAAGAATGTGAGTTTATATTTTCAGTAACGAGTAAATATATTCTTTTATAGGCCTATTTACTGATGCCAAGGTCAAGAATGAACTTTAAATCTCGGCTTTTCTGCCAACATGGACAGAAGTCCCTAAAGTGCCCAGAATAATAGAAAGTCTATAACACCAACTGAGGTCGTGTGATAATGAAAGTCCAGCAGTTATTAAATGGACCTTTTGGTGAGTGTGTTTTGCAAATAAATAAATAAATAAATAA